>CM056557.1:4740085-4912585 GCA_029721515.1 Synanceia verrucosa | reverse complement strand
CCAGCCTGTCACCTCCTCCTGACAGGATGCGAGTCTGACACGTGCAAGAAATGTCGTGTTTATACTTAGTCAGCGTCGGCTCGAATTCTATCTGGCATTACTATATATTTTAGTGCCAAATTAACAGAGGATTTGATTGGTTGTTTAGACCGAGAGATTAAATAGAGCCAGCCTCTAGCACGCCTAGTTTTCTCAGTCACCCTCTCAGACTTACCTGCACCAACTAGAAAGTCCAGTTTCTCAAGCTAGTCCTACAAGAACACTGGAGAGTCCAGGAGGCAACATGGACCTGGACAGGTAAGTTGAGGCAATATTGGGATTAATAACATAAAGTTATAATCAAAAATACTTTTTACATGTTAGATGTCGTTTGGCCCTTTGTTCTGTGCACAAAGGCAGAACATATGTTATTAAAAAAAGCATACTTTTCTATGGTTTCTGCCTTTGACATTTATTTGACAAGGGTGAGTTTCTGTTGGTACTACAGATAAAATGCTGATGCATTACATACGCTGAAGAAATGACCAAAATATGTATTCATTTATCAATGAAAATATTATAGCAATGTTGTGTACTGTAGGAAAAACTTAATTTAATGTATTGAGGTTGAATTGCTGTTTTGACATTAGGATAGGCTACGATTTCTCTAAAATGACAGATTAAGAATTGTGTCTCATGTCAGTGAGACATTTTCAGAACGGAATCAGTCCATTCATACATGTTTTTTGTTATTTAAATGTGACATGCAGCAGTGAACTTACATAAACACACCTCACATGCAGCGGGCTATTGGATTGAAGTTTTGTGAGAAACAGCCCAGGGCAGTGTTGGTGGCTTGGCAGGCGTAGCTTCTGCTAATGACAGACTGGCTTTGCAGTAACAACATGACTTTTTGTCTCTCACCCATTGTCTCGTCATCTTCCCAGTAAACGGCTGGTGGTGGTGGTACCAAATGAAGCGCTGGCGCCCTCTCGCAGAGTGTTCAACAGTGAGGATGAGGCATGGAGGAGCTACCTGGAGAACCCACTGACCGCTGCCACTAAGGCCATGATGAGCATCAATGGGGACGAGGACAGTGCAGCGGCACTGGGGCTGCTCTATGACTACTACAAGGTGTGGAGAGCTTGACATTATAGCCCAAATAATACCACATGACAAGACAAATTTTCACATAATATGTTCTAATTAGCTGCATGTTTTCATAATGTGTTTGTTCTAACCTTGTCAGGTTCCCAGAGAGAGGAGACGTTCCTTCAGCGGGGTTAAACCCACAGAGCCCTCTGCCTTTGGGCCTGACAACAGCAGCAGCTTGGAGATTCTAGACCAGCATCTCCAGGCTCTCAGATCCTTGCCTGTCAATCTTTCACTTAACAACAACACCACCACCACTGAACAGCAGGGCTCCAAGTATGGAGTTACGTGCCTCGTTGGAGACATCAGAGGAGAGCATAAAGTTGGAGGTGGAGCATCTCTGGCTCTGGTCAAGACGGAGAGCCAGGTGTCCATGGGGGTGTCCTGCTCTGGAGGTTCCTACAGAGAAGAAGCCAGCAAGCAGAGACGGATGGCTTACGAGCAGAGCCACTACGATGTGTCCCGTGCTGGGTTCTTGAAAGATGAACAGAGGAGTACTCCAGACAGCACATATGAGGACGCTGTAGAAGGAGAGGTGAGGCAGCGACGTCCACGTGGTCTTATGTCTTGCTTTGTAAACCAGGATCACATTTGTAGGATTGTTTTGCTCCATTAGTGGCATGATCCTGCACCTCCCTTCTTTTTTTACCAGATGTACCACACAAGTCCCTCCTCTGGAGTTGATGAATTCCACTGCAGCTTGTCACTGTAAGTTCAAATTCACAGCCAAGTGAAGCAAACATACAGACTCCATTTGCACACAGAATGGTTTGCATTGAAGTGTTTATCAGGTGTTAAATATTCTATATTTTTGTAATTCTTAACATGTAAGACCAGCACCAAGTCTCTCAGTAGTGTAGGGCTGTGTCAGCATTCATTCCTACAGTGTGCTCTTGGTAATTCAGAATCAGAAACACGTTTATCTCCAAATAAGTTTGGACAAGGAATTTAACTTGGTATCTTGATGCATGTCATATAAACATATAAACATGATACATTCAGTGTTGGTTTTGATGTTTTTATGGGATTTGTCTTCTTAGTTCAGTCTCCAAATTCAAAATATATGTGATTTTGTATTTTTTTTTTCATAAATGTTGACACCATTCCTGTAAATGCTGTTTATAAACATTATTCATTTTGTATGTATGAGTGTATACTGTATTGTCACACCTGCCTTTCAGTGATGACTTCCAGTATTGTCTGGAGGCCAGCATGTCGCTCCGTCCGCGGCAGGGAGAAGGATCCATGGCTTACCTGAACCGGGGCCAGTTTTATGCCCTGACGCTATCAAAGGGCGGCTTCGGATCATCCCTGCGTCAGCCCAGAGACAAAGTGCGGGTGAGTGGACCGACGCCATCACACGGGCCTGATGGGGGCCCGGCCAGTAGTGAACAATGCACCATGGGAGGCTCTGAGCTGCAGCGGGACAGTATTGTACAGGTGAGGGAGGGGAAATAGTTCATGGAGAGGAAGCGCAGAGGTTGAGGGGTTTTACATTTGGCATTTTGCTGGGTAGCTTGTTATACAGATTAATTGTTTGTGTGTTTTGTTTTCTTTGTTTTGGCCTAAATTATATTTTGCGTATCTTTGCTTCTGCTTCAGAGTGTTATCATGGTTGTCTTTGGGGAAGACAAGTGTAGAGACGAGCAGCTGAAGAATTGGAAATACTGGCACTCTCGCCAGCACACGGCCAAGCAGAGAGTCCTGGACATTGGTAAGATGGTTATTGTTGACACGCCGGCCTGCTGCACTCATGGCCTGATAGTGTTTATAAGTAGGAATGGGAATACAGGCCCAAATAAAAGAATTTAATCTGTATTTAATGTCATTTTTAGAGATGTGTATATTAGATATGACCCCTGAGCTCCACAAAACTATGAAGTGAAAAAGAAAATAATAAGCAGGAGGATACTGTCACATATCCTGAGGTGAAACCTGACACAATTTGAATAACTGTCAACCCTTGATTCCCACATGAGCGCTGTGCAGAGACAGCCATTGGGTCCGTATTTGCATAGACGTTAACAGGAGAAATAGGTGGAGGCCTGGACCGAAGCCATATCCTGTACGATCAGTGAGAGACAGGCCTCAACCTGTGGCTGAAAAAAACTCAGTGGAATGAGGCAGAGATGTCAGACGCTGTGGTGGTTTTTCTATGTGGCAAGTTTTTGCCAGTATCATGGTGAAATCTATAAACCTATACACTAATCTGTGTGGGTGCAAATAAATCAGTGTGACGAGAAGATTAGTGTTTAGTGTTAGATGGTTTTATAGATGGAAAGATGATCAGTGAGTATATAGATATTTTGTGCAAGATAAACTTAACAGCGTGTAAACTAATGAATTGGAAATTAAACCAGTGGCTCGTGATGCCTTATGATATGTTATATTTTGTTGTTTTGTGTTAAATGTTGATATTAAAGGGCTGACATGAAACTTCTCTGATTTTCAATTTGTATGCAGCTGACTACAAGGAGAGCTTCAGCACGATCGGGAACGTAGAGGAAATTGCCTACAACGCTGTCTCGTTCACATGGGATGTTAGTGAAGAAGCTAAGGTAAAAAAAAAAACAACTGCTACAGAATCAGGCATGGGCTCTTTTTCTTCAGTGTATTATATTGTTTTTGTGCATATAAAAGGGAAAAGTACTGAAATGACAGCAATGCCTTGCTCTAAGTGACATTGTGATGTCATCAAGTAACAAACGTTGCCTGGCAAAGTTAGCTTAGCACGCCATAGTTAGAGCGGTGTCCCAAAGGTTTGGCCTGGATCACTATTGACAAGCAGCCAGCTGTAACCATGTTCCAGTAGAAATAAAAGAGACAAATATGAATCTGAAAATATACACAATATGCACAATAGGTCCTTTAACCCCTGTCGATGTGAAAGGAGTCAAATGAAATCATTTTTCACTCTTCATTCTCCTTCACACCCACTCAGGCAGTTCACAGATTAGTGTTGCCATATTTTTCTTTAGTTTTGTTGGTACAAAACTCACAGCTCCATGAAACCACAGAGAAGCTGGTGGAGCATATGTCAGGCTGCTCCACCCACCCACCCCCGATCTGCTAGATTCTTCTTCTTCTTCTTCCTCTTCCTCCTCTTTCTCTTTCTCTTCTTCTTCAGTGTAGACATGCACAGAGCCTGGAATGAGCTGCTCGTATTTCACCTTATAGCCATAGCCTCGCACAAAACCTGTAAACCTAAACACACACACACACACACACACACACACACTCACTCAGGTTGTTTTGGGCTAACAATGCTGACTGCTACTCAGCTCAAACTTAATGAGAGCTCCACAAACAACCTCATTGTCAGGGTGGTAATTACAGCTCTGTTGGTTTATTTAGTGGAAAAATATTTACTGTTTGGCGTAAACCTTTGTTCCACTCTTAATTGTTTTTAGTGAGTTGAGGTTGTGGTGTGATGACACAGCAGTGCATCAGTTGTCATTATCAACAAGCTTAAGCTTTAGAGGACTGAATGCTTCATCAGGCAGTCCTCCAGCAGTCACTAAGGTGGCTGGATCCTGACCTCTAGTCCCTAAAAGATGTCAAGCACCAAAACAAAGTATCTGGTTTTCAGTGAAACTACTGTACCGAATAGATTACCATGACATTTTTTATAGACACTAATGTTCCCTTGGGTTGAAACTGCTTTTGTGACATTTCATCTAGTGCTATCATCAGAGGAAAATTATTCCATGACTAAACACCTGAACACTAATGGCAGTACCCTCAGGCTCTAGCTGTGCTCTGTGCTCATTAGCACGTATGCATGCTGCCACAGCAAACAAAAGTGGCAAACAATTCATTTAATTTTTTTTATTATATGCTAAACATCGTCATGGTGATCAAGTTGTCATGCAGACGTTAGCATCTCACTCAAAGTGCTACAATGACAGCCCCACAGAGGTGCTAGCATGGCTGTGGACTAATGATTGAGGTGAATAATTTTAATAATTAATAATAATGTTGTTGCTTTGGAGTAAGGCCTGAAGAGACGAACATTGAGCTGCTGCTGTGAGCTGCTTTCATTGGAAAAAAGTTGAGCAGTTGGACAGTTTTTGAAATCCACCATACTTTGTATGTTCAGATGCAAAATCTGTTTCCAGAGATAATAAATAATTCAGCTAACCTGTCAATGAGAAGATAAAGTCAACATAGGGTCTCCTGCTCCTAACCTAATTAATATTTAGCATTAATTTCACAGTTAGCCTGGTCTAACCAAACCCTCGTACTGTCGTACAGAGGGTCTGGCACGGAACTAACTGAAAAATAAGACTTCTCCCGAACCCCGTGGGGAGTAAAGCCACGACCTCTTTGCCAGCAATAAAACTGGTTAAATATTCCTCTTGCTGAATATTTGGGAGTCTAGCCAAAACGGACTGAATGGCTTCCTTCACTTCCGTCTCTGCCGCCATTACTAAGCTACAGCCAGCTAGACTACAACACAAATGCTCAAATGCTCTTGACTGCAGTACACAGATCAGGGCCTTCCTCAATGTGGGGCGGAGTCAAAGATTTAACTCCACCCACATTGAGCCACATTGGCACTACCCATTGGCTAGAGTGTTAGGATTAGGGGATCACAGTGAGTTAGGCACATCACATCTGATGACCAACGTTGAGTCACTCCCCAATCTGCGGGCTGCAGCCAGGGGCTGCTCCAAATGCTGTGCATATGTTCGACATCATCATTAATAGCCGCCTCCCCCCATTCTCTCACCATTCATAGCTTGGCCAGGATGGAAATCATCCTGAGAAATCGAGTCCAAGGGGATCAAACCCAGACCTAATCTGCAGGGAAATGATAATTGAGCGGAAGATTACGGGCTACCGGTACACAATGCTGTCTTCTTGTCAGCTCCTTTCCAAACTCCCTGTATTTGTGATGGGAAGCAGTCAGACGCATTGAATGCTGGTGGTGTTGCTTGTGTGTCGCTGTGCTGATGATCATGATCAGCCTTGCTGCTGCTCACTGACAGTCGCTGCCATCATGTCTCTTTCTCTCTGTTTTTCGCCACCTGGAATTTTTGGTTTCCAAGCATAATTGGATGTCCAGTCAGGATCTGACAGGCTGATGAAATGATATCGTTGATGCAAATGATCAGTTTTGTTTTTCGTTTTGGCACGGCTCTGCAGTTGCCAGGCAACAATCACCATCCTCATCGTGGTATGTGTTGGTAGGGGAGATGAGCTGCATGCATGCCTCTGTCTTTTTGTTTGTTTGCGCCTGGTTGAGGCACCAAACAGCCACTTACCGGTGCTCTTGTGACCTTTTCTCTTTTTAAGAAGGCATTTGAAAGCTCACACAAGCAGTATGTACAAACACAAGAAGCCTCCTACACACAGAGATGCTAGCAGCAACACGTCCAGTGCTTCTGGAGATATTGAAATGGCATGGGTCTGTGGAGGTGTGTATTTGTGGAGGTGTGGAGGAGGCTCGTTTGTGCTCCAGGCCTCTCCAGCGATCAGCCCTCACCTCTGCAGGTTCAGGCACGATATGCTGTTGAGGCTGCGTACTGGGAAAGTAGGTGTTGAGCCGCGGTGAGGAATCTCTACCGTTATCCGTTCCTGTCGACCTGTTGCTGGAGCTGTCGGACCGGTTCATCTGGAAAATTCATAAGAGTTTATGTTGGTTTAGTTTGTGTGGCGTCGTCATTAATCATCAGTCTGTTCATGGGAAGATGAAACACAAATAGTGTCTTTCTCAGTGCACACTTCTTGTTTAGAGTACTGACAGCAGGGCTGTCCTGTGATCTGTGTGAGAGTTTGAATTTCACTCACAAGCTTTTGAAAGATTCGGCAGCTCTGCTCTGCTTTGTCATTTCTCCGGGAAAACACACGTTCTTCTAAATTAGGGTTATTCAACTAAAATTCAAAAAATCCAGTCTGAGAAAATATATTAAAGCAAAGGTCTGGAACATCACAGTGTCTAAGTTAGTGTGATACAGTCGTGGCTAGAAAAGATTTGGCAGTGACACAAATTTTGTGTTTCGCAAATTTTGTTGCTTTGATTTTGTGGTGGTGATTCACATTGTTTCTAAACTATGATGCAGGGTGATCACAAGCAGTTAAATGAATTGCAAAGAGCTTCTTGGGCATAAAAAATTTTATCACAAAAAAGACATTTCACTGTATTTGATCCTGATACAGAATGATTAGCTAACGTAATTTCAGCACAGAAGAAAGTGTGAGTGAATAAGTCAGTTGAAGTCACACTACCATTTTCTTTTAATTTTAGGAGCAGACTAATTGCTATAAATCATTATCTTCTTGTTAGCAATGGTTACCTCTAAAGAAACCCGTGCAGCACTCACTGCATTGCATCACCCTTACTCATCTCTGTGTTTTAGCTTCACTAGTGAACATCTGATCCCACCGGCTGTGAAACTGAGCTGATGACAGGCCAGTAGGCTCATTAAAATAAACTGAAACCTTTTATCATTATTTTTAAGATACCACCAGGGTTCCCACGTGTCCTGGAAAACCTTGATAATCTATGACCAATTTTCCAGTCATGAAAAAGATGGAAAAATGAGAAAAAGGTAAACTGTCCCGGAAACGGTTAAATTATCCTGAAGAATTATTTATGCAAATGGGTTAAAAGTAACTCTCAACCAGTTTGCATTCACAAGACATGGGGACGATAAATATTTTTGTTCCAGGTTTTCCAGGATGTGTGGGAACCCTGACCAGTGGTTAAAGATTAAAGTGGTGCATTTCTTTAATTTATATATTCCTTGCTTCTAGCTAACTTTAACTAGCTTTAGTCCTCATGGCTTATTTGTTTTCATGCACTCACGTTCATATGGTGCAGATGACTCAATATGAGGACACATAATTCATAATCAAATCACTATTTGCTACTCCACAGTTTTTCCCTGTGCCTGCTGGGTCACTGCAGAAGCACCATGTGGTTGTGAATCACAAAATGTATTTGTTAGTCAACTGTCTGTCTTCTGTCTCCTTTTTGTCTCTTAGGTCTTTATCTCAGTGAACTGTCTGAGCACAGACTTCTCCTCGCAGAAGGGTGTGAAGGGGATGCCTCTGTTGATCCAGGTGGACACCTACAGCTACAACAGCTGCAGCAGCAGGCCCATTCACAGGGCCTTCGCCCAGATCAAGGTCTTCTGTGACAAGGTGAGTCACTTCCCTGGTCCGCTCAACAACAAACGCGAGGATCATCTACACTCCAGCAGTTTATTTTGCTTCCCTTTTACAGTCTTTGAGCCTCAACAGCTGTCTCTGGCCCGTCAAACTGTTGTTGTCTTGCAGGGAGCTGAGAGGAAGCTTCGTGATGAGGAGAAGAAGCAGCTCAGGAAGAGGATGAAAGGTAAACAATACTGAAGTGATCTTAATCCATTTTCAAAATAACTATACATTGAATGGTTGCCTGGCAGCAGCTGCTCTCTCTGAATTAGGGAAAAATGTCAGCTCAGGGCAGAGCTCCCCCTTAAAGAGGCCTGACAACACGCTGTTCAAAACCATGGTGGACATGGACTCCCAGCCTGTCCTCTTCATTCCTGATGTCCACTTTGGAAACCTACAGAGAGCAGGGCAGGTGAGTCACACACACACACACACACACACACACACACACACACACACACACACACACACACACACTTACAGTGTACCTCATGTTGCCTTTTTACTCCATTTGCAGGTGTTTGCTGTCAACACTGAAGAGGTGGACAGTGATGGGTGAGTATCCAGCTGATCTCTCACTGCTGAAATACCCCAGAATAAATCCCAGAGCTTTCCCCTTAAACCTTGATGGCTGTGTGTGTCAGGAGTGTTCTGGTGAAAAGGATGCCATGTGTTGCTGAGGATGATGTTTTTCCACCTCAGCCCAAGAAGTCCAAAGTAGATGTGGAAAGGAAAGGTTTGTAAATGTTGCTTTTCTCTCACCTTTTACTGTTTGACTGGATGAAAACACTTTTGAATGCCTCTCATCTATTCCATGACTCATCAGTTCTGCTGTATGTGAGGAAGGAGTGTGACGAAGTGTTCGATGCCTTAATGCTGCACAGCCCGACCCTTAAGGCGTTGCTGGACGCAGTGAGTATCAGTGAAGTATTGTAGTGATGCTACAGGAGTGGAGATGCTTCAACGTGTTGAAAATGTTTTTAACTGTTTCACAGATCTCAGAGAAATATGCACTGCCCGTTGACAAGATGGCCAAAGTTTACCAAAAAAGCAAAAAAGGGTGAGTGAGTCAAGCTATTGAAACTGAAGTGAGTAGCCTTACTTTGAACTTTGTCAACAAATATATGGCCACTAAACACAATGACGTATGAGAGGGAGGAAAAAACAGACAGCAGCTCTCAGAGAGGGAGGTCAGACCTGTTACTGCTGGCAGTGTGAAGCTGCTTTCAGCTGCCTTGCACGTTCACTGTGGAAGCATTTTAAAATAGCCCTAATGCCGAGCCAAGGCAGATCGACCTGGATTAGAAAATCCTGCATCGACCCGCTAATTTCAGTGTGAAAGCTGCTCAGAGGTGCTGTGGTGCTTAAAGCTAAACGACCATGCATGTGTGTAAAAATGTCATGACAACTCTTAAAATATTTCAGTCTTGACCAAAGTCATGGAGCAACCTAAAGACAGACGCTGGGCTACTGTGCAGAGCCATGCAGACTGACTGAATAAACCTTCGGTTCACTGGGGGTTTATCCTCGAGGCAGCTGCCACTCTCTTATCTGTTAATGTGCTTCGTCTTCCTCAGCGTCCTGGTCAACATGGACGACAACATCATCCAGCACTACTCCAACGAGGACACCTTCATCCTCTCTATCGAGAGCTCGGAAGAATCCCTACGCGTCACTCTGTCAGAAATCTGACGGCCACTATCCAGGGCACTGTTTTGGCCTGTCATCATGTTGTCAGGCAGTGGCGTTGCCAGCAGTATTAGATGATGACGCTGAGGTGGAAGGAGGGAGGCCACTCAAGGCTCGGTTTGGTGTCTTACATGGATCACTGGCTGACTTCCACCTGACCCGCTGCTTCACCTGTCTACTGCTCAACCTGCTAGAGGACAAACAGGCTTCACTGTGAAACCTTCTGGAAGTGCCCAGATTTGTGTCTTAAGGGGAGAAATGTTTGATATTTCCTGACTAACTGCCCATGTGGGACTAGTTGACCCTTGATCCAGGTCACCACAGAGCAGCAGCTCAGGATACAGCAGTCTGATTGGATTAGACTGCTGTTTGTTTCCTCTTGTCTTTTCTAGTGATGGAAGCTTTTAAATTACTTGATCAGATGTTTGAAATGCTCCAAAGTGAATCTATGTGACACCAAAAGTGTATTGTTTTGATATATTTCACTTATATTGGTATTTTTAGATGTCTCAAATTGTGCTTGTGTCATTATTCTGAAGTCTGATCTCTCTTGGCTGTCCTATCTTATTTTATTGATTAGTGAAACAACAGTGATCCCAGACAGTGAGTACATGCTGGTGTCTCTATAATCACATGAGGCACCATTATGGATCAAGTCTCCAGGATGCTGTTGAGCTGTTTGCTTCCTCTGATCATCTCACTCCAGAGACCAGTCATTCGTTTTTATGACATTAGTCAGAGACTTGTGAGGTCCAACTGTTGCATCCGTCCACACAATCCTTTTCTGAGGCCACTGCAAACCATCAGAGCAGTCCTGTTTACACCTGATTCACAATGTACAGGCTTTTAAATGAGTCAATAAATATAGTTTTATATGCACTCACTTGTCTCACTTTTTTGGCTTGATAAAATTTAATTAATGGTTAGTAATCAGTTACTAGTGCTTTATGGATCACTTTGAAGTATCAAGACTGACCAGTAGAGGCAAGACGATGGATTCAGTGTGAATATACAATCATGTTCACATTAGTGTGGTAATGTTCACATTACCTACAAAAATATCAGTGTGTGTGTGTGTACATACATACATATATATGTACACACACACACACACTTCTGATCAAAATTTTAAGACCAGTTGAAAAACTGCAAGAATTTACATTTTGCACTGTTGGATGTTAAGAAGGTTCTAAGTAGTGCTTCAAAATGCAAAAAAGAAGAAATGGGAGAAAAAAAAATTATTGCAAACAACCATTAAACTGAAATAGGCTGTTCATCAGCTGATTAATAGTTTAAAAGCCTAAATCTTCTCAAAAATGTGGATTCAGTGTCATTTTCTGTCAGGTATCCACACTGTCATGACCTCCTGATGGAAAAGGCAAAAAAGTTTTCTTTCTTTTCTCTCGCGGTCAGATTGTTGAGCTGTATCAGCAGGGTCTCTCACAGTGTGCCATTGCTGCTGAGGTTGGACGCAGTAAGTCATTTTAACCTTCTTAAAAGATCCTGAGGGTTATGGAACAAAAAACAGTCAAGTGTTGAACCCCCAAAAAATTCACGGGCTCTGAGCTGGAAGATCCCATTTTCTTTTCGTCAAGACACGGGATGACCCTCAGCCCAAATTAAGCTTGTCACTGGTGCCAACTGCAGTCCCATAACCATCAGTCAGCATCTGTGAGAGAAGGGTTTTAAGAAGAAAAAACGTCTTTAAAGGCTTCGTCTCCTTCAACGGCACAAATTTGCCCGTTTGGAGTTTGTGTGAGAGCACCAAATGACTGATGACTGGCTTTTTCAACAGGACAACGCTGCAGCCTGACAAAGACTTCTTCCAGAGAAATAACATCACTCTTTTGAACCATCCTGAATGATGCAGCTACTCATTACTGAGTCCTTTTTTTTGAAAATTTGATATCTATTTTAGGGTGTTTTAGTGTTTTTTTTTAAACTTTTGATCAGATGATGAACAGCCTGTTTCAGTTTATAGAGATGTGACAAATGAAAGTAATTCTAAATATATGAACTTGGCTGTATTTTTGAATGGACAGTTTATTAGAACTTCAACAGATGAGTATAACTTTGGATTTGAATTTGGGCTTGAACTCTTTTAACACTTGTGTAATCTTAATGTCAGCCTAATGGTCAAAAATGACCTGCATTCACTAAACCTCTGAAATAAAGAAGCTTAATTAGAATTTTCAACCCAAAATATATTTTGCATTAACAAGTAACCTGTCTTTCTTTACAGTGCAGAAAAAGTACATTTTTTTACTCAATGAAAGAATGAATTACTATAATTATTATTGCTAAACATTTTTAGCAAGTCTAAGAACATTTTATTGAAGGGAAACACCAGTGATATATTTTTATAAACTGTAAAATTGTAATTTAGGGGGTTTCCTCTGCTGTTAAACATAGTGCCTGGGTCATTTTTGACCCCAAGACAACTCAAAGGTTAAGAATAAGATCATGATAGTGTCAACAGGTATGAGGGAAATTTACGCTTTCCGCCTCATGTTGTACTGAAGCACTGGGTCCAGGGACAAGGTGTGCTACAGTAGATTAGACTTTCACCTTATAACAGAGCATTCAGGTCCAGCTTTTAACAATGATTTTTACACAAACTGCTCTTGATCTATACATTTTAATGATTCACCGACTCTTAAACCCCTCCTGAACAGGAGTCAAGCTGTAGGTGGGTGCTTCGGCTTATCAAGAGGACATTTCACCATGTTCCTCTCTAACTGAGGATAAATGGGCTTTGTGCAGACTACCGATCAGTGTGACAGGTCACAGTGAGCTCATTTCAGCAGACTAAACCAGCAAAAGAAAAAACTGATCTGAAGTTCACCTTTTTGATCCAGACTTTTCTACAGAGATTAGTGGTCTCCAGAGGATGAATCTCATTGACTTTGGTGGTCCACTTTCTGGTCTTCATGCATTTGTTTTTATGCATCACGTTAAAGATGTACTGCCTGCAGCATCAAGTAGCTACAGACCATAAGCCTTCCTGTTTATGATTAATACCACCAGTGTGCTTGTATCCTCCTCGCCATACCTTTGGGTAAAATGACAGTCGAACTAAATGGCTACTACTTTCATTTTTGAGCAAACATGGGCCAGATTTTAAAATCACTAAAACTAGGACAAAGAAAATTATGAAGAATCAATATTCAAACTTGTGAAAAATGTGATGTCAGCCAGTGTTCATCGTTTACATAGCAAAGTTAAAGGTGCAGTGTGTAGGGTTTAGTGGCATCTAGCGGTGAGGTTGCAGATTGCAACCTACGGTTTCAGACTGGTAGCATGTGCTGCAGAAAACTCTGAGGCAATCCATACCTGAATTTTATCGGTCACACCGTCACTAAAAAAAACAACACATTACAATTAAATAAACAGACGCCACATTGATGCTTGCACACAATACGTTGTAAATTTAATTCTTATGTTTTAAAGTTGACCAAAAAACAGAATCCTGTGTTCCAAAACTGCAGTCACTAAATACAGGATACCATACAAAACCTACAAAATGCAACAATTACAAACGCGTTTTTGTTCAACAGATAACAATTGTACAGTATAAATTTATACAATACTGCTTTGTTTTGATTTTGGCACTTGACCACAATATGCTATTTTGTGTTTCAACAGAAATGTTACACCTGACATTTTTTTTTTTTTTTTTTTGTTTTAAAGGAAGAAAATAATCATAAAAAATACAATAAGAGCAACACATGGTGACAGTATCATTGCAGTAGTTGGGATTCTTGGTTTGTTTGTCTGCTTCTTTTCTTTCTTCTTAACAAAAAAAAAAAGAAAGCAGCAGTTATTAAGTAAAACATTCAAAGCTTTTCTAAGTGGACACTAATGTGATAACTCAGGTACATTCAGGGGAGCGTCACTGGTCCTGCTTGAACTTTCCTAAAAACCTCATGGAGAGTTTCCACCTCTTTTCTTTGACGGCAAAGTGAAGATGAGAGAAAGGGCGAGACAAAAAAATGGAATTGTTTTGTCTGACCAATAACAAGTCACTCATTTTATTTAATACTGTCAACTGTGCGTATACTAGCTGATTGAAGTGTACTGTAGAACTCTCCATGTATGTTTGCCTCTGCCACTGACACAGTTAGCTGGTGACTTAATGAACTCAACTGAAACAGAAAAAGTGTCTCAGCTCTGACCACCCAGCATCCCCATTAAACAGCGTGTCTTTATATATTGTTTTTACGTGTGTTCTTCCTAAAGCTTCTCTTTGTTTTTCCTCCATGAGTTATTTTTGCGTGAGCCATCAGGATGTGTCAGCTTTGGCAGTCCATACGCTGTCAATAACACTAGCCATGACGATACTAACATACAGAAGCTCAGAGCGGAGAGGGCGACGGGCTGTTCAGCCACTGACTTCCATAAACACATGTAAAACACACACATGCGCCTTAAGTCACATGCATATGTGTCATTTAAACATCTAAAAGTGACGTGAAGAAGCGTGTCTCTGTTCTTCACGTTGTAAATGTCCGGTTTGCATGCTCGACATCCCGCAATAGCTTAAATAAACAAAAATATTATTATTATTTCACAACATTTGTCATGAACTGAGCCATCAGAGCTATCTCGATTTGCTTTACAAATTTAGGCTCACTTTAAAAACATATCTACAATGTACTGAAATACTTATAACACTTATTTTCCTTAAGCCAGAGTGCAGAAATACACTGTGACTGTCATATTCTGTCATCTTCTTCTCCCACTGGAACAGATGGCGGATAAAGGGATGAGTGTCATTCTTCATTACATCAGTGGGACTTCACAAAATCAAACTACCGATTAGGGCACATATGCATAGTAACATAACATGACACGTTGAAAAAAATATGAAACAAAGTCTTATCAGGTTTGTAAAATGCACAAACACATTCTCTCAGTGGAAAAGAGGAAAACTAAAAGCAGTACTTGTTCTGAGTGAAGGACAAAGTCCACAGATCCTCTCTGCACATTAATTCATCTCACCTACGGTGTGTCCTGGTATTCAACTCTCTCACACTGTCTATGGCTGAGGCTCGGTGTCGCCAAGCAAACACATGGATACAGAGACTCCAGTTTACACTGTATATACACAACCTACAGCAGACCCTCTTAATACTCTGACATGCCTTTAGGAGGACTGAGGGATCCTGGTCTACTACAATAACCTGATGAGGGTCTTCAGGTTCAGTCTTTGTTAAGGTTTGGGGGGGGTGAACTGGAAAATTCTCCCGTGCCGATTTATGATGTCCTCAGTGCATGTTGAAGGCCCATCTTCTTCATCATCATCAGCTTCTCATTCTTCATCATCAGTTCGCTCCATAGTGGAGAGTTAAGGGCACCTTAAGAGTTAAGAGTCACCCCAAAGAAGCACTGCGAGGAGACAGAGGAGGAAGGTTAACAGTCACATCATCA
This sequence comes from Synanceia verrucosa, assembly GCA_029721515.1. Taxonomy (NCBI): domain Eukaryota; kingdom Metazoa; phylum Chordata; class Actinopteri; order Perciformes; family Synanceiidae; genus Synanceia; species Synanceia verrucosa. The sequence goes on along the minus strand of CM056557.1, from coordinate 4,897,177 downwards.
TTATCTGACAGAGTGGTGAGAGAGAAACAACACAGACATGAGTTCAGGGCTGATTCAGTGAACTGATCTGGCCCTGGGAAAAAAAAAACAGAAAATAATAATAGTATAATATAATATAATAATAATATAATATAATATAATATTTTAGCCTTAACAAGTTCATCCTAGAGATTAGAGTCACGACACTGAAGAAATGCTCGTTCACTTCACAAGACAGTGAACCTCCAAGAGTGTCATAAACACCCATGAAGAGGCAAAACTTGGTGCTGAGTTTAAACTTTAGTGAAGAGGTCACTGACTCCTGAGGTTCTTTACCACAGTGCCAAAAAGGCAGTAAAATCCTCCACACAGGGGCTTTAAAAATACAAAGCTCCAAAATAACAGGCCACCTCCTACAAAGTCTCTAATATGTGTCCATGCACTAGAAATAGTCCCAGAGCCAGTGACTCTGTGGATGACCCATCCCACAGCCTGTGAGCAGCTTCCCTCCAGCAGACACTCGCTGCCTGATCGTAGGAGAAACACCTTCGCTTCCTGCTCAAGGCCCTTTTCTGCAGCAACACCACCTTCACTCACTGCTTTTCACTAACAGTTCTTGTTTTTCTGACAGACTCAACCTTTATGTTGTCTCTCGCTTGATCTGATCTGTTTATTTTGTCCAAGTCTTGCTCAAGGAGAAGACTCATAGTGAAATCTGAATATCTAGCAGCAACAGCTCCAGCTCTTCACAGATCTCTTCCTCTGTAGACAGGACGTCATAGCAACACCAGCGGCCTGCTGAGCTTCACTGCCTTGTTGCTCCTCTCTTCCTCTCCTTGTTGCCCCTCCCTCTCTTCCTCTCCTTGTTGCCCCTCTCTTCCCCTCCTTGTTGCCCCTCTCTTCCTCTCCTTGTTGCCCCTCCCTCTCTTCCCCTCCTTGTTGCCCCTCTCTTCCTCTCCTTGTTGCCCCACCCTCTCTTCCCCTCCTTGTTGCCCCTCCCTCTCTTCCCCTCCTTGTTGCCCCTCTCTTCCTATCCTTGTTGCCCCTCTCTTCCTCTCCTTGTTGCCCCTCTCTTCCCCTCCTTGTTGCCCCTCCCTCTCTTCCCCTCCTTGTTGCCCCTCTCTTCCCCTCCTTGTTGCTCCTCTCTTCCTCTCCTTGTTGCCCCTCTCGTCCTCTCCTTGTTGCTCCTCTCTTCCTCTCCATGTTGCTCCTCTCTTCCTCTCCTTGTTGCTCCTCTCTTCCTCTCCTTGTTGCTCCTCTCTTCCTCTCCTTGTTGCCCCTCTCTTCCTCTCCTTGTTGCTCCTCTCTTCCTCTCCTTGTTGCCCCTCTCTTCCTCTCCTTGTTGCTCCTCTCTTCCTCTCCTTGTTGCTCCTCTCTTCCTCTCTATGTTGCTCCTCTCTTCCTCTCCTTGTTGCCCCTCCCTCTCTTCCTCTCCTTGTTGCTCCTCTCTTCCTCTCTATGTTGCTCCTCTCTTCCTCTCCTTGTTGCTCCTCTCTTCCTCTCCTTGTTGCCCCTCTCTTCCTCTCCTTGTTGCCCCTCTCTTTCTCTCCTTGTTGCTCCTCCCTCTCTTCCTCTCCTTGTTGCTCCTCTCTTCCTCTCCTTGTTGCCCCTCTCTTCCTCTCCTTGTTGCCCCTCTCTTCCTCTCCTTGTTGCTCCTCTCTTCCTCCCCTCCTTGTTGTTCCTCTCTTCCTCCCCTCCTTGTTGCCCCTCTCTTTCTCTCCTTGTTGCTCCTCTCTTCCTCCCCTCCTTGTTGCCCCTCCCTCTCTTCCTCTCCTTGTTGCTCCTCTCTTCCTCTCCTTGTTGCACCTCTCTTCCTCTCCTTGTTGCCCCTCTCTTCCTCTCCTTGTTGCTCCTCTCTTCCTCCCCTCCTTGTTGTTCCTCTCTTCCTCCCCTCCTTGTTGCCCCTCTCTTTCTCTCCTTGTTGCTCCTCTCTTCCTCCCCTCCTTGTTGCTCCTCTCTTCCTCCCCTCCTTGTTGTTCCTCTCTTCCTCCCCTCCTTGTTGTTCCTCTCTTCCTCCCCTCCTTGTTGCCCCTCTCTTTCTCTCCTTGTTGCTCCTCTCTTCCTCCCCTCCTTGTTGCCCCTCCCTCTCTTCCTCTCCTTGTTGCTCCTCTCTTCCTCTCCTTGTTGCACCTCTCTTCCTCTCCTTGTTGCCCCTCTCTTCCTCTCCTTGTTGCTCCTCTCTTCCTCTCCTTGTTGCTCCTCTCTTCCTCCCCTCCTTGTTGCCCCTCTCTTTCTCTCCTTGTTGCTCCTCTCTTCCTCCCCTCCTTGTTGCTCCTCTCTTCCTCCCCTCCTTGTTGCTCCTCTCTTCCTCCCCTCCTTGTTGCCCCTCTCTTCCTCTCCTTGTTGCCCCTCTCTTCCTCTCCTTGTCTACTCTTTTGTAGGAGCGCTGACTCAAAAGTAAATCAGCTAAATATTCATCTAGAAAACATAATGCTAACCACACCAAGAGTGTGGTTGTGTCTGAAATTCCATACTATACACTACATACTCAGTGTGTACTATCACCCAACATACTTTTGAGTGAATAAATGCAGTTTGCATCTTTTCAGACGCACTGCTCAGTGCGGAAGTGATTCCTTTCCTGAGAGCCTCTTGCCGGTTGGATTGGAGATGTGTAACCGTGGTAACCCATGTCAACCTTTCCTCTACCGGCAACCTGCGATATTAATACATCTAATAATAATAATAATCTAATAACACACCATTGATATGTTATTATTATATATGTTAATAACCGCCATTGTCCGTTGTGTTGCTGTTGTTGCATTGTGGGACATTTATGCCAGAGTAGTGTCCACTGCTTGCAAAGTGTAATATTTACCGGAAATAGTAAGAACTTCACGTACTATTTGGGTTTATACTAAGGTTCTGGACATACTGTTTTAGCATACTCAATAGCATAGTAGTGTGGAATGTCAGACGTAGCCTAAGACTCTTTCCATGTGTCAGACACTTCTAATTATAATCAGAGCTTCTGATGCTTCTTATGTTAATGACGGTGCCAAACTGCAGCCTATGAGCAGTTGCCATCTACAGCCTCTCCCTCAATACTGGACCAGTTTCAGGATTTGTTTGTCCTGTTAGTCACACAGACAGAAAACAGGGTCCACATCAGGAAACACAGAGGTCACTGCAGGTGAACATGTGGAATGTGAGCCTTACAGGTTGTGTCGATGCCCTCGGGCTTAGAACTGCCCGGCACTGCTGGGGTCGCACTGCAACAGGCGTACGATGGAGGGGTCACTCTTCGCTCCTTTGATGAACTCCTCCAGAGACAGCTTACCTAAAAACAGGCACAACAAAATGAACCATCTCCTATATTAACAACATGCAGGCATGACTGAGGCTTTAAGCTCTGCACTGAACGTACAGCTTCATACCTGGACAGTCAGTCTGTGGTGGATTTGTTTGTCGGCTTCAAGCCAGTGAAGGATTTTAGTGAGACCAATACAGACCACACATTTCAAGGTTGAGTGTATTTTCTATTTCCCACCAACAGGTGGCAGGTTTGAGACAGCTCTTCTCTCACCATCCTGACTGGAAAGGCCTCTGTACATCTTCATCACTACTCTATCAGAAGAAGTTAAAGAAAGACAGTATGTTTTTTTTATGTCCAGGTCTCACTTTGTGTTGTTGTCTTTGTTCTGCTGTCACTTTTCTCCCAGTTCCTCCTCCTCTCTCTTCCAACCCACTCCTCTTTGCCTCCATCTTCTCCTCTTCCTCCTACCCACACTGTCCATCTCTTTGTTCCTTCTGTCTTGTTTCTGTCTTCTGCTCTCAAGCTGGTTGAGCTCTGCAGTATGGTTGAGTATGACTGAAGTGTGCTGAATGTGTGACTAGAACAGCAGGTCAGGTGTGCCATGCTGTCAGTAGCTTCAGGCTGGAGGGCTCTAGAAGTGCCTCTGTGAGGCGACCAGGCCGGTTTGTACAACGACAACAGCTGCCGTCCAGCTAACCAGGTGGCACTGACAAGCCGCTCAATGCATTTGCTATTTAAATGCCTGTTGTGTCCCATTTTATGGAAATAAATCAAGCACCATCAAATAATAACTGATACTACCAGTTTAATTTTAAGTCTAAAGGCATTGCTTGTTAAATTAGGCTGTTTTTGTCTCACCAGCAGAATCATTGCAGACTGATTTTTGTTTCATTTTTTTGTTTTTTTACACACACACAGCAATTTTCTACACTCACAATGACCAACGAGGTGTTTTGAAGTCACACACACATAAAAGAGCAGGAGATGAGGTTAGCCTACCGTCTCTGTTGGTGTCCATCTGCCTGAAGATCTTCTCTGTCCTCTTCTCAGGCGTCGACTCGTCCTCAGGCATCTTCATCACAGAGGACACCATCTTATAGATCGCCTACAAAGGGACACAAGGGAGGTCAGATAATCAATGATTACATCAGTGATCTCTAAACTGTTTATTCGCTAAAGAATTCCAGCCCAACTGCTCACTTTATTAGATAAACCTAGGTACATAAATATCTCACGGTAGCATCTCAGTGCATTTTTAGACATGTAGATATGGTGAAGATGACCTGCTGAGGTTCAAACTGAGCATCAGAAGAAGAAAGGTGATTGTTGGTGCCAGGAGCCACTCCTGTCAGCTAAGAACAGCAAACTGAGGCTACAGTTCACACAGGATCACCACAACTGGACAACAGAAGATGGAGAAACGTTGCCTGGTCTGACCAGTCTCCATTTCAGCTGAACATTCAGATGGTAGATGGTCAGAGTTTGGAGTAAACACCATGAAAGCATGGATCCATCCTGCCTTGTATCAATGGTTCAGGCTGCTGCTGGTCTAATGGTGGAGGATATTTTCTTTAGTACCAACTGAGCATGTTTTAAACTCTGCAGCATACCTGAGTATTGTTACTGACCATGTCCATCCCTTTATGACCACAGTGGACCATCTTCTGATGGCTACTTCCTGCAGGATAATGCGCCATGTCACAAAGCTCAGATCATCTCAAACTGGTTTCTTGGTAGATCTACTACCATGTACCAATCAGGATTTAACCAAATTTGATCAAACCACAAACAGAAACCAGAACACTTCAAATGACAAACTCTTGTCCTGTTTTCTTCTAATTCTGATATATGTTAATAGAAATGACTTGTTTGCAAACTATGGACAGATCAGTTGCAAACCAAGCCAATGTTTTCTACCAATAACAAATATCTAACAATATTGAGTATTATTTTATTCATGATTTTATGCTTTTTTAATTACTGTTTTTCTTTCATGGAGTATTTTTACATGACTGTACTTGTACAACTGGAGTGACATTATCTTGAATCTTGATACTTGTTCTCTATCTTTCCCTAAAATGTTAAACTAGGGTCTCATTGGGATCACTGTTTTCCTCAGTTTATCTGTATGACCCTGGTCATATCAGGGCTGATAATGGCCTGTTGCGTCAGATAGGTGCATCCCTGGTCCAGACTACAGAGACTGCCTCACTGCTGATTACATTTTGGTGTTTTAGGTAGGGAGGGGTGGATACCAACACATAGACAATTCCTCACAGACTATTTATCAGTGTTATGTCTCCTCTGCTCTCTGTTGCACTGCAGGATGTTTGGCAGTAAACAGTGAAATCACAGCCCACTCTCTCCATCTCTAATAAGGAGGCGGATTTGAGGGGAATGGGAGCTGACATGTGAACAGAGGAGGGCTGATTGTGATTACAGTGCAAAGGGAGCTTTAAATAGGTGCTGGTTATGCCTCCTATTACACAGCTCCTGGGTCAGCGTGGAGCTGAGGAACAAGCAGCGGCAGCCACAGTTAATATAAGTCTTCATTTCAGCTTGGAGCTGGGTCTATAATTAATCACAATCCTTCAAACAGCTGTGAGTGTTTAGTACATCTAGCCAATGTTACATGTTGAGGATTTAGCCCTTGGGTAATCCAGAGCAACACAGCAGAATAAAATTAAATTTCCAAATCCCAAAATTACAAGCAACCAATAAGAAGTGAAACAACCTGGAGCTTATAACCCTCTCAATATTCCTGAATACACACAGAGCTGTGAAAAAAGACATTATCATTCCTCTGTGACACTGTTGTCCAAAAACATTGAGTGAGCCTCCCTGTTACACTGGGTGCTTCATTACCATGAACACCTGCACACAGTGGTTTATTTACTCATTAAACCAAAAATGTGAATGAATAATGACAACTACGACATGCATGGGCTCCTTTTAGTGTAAGCTGTGTAACAGCCACTACAGTGGAAACTATTTTACAGAACTATAGGGAGCAACCTAGTGGCAAGTAATTGTAAATGCAATTAAAAACCATGACAACCAATATGGTCAACAACAGATGACCTTTGAGGCTGGACAAAACATCAAAATCAAATTCTTTTCTTTAGTTGTACGTGAGCAGGATTTGCTCACATACAATGTACGAAGCAATGGGCTTTCGAGGGAAGTCATGAAGTACTGAAAAATGGACTGACATACTCTCAAGTCTTCTCGTGGGATTTGTTAAAATCTAGCATAACACCAGCCTTATCCTTTAACACAGCCAGACAGTCTTTACATAGCAGAGTAACGCTCTGTTATTAAGGGTTGATCCTTCCTGCCCCTGGAGCCACAGACCATAACCTTTGTCTTAATTGGTTGTGTCTGTCCCGACATCCTACTACCATCAGTGGATGGTCCACCTCCACCCCACCTGCTCCTACCACTGATTCTCTAAAAACTGCCTGGACATCTTTTATTTGTCTTGTATTTCTACATTTTGGACAGACTTCCCTAAGTTTCAGAGGTCTAAGCAGCATCCATTCTATAACCTGAATATCACGAGAAAGAAAGATGTTTCTTTCATAACCTTTCAGTGGCGAGACAAGAAAAGAACACAACATTATCTTCCATGGAACCAGAGACACCCAGAGCCAAAAAAATAACCACTAAGCCAAAACTATTATGTGGATAATTATGAACAAGAGTGAGAAGGAAACATTCATCACATAAATGGTGCATCATTTCTATAGCCTATGTTGGTGCATAATGATATAAATAGCTAAAAAAAAACAATTACTGCAAAAGTCAAGCCACATAAAACTAGAATAAAAAGTTGATGAGACAGAGCCAGCTGAGCACGGTTTCAGTGCTACAGCTTCACCTGAGTACAAAAGATGACTATGTTTCCCATGGCGACTTTTTCTGCCTGAGCTGTGATCTATTCATCTATCCTACTCAATCTCACTACATTATCAGTATGAATGCTCCCTCCAAACTTTTTTCACCAATCGAGACAATGAACCTCCCTCTGTGCCGTCTGCTCTGCTGGTAAAGCTGCGCTTCAGATGAAAGAGGTTAGATATGAGCTATTGGTGGGGGGCTGAGGCACTTTTATCTGACTCTCACAGTTACATTTTTGTCATCAACTGGATAAGAAGAGCCAGACTGGCTGCAATCCATCTCATTCAATTACTCTCACAGCTAGGCTAATTATGAGCATCACCAGCATTTACACACTCTCTGCAGGAGAAGCCATTAGCTAGCTGGAGTGAGCTGCTGCTCAGTCACTGCGCCAAATGGAGGTTTTCTAAGAGGAAAAATGGAGACCACTGTGGGGGGGGGAGGACAGGGTGAAGCATATGCAATTGATGATCACAATACAATATCCCTTTCAGTTAAGTCTGTGACTAAAAGAGATATATGGCATTTATTCTTCAACACAGGACTGGATGCAGACTTACATGCGTTTCCACAAATAGTACAATCTGGGGTCGACAGCAATACGAAGAGCTCCTTTTATTTGTAGTTTTTGTCTATACGATCAGTACGATTCAAACTAAGGAAATGGCAGTGTGGCTACTTGGCATGCCAAGGATGGGGAATACAGTACATGAAACAAGACACAGACTGTTAGGTGGTGTCTGCATGCATAGATGATCAAATATACATCATGCAGACTGCATGAATTATGTTGGCTGTTATTAATGGTTTTTTGTTAGTTCATTAAAAGGACTTGAAAACATGTAGAATAAGGGTTTAAAATACTTTTCCTGTGTGCATTCACTGGTGCATGTTCCTTTTAAAACAAATTAACCAGGATGCAGCATGGTGCCCTTACAAAATAGGTAGCCAAAGGTAAAGAAAATGACGCGTGAAATACACAGCCAATGGCGTGTTTGGAGGCTCAGAGAAACATCACTGCAAAAAAGGAACAAGGCAATGTGGATAATTATGGACCTGGTGATCTTTGTCATGTGGAAAAGCTGCATTCCTGCACAATGTTTAAATGGTTGCAGCTTTATGAGATCCACCTGCCCGTCTGCCCTCTGACCCCACTGAAAGCTGAGCCGTTGATTACACTAAGCTGCAGACTTTACTTAAACACTCTGAGCTCAGGCATCGTTTTCAGTAGTTACTTGCAAAAGTCAGAGCTACCTGAAAACTTTTCTCTCTGCAGAGGTGGGCGGCTTTGAACCAGGAGAGTCAGCCAGCCGGATGCAGAGAGGGAGTAGACAGACGTGAGGATAGATGAATACTGTGTGTAGAAATGCTTCTGTGTGTCTGAGACAGAGAGAGTGGGAAACCTAAGATGGCCCTGGGCTCTTAAGCAATGATGGATGGTGCAGACTAATGAGTAAAACAAATTTTCATTTCAAAAAGCCACAATCAATCTTGAGTGAGAACTATAATGCTGCTTTTTGCTTGGTGGAAGTGATGTCTGAAGCCTTAAACTGCAGCTAATTAACAACTGCCACATAAACAAATAAATTCACTAAACAACAACAAACACAAATACTCACTGCCTCATTAAGGCAGAACTACCAGCTTCACTTCAGTGATAAGCCCTGCACACAGACAGACATGAGCGTCTGAGTCACTGCTTTCTATCCCTTTGTCTTTGGGAACAGCACCACCTTTTAAAGGAAAGTTGGCAGAAGGCTGTTGTCGTCTTAGTGACAGGATGAAATCTGAATCACTGCAGTCTTGAGATATGGAGGCTAATTTAACCTTGGAGCTATGATACGTGGGCAAATGTGAGGCATTATAGATTCATATTAGTTGGGATTGGCCGTGGCTACCATGACATGAGTCAGAGAATTTGGCTAGATAATCTATACCGATCAAACATTATGACCACGGACCAGTTAAGTAAAAAACACTGATCATCTCTTCATCATGGCCCTTGGGATATACAAATGATGAAAAATGTTTCCAGCGTCAGGATTTTTCAGGAGTTTGACAACAAGAAGCAAACAGTGATGTCTAGAGGACTGGATCAGAGCATCTCCAGACCTGCAGCTCTGGTGGGCTGTTCCTGGTCTGCAGTGGTCAGGATCTATCAAAAGTGGTCCAGAGAAGGACCAGTGGTGAACCAGAGACAGGGTCATGAGAGGACAAGGATCATTGATGCAGGTGGGGAGTGAAGGATGGTCCTGCTGGTCTGATCCAACAAAGCAGAGGAGTTAATGCTGCTGAACATAGAAAGGAGTCACATACCACAGAGCAGAGCAGTCTGTTGCAGACCATGTACACTTTTTCATGGAAACCATATTCCCTGATTCTTTCAGCTTTATAACGCTCCCTGCCACAAAGCCGAAATGGTCCAAGACTGGTTTGAGGAGTACAACACTCAGTTTGAGGTATTGATTTGACCTCGAAATTCCCCAGATCTCAATCCAATCAAGCGTCTGTGGGATGTGCTGGACTAACAAATCCAATCCATGGCACATTCCAGGACTTAAAGGATCTGCTGCTAACAACTTGGTGCCACAGCACACCTTCAGGATTTGAGGAGTCAAGCCTCGACGGGTCAGGGCTGTTTAGGCAACAAAAGGGGGAACCAACATGATATTAGGTAGGTGGCCATAATGTTAATGTTTATTTTGTATCTGTTATAACTATTAAACTATAAATATACCGCCAGAGATTAAAATTATGTTTAGAATTAAATACATGAAAATACAATCTCTAGCTCAGTGATGCTTTATAAGAATAGACGGATAATATTACACCTGACATTAAAACATTAAAGCTACTATAATCAATTTTTGTAGTAGGGCTGCATCCAACAGTTTGAAGCTCCAAAGTTTCATTCATCATGTCGACATGCATTTCTAAATGAACGTTTTATTTTTCTGCCTGTTTTCATGGGCTCCACCTTGCTCACAGATGCTAGCTGGTGGTGCACACAGTAACTGTTTTTTTTTTGGTAGCAGAAGTGACATGAGAAGGTGGGGCTAAGTACAAATGATGAATAAAAAATTTCAGGCGACAAAAACTAAAAACATATGCTGAACTCCAGTGGTAGCAACCTGTCAATCCTGCCTTAAGAGAGAGTGCAAGTTTAAAGGTGCTAAGCAGCACCTGGCACCTGCCCAATGCCAGACTGGCAAGATGTGCATTGAAATAAAACAACAAATCTATTTGTATTTTGTATTTGTTTGTGAAAATGAAGCAATTTCAAGGAATTTCAAGGCAGAACTGAGTAAATCACGTCTGAGAGTTTGGGTTTGCTGACAGAAATAGAACGTCGCAGTCTCTATCTAGCTTGCTTGCACTTGTTTTTGGCGTTACTGGTGGTGGTGGACGGTGGAGGTTATAAAGAGGGAAAAGGTGAAGAGGGGCACTGCTGTCTGAGGGCGAAAAAGGTGCCAAACTTGATGTGTTTTTTTAATCTTCGACCGCAACCTCAGCTAGCGAGCAGGCTCCTTCAGACTTTATTTACTGCATGAGGGTAAGTTTTTTTTATTTATGGAGCGGCCGGTTCTAAAAATCTATTCATGGTTTATTGGGGTTGTGCATTGATATGTCCATGTTTTAATGCAGTTGTTTAAAGCATGTGAGTTTGAGTGCACCACCATTGGGGCTATCAAAAATGCTGTTCTTTCCATTCGTCAAAAGTTCTATCTGCGTCTGCTAGTTGGGCCGCTTGTGGGTGCAAATGCCAGGGCCATTTTTTAATCCTAGTGTGTCACTGATTTCCATTGACTCTACACAGCTCAACATGAGGACAGCTGAGTCAGCAGCTTGTGGCTAATGCTGCGTTCCATTTACATCGGAAGTCAGAGGTCGGAGCTGGGAATGACGTCACACCCGAGTTGCCGGTGTTCCAGTAAACAAGTCAGAAAACCAAGATGGACCCCTCTAATGAAAAGTCTGTTGTGCTTGCTCTGTCAGAATGCAGGAAGCTAATGCAGCAATATGAGGTCCTCAAACACAATTAATAGACACAAAGAAGATGCAGAGAGTGTGGGTTTGTTCTCCAGTGTAATTATGTGTGGGAAAAACGTTTAACTCTACTGTAACGCTACATGCTGCTAATCCAGGGTGCTGCCATCTTGGATTATGATGTTGTGGTCAAGTCTGGGATGGTGACGTTCTTCTGACTTTCCGAGTCAGAAATCCAACTTTGGGGGGCATTCCAGCTGAAACCTTCAACTCAGAACTCTGAAATTCCAATTTCCCAGTACAACTGGAACGCAGCATAATAGTACTCACAGCACTATTGAAAACAATAGTGAGACCGCTGACAGAGGTAACAGTGTTAACCTGGGTGCGTGCCACCATTCAGAGACAGTGGGGTCAGTCTGGGCGGCGTCCACAGCAGTAACCACTGTTAACAGCGACCATGAGCTAGACAGCAGGGTACGCTCACATGCACTAAAAACTTGTAACCAGTATGTCAACAAAGCACAGAACGGCTCTGTTGGCACCCTGATAATGTGTTCATGGGGCCCTTACTGAGTCACTGTTGGTACAGGAAAATGAGAGCCAACAGTGCTTACATCACACAAAAACTGCCTCTACAAGTTCAAAAAATCTCCTCGATGAGAGGTGACAGTGGGACCAGCTAGCTGCTGATACACAAATGTGGAGTAAGAAAAAAAGTGAAGGGAGAACACACACACACAGATGTACAGTGTATGTGTGCAGCCATAATTATCTGTTTACATGAGACAGCACTGTGCAGGAAACACCACCCTTTCTCCCTCTTTTCCCTGGTTGATTGCTTTATTAAAGGTGCGCTGGGCTCCACTGCAACCCCGAAACCCTTTTGAATTCTTATAAACCTACAGAGCAACTGCGAAGAGCTGGGATTCAATCCTATTCACATCTGAAAATAAACAAAACTCTATTTGAACATGTCCAGGGTTCTTAAGTTGCCTACGTCAGTTTTCCTGCTGAAAAGACTGTTTGAAAACCCAGAATGCCTGCAGGGCATTTCAATTAACATTTACCTTCATTATCTTAATGAATAACAACAGGTTAGCATGCCAGGCTTTAACACTTTTAGGGATTTAATATAAATGTCACTTCATCTTTTTAGAATTAGGCTGCTTTTAGCAGCTGTGGAACAACGTCTTAAAAAAATACACAAAAGGAGTATACAGTAGGTGTTTTAACAGACATGGATTAGAGGAAGCTTTAACTCCATTTGTGGAAGTTAGAAAGTGCACAGCAGCAGATGGAAAATCCACCCTTTATCTTTCCAGATAAGATTAAAAGCCGCATGTAAGCAAGAGTAGAGCTGATGAATCCCTGACTGTTTCCAAAACTGCTTTCATTCAATTAATCGTAATGCCTCTTTTTAGTTCACTGACATTTGAATGGTGGTTGTAAATGAGGTCCTGAAAGAAAGCATGTATTAGATGGAGGCACATTCAGCTCAGCTGTCTGTAAGAGCCTCCTCCTCTGTGGAGGCAGCTGTACGTCCTCCTGCTCTTAAAACACCAGCACTGAGTTTCCTGGTCTCATAAAGTGTGTGTTATGGATACAGAGGCAGAACTGCTAATACAAATGTTGAACTATCACAGCCCTGGCTAGTGTTACAGCTAGAGCCACAGACATTTTTCAGTATTTTAGACTTTTGTTGCACTCACCTGAACAATCTCCAGCATCTCAGCTTTACTGATGTACCCATTTCCGTCCAGGTCGTACATACTGAACGCCCACTTCAACTTCTGCTCCAGCTTGCCACGTGACGTCACACTTAGTGCGATGATGAACTCCCGGAAGTCTATTGTCCCGTCACCGTTGGCGTCAAATGTGCGAAACACGTGCTCTGCAAACTTTGAGGCATCTCCGTAAGGGAAGAAGTTACCGTAGATCTTCTTGAACTCCTCCATGGAGAGGTTCCCGCTGGGGCAGTCTCTCAGGAAGCCCTTGTACCACTCCTGGATCTCGTGCTCGGTGAAGTCAGTGCTCTCCAGGAGGTCCTGCATCACCTCAGGACGGAGCTTGCTGTTCTGCTTCCCCATGTCTGCAGGTCTGGTCAGTCACTCGGCTCACAGCTAGGAGAAGGTGGGTGAGAGGGTTTGGTTATAGGGTGGAATTAAACATCAACAGACAATTTAAAGTCCAATATAGTGTTCTAGTACTTTTTGTGTCCAAGCTGAAGAAAAGAAGTGAACTGAAGACAGACAAAATGTATAGACCATCAATACCTGAATTACTATCACAATGGGATAAACTAATATTAATCTCGAGACAAGTTTTGGCTTCAGAGTGATGTCATTCTAAGACACATGCATACAGCTTGGTAAAGAACTTTTATATTTTTGTAGCACCGACCAAAAATCTCTGATCCTATCAGGAATAAAAAAATCAACAATCTTTCGGTGCCAAATTCTGATACCTAAGTGTCTCTCAACCATGCTCTCAGATGTATCTATGGAGGGGGGACATGTCCCCTTCAGAGTCATAGTGACACTGATCCGTCCCCCCACTTTCCAACATAAGTAGACAAACATCATTGGTAAAATATTAATGTCATTGCAACAGCACTGAGAGCCCAGTGTTTGTGTGTTTAGAGTAATGGTGTGTTCCAGTTGAACAAGAATGTCAGAATTTCCAAGCTCCAAGTCAGAATTAAAATCAGAATCCTCCGTGAAGTTGGTTCTTCAACTCAGAAAGTCAGATTAATCTCACCAACTCGACTTAGAATTCATGCTGTTACTGACCTAAACAGTAGTTACATGTTTGTTGTGTCGTTACTCTCGTCATGACTCCCTGCCTGCAGCAAACTTAATCTCAAGAACGAGAAATTAAATTGCTCTCAGTTGTTAGGACTCGTTATCAGACATGTTTTCTATTGTAATCTGCCTGCTGGATTGTAGTTTACTTTGAGAGAGGAGTTCAGTAATTGGTTCCACTAGGGGTGAAGGAATCCCATGTATGCATCAGTTAAATAACCACTGCTGCCATGTCCTCGAGTGGCTTCACCGAGGTAGGAACCAAAAAATGTAAGCAACCCTTCATTTCAGACTTGATGTGCATCAGGACTAAAATCACTCAAATTTCCACTAACTATTGGACCTCTCCATGGAAAACAGCGCTGTGTACCCTGAGTACACACAACGCCATCTGCCCAACATGGGTCTAATTAGTCAATAAAATCTCCACAAACACATACTGAGTTTAGCTGCAGTGGAAGGAAAAAGGTGGTGCAGCCAAATGATATTGAAGTCTCTTTACAAACATCATTCAGGTTCATGAACTCTTCAGAGACAATTTCTTGATTCTCTTCCAGGAGCTGGTGTATCTGTATATAATTATGAACAGGATGCAGCTTTATAATCCCTGTTCGCTGTAATAAACAGCTCAATTAACAGACATTAAATGTATTAAATAAATCTGAGATGAAGGATGAAGATGAAATTTGAATCATAGGCTTATCTTCTTTTCAGATCTAAGATTGTGGATGCAACCAGTAAATATTTTTAGAGTGTTTATTATTTCACAAAGCCACTTAGTTTCCCCTAATGACTGTTTTTATTTCATAATGCCAACTTCCATCACAGCGTCTTTGGTAATTGAGACCAACAGTGGGAGCAGAGCCAGTTATGTGATTGGCTGCTGCTTTATTGCTCAATGAGCAAACAGCTCTTCATTCAGAAAGAATGTTGCACAAGTGTGAAATAAAAAAAACGCTTGTGGAAAAAGTATGAAATAACACATTTTGGAAAAAAAACCAACCCAATAAATTCAGTCTAATGTAAATAAAAATATATCTACGTTTCATAATTAAAATCATATTGGTCTCCCTCCCAAAAAGTCCAGTCAGCTCTGCAAGAAACATAAGATATTCTAATGAGCCTGAATGTGACATAAGAAGAGGAAACAACAGCGGCCACAGTGGAGGAGCGTCTGTTTTATATCTGCCCGTTTGTTAACTCAAACAGGAAGTGCCTGCTCCTGGTCTCAGTGAGATTGTGTGCAATACATGGATGAGTATATAGGCATGCTCATATGTTATAATAAGCCTTTATTCAATCCAAATGCAATTATAAGAACCAACATGTCTGAACTGAGCAGAACACATGCAGTAATTCTGCTGTGTTTTCAGGTTGTATGTATTCTAGTCTGTCCTGTGCAATGCCCTGTTAGCCTTGATACGGCCTTCACTCTGAAACGTCTCAGGAAATGAGTCACTTGTGTACTCAAAACCACCCAGCAAGGTCCTAAAGTGCAGCAGCATTGTAGGAAAGCATAGGAAATGACAACTGCTGAAAGTTTCTTTCTCACATCTTTGTAAGCAGGTCATCTACAGTGTCCAGCTGACTACTACTATCACACAGAGAGAGCTGAGAAATAAACATTAAGTCCAAAAAAAAAAAAAAAAAAAATTTAAAAAAACCTCCAGACCTCTGCACTCAAGGTTCAGTCAAGGCTAGCCCTGAGCAGAAACTCCACAATGTAAGCATGGATATTTGAGAAGCGATAAGCTATCAGAGTGTTGAATCATCTACTCTGAGAGCCTGATGGAAAAGCTTGAGTGTCCTTAGAGACTGTAAATCACCAGCTAGGTGCTCAATGCCACAGAAGTCATCTTAGTTTACATGAAGATGAAAATGACTCAAATGTCAGAGTGCAGCTAAATCTTAATCTAAGGGAGCAATTACTAGAGTGACACATGAATGAACAAAAGACTTCTGCAGGGAATTATTATGTTTGTCATTCTTCTTTCTTCTTTCTGTCATGGATTTCAGTTTGCCACACTGAGCACAGTGAAAAAAGGGCTTTGCCTTTAAACAGCAGCGGACTGAAAATTTGAAAAGGGGAGCAAACACTTGAGCAGATAGGAAAGCAAGCTGCACATTCAGTTTATCAATAAAAACAAGATAAGCTGGAGGCTGGAATCCAGAACAAGACAGGAAAACATGCACAATACACAGAAAGATGCTTATTATAGAGTAAAACCTGGGCTGTTCAGTCTACAGCCATGCTAGCAGCTCTGGGAGGCTCTACTTTCACACATGCTTTAAGCTAAATAATAAAGGTTCACCAGTGTGTAAGCATGCTAGACACAAAGTGCAGCTGATGACATGGCTAATTAATAATATGACCCGATGAAGGTGCAAGAGGTCAGGTTATCAAATAAGAGAGAACCTAAAGAGATCCCACTCTACCACAGGGAGAACATGCAGACTCCACACAGAAGAACCCAGATCAGACCAGAACCTGAGGGTTTTAAGAAACTCAGTCTACTAATCCGCTCACTGACCACTGTTTCAGGTGCTGCTACAGCGGCTGACCCTCACAGTGATGATGCTTTAACACTCAGTCACAGTCTAAAGCACTGACCCACTGTGCCCTGCCATCTGCTATGATACACTCCATTTCCACTCTGTGCATGAAGGACTGCACACACATCAACATGGTGATGACGCCACCTGATGACATGCTCAGCCAACTGAGGATGCTGCTAGAAACCCACCTCTGTGATGACATGGATTTTTTTTTCAGCTGCTCCTCTGAACTCCTGTGAGAATCACTTAGTTTAGATTTTTGGAATGATAAAATGAATTCAAGATGACATTTTAAAATCAGTTTTGGTTGATAATTTCAGATTCAAATCAAATTTAGTTTGCATTGTTCCAGAGTAAAACACAGTCAAAGGAAGGCAGAAATGAGACAGAAACATTTAGATGTGTGTGTGTGTGTGTGTGCGCTTGCCCATGTTCTGTACTGTACAGTTGAGAATAATAACAGCTGACATTAGAATGAGCAGTAACTGGTGAATGATGGATAACCTGTAATCTGTAGATTGAGGTTTGCTTCAGTGTGCTGTTCAGCATGTCAGTTAGGGTAGGAAGGCTGCTTTCTCACATCAGGGTTGGTAGCAGTAAATCCAGATATTTTCCTAACTTTCCAAACACAGGCAACCCAGCAGTCTCTTCTCCAGTCCACATGGACAGCATCAGGTGTGCTGGGATGGCATAACAAGAGGAGTGCCAACTGGTTTACAAACTCAGTTCAGTTTCACATCACTGTAATACAAATCTATTAAATCCTATGCACGAGGAGATACTATTGCTCCATTCCTTCTCTTACAATCTAACCTATATAGAAAGCTGCTCAAAGGGAATTTATTATGATCATCTGCAGTAGGTATATCATATTAATTAATGTGAAAAAAAATCAATAAAGAACAAAAAAACATAACAAGATGCTGAGTCTACTGTCACAATAGCAACTTTGTGATGCTGTAACTGTGCTTTGAGCTGAATGCTATAATTGGTGCACTAACATCCTGATGTTGTTAACATTTACTAATTAGCACTAAACACAAAGTATAGCTGAGGCTAATGGAAGTGTTGGGGAAACCATCCCATAGATACCAGGCAGCTGTGGCTCAAAGATAAAGCCGGTCGTCCACTAAAGGTTCAGCTCCTCCATTCCACATGTCCTAGTGTTCTTCAGTGTAAAACACTGTACCCCAAATACATATAGTATGCAGATTAGATCGTGATGGGCAGGTTGGAATATGTGTGAATGGGTGAATGCTGACATGTTGTGTAAAGTGCTTTGAGTGCTATTTAAAAGTATAAATTTCTGCCAATAACACTGGTCAGTCAAGTTGTTCTTCTTCTCAGCTAAATCTCAAATTTCATGTGGTGTTCAAGAAACTGATGTGGGATTATGAACCTTGTATATAGAGGGCTTAACAAATGTATTATAGCAGCAGAGAGCCTTTTGAACAGGAGTGAAGAATTTAAACTGAATTCACCTTTTTAGACCCAAATTTGATCCAGAACACTGAAATTCTATGAGAAGTAAATAATAATTATATTTTTGTATTAAAGATATAATTGTGATTAAAGAGTTTGCACATACTAGTGGATTAACTATGACAGAAACAGAAGTAAAATATTTTGGTAATCAGCAATACTGTTTATTTAGGGCAGCGCACTGGAAAAACTCAAAATCTTGCCAAGAATATTTGTCTTATTTCTAGTCTAATTATGTCTGTGCACTTAATTTCACACAATATCACTTACAACAAAAGTTGTTTCAAGACAGTGCATCTTGAATATCTTGTTAGGTGAGAAAACCTTGAAGTCATCTTGTTTTCTGAAATATTTTAGATGAAATAATTGGCAGATTTTTTTTGTGTAATTCAAGCAAAAAATATCATGTTTATTGTTTTTTTTTAAAAATTATTTTTAGATCAGCATTTTTTCCAGTGCTGTGGCAAACACCTGAAACTGGGAAGTGGAACAATATATTTGTTAATCACTGAACACGCACACACACACACACACACACACACACACACAGGTTAAGCTGCTGACATGTTCTTCCTCTAATGACAAAACAATTACGATGTAAAACACAAAGGCTGTCGAGGATGAAAGGGTGTGAAGACTGTTAATGCTGTGTGAATACATTTATGAGAAAGCTCTCATATGCTGCTAGAAGAGAGAGAAACAAGAGGAGGAAAACACAAAGACTTGTTTTTCATCTTTTCCCATCTTCATACTCTTCAGCTGCCCCTCATCCATCCAAATCTCTCTACTATCCCATTCATGAAGTCCTTGTCTGTGTCTTTCACCTTGCCTGCACCTTATTTCCATACTCTTCCATCCCCTGTTTGATTTCATCATACACATGAACAACTCACTCTCTTATATGCAATTTCACTGCAGTTGCCATAGTAACATTCCACAAAATCTCACAGCCATTGACGAGCTTTCTGCTTGAGTGTGCTGCAAACACATGTAGTCCACACTCTGCATGTGTCCTTCATTTGAAGGAGCTGCAACCATTCAGACACATTCATAAATTAAAATCATTATTGTATTAACCACACTGTGTGCCACCTGATTCAGTGGAAAAGTCAGACTGGTTTAAAGTACAAAACAAGAAGAGATACTCTCATACAGATGACACTGAATAAAACAGGTTGTAAACATCCCTTTGCAACTTTTTGATCCAATAAAAAACACCCTCACACCTAACTGTGTTACATCACCGTTGTTTCTGTTTTTGGGGACATTTTCTAACTTTGTTTTGACAGCAGAGAAGACAGAGACGTTTCCTAATTCTGGAACCATCATTTTGCTATAACGCCATCCTTTGTTCAACCAAAATAACCACTCTGCTCTCTTTCGAAAGGAAGCATACACTAGCCATCCTAAAATAAACGGCACAAAAGATTACAGATTAAAGAAAAAAGACAAGAACAGATCCAATGAGCCAAACTCCTCCTATAATGCCCTTTCAGCCCCGGCTGCCCCACTTTCCCAAACCTACAACAGCAGCTGTGGCAGAGGGTGAAAAGGGCTTATGGTCCAGCTGCAGAAGATCCCTGTGGAGGAGGAACCTCAGCAGGAGAGCAGTAAAAAGACTGTGTGGATGTCTGAGTGGTAACTACCCAAGAGACTGCCATCTGCAACACTGCCAACTTTATGACAACTTTAGAACAAACAACAGCTCCCAAATCAGGGACTGAATCCTTTGAGCTCTGTGTCATGTCGTAACATATATTCACATTCAGATACATTCATATGACCAAATATGTCATAACATATGGATGTTCAAATGTTCTTTTAAAAAGCGGCTAAGAAATTAAGCTTCCTTTTAGTTACTGAAAAGTTACAGTCATGTGGATATATTTACAATTAGCAAAATAAATGGATTTAGATTTATCATGCTGTAAACTCTGGTAATGTGAAACCAGGACAGTTTAACTAGAAAAGAGACTTTCAGAGTTGACCAAGGCAGTCTTCTGAAAATCCAGCTCCTTTACTGGGGCATAGCTATATTTAATCATTTAGTCATTTGGTATTTAAAGTACATACTGGTCTACTGCTAATGAATCATGATAATTAAGATGGTAAGTTGGAAATGGTGTACTTCTCTCTGGAAAGCTCCCTTTCACTTCCTGGATCACTTTGTGTAACAGGATGCTAATTCAACATTTGGTGCCTTTGTTTTGTCTGTGCCTCAGTTTCAAAATTAGGAGAGCCAGTATATGCATGCATATGAAACTTATTATTAAACTTGCCTGGATTTGGTTTGTCTGTCTACTCACTGTAAATAGCTCTTGATGGAAAACCAAATGATGCTGCTAAATTTGCAAAGGAAAAACAAAGTGGTTTCCCTGAATAAAATGACAGTTGACCACAAAAAGAAACATTTGCTTTTTCTTAGTGCAGGGCAGCAGCTTGTGTCCAGAACAATAGGCAGCAGGAACAACAGAGATGAACAGCAGAGACATGAGTGTAAAGACGCATGCATGAACAACCTGAAATTAAAATAAGAAAAAAAATGCCTGCATCTGCCCACATCCTACTGGGCCCTAAGAGATGCAGCTGTGTTCTCTCTCTTCCTGTCCCAGCAGTAACTAGAGGCATCCTACTTCCTCAAAGTTCCTGACAATGCTCTGGTACCAGGAGGAGAGGTGGGAGAGGACAGAGACAGTCAGACAGCAGCTAGTAGCTGGATAGAGGGTGACCCATGAGGGGCAGAGGAGTTTGTATATTATTTATTCTAGCATTAGATATATACATGTGTCTCTGATCAGAGACAACAGTGGATTAAGCTACTTCTCAGTGGAGTCAGATGCGACAACATTGTTGCATGAGCTGCATGCCTGCAGAGAATCTCCTCTTCTTCACTTCCTCTTTGTGTAACAGAAAAGGCCTACCGTGTATTCAGAGATTGAGTCTCATTTGATAGTAGACCTGCCTGGCAATGGGCCTGGTTAACTGTTTGGATGACTTAACTATTGGTGCTAGTGAGCCAGACATGCTAATAATGGCTTACTCTTGAGCTAAGAAGTGCATTGCTTAATTCATTCCTTACAATTATGTTCTGGTATTTTTAGTCTTGGAGGTAAAAAAAACAAACACAAAAAAACACCATCGGCTCTCTATTTTCAGTCTTACTGCTCCATGCACACCCCTTTACTATGTGGAGAAATTCAAAGTTTGACAGACCTGCTGTGTCTAGTTACATCTGCTACACTCTGACTGGAATACTGGTGCTCAATTACATTGGTTTTACTATTTGACATTGACAGCCATCTGGTTATGGAACAAATACGAGAACAGAATAAACAACTAAAGCTTTGCCTTTCCTATTGCTGTCTATATTGGTCATACTTGTTTGTTCAAAGTCATTTCATAAAACTGATGATAAAAACCAACTGCCTCCCACTCAGTCACACCTGCAGGATACAAATTCCCATTAGCATTGTGAAAAATGATGTGGGATGGCAGTAAAATGTGCCAGAGCTGAACTACATCTGATAAAAAATGTTTGCAGAGCAACTGTTAGAGCAGCTGGGGAATGTACGGTTTGTATACAGTATACGGGCAAGGTCTATCATGGCTAACAGTGACTGCATTTAAGAGAGACAGAGTAATGAGACAGCAGGTGAAAAAAGAGAAAGGGAAAGACAACATTTGACTGGGATAAAGCTCAAGTTTGGAGATGATTGTGTTTGAAGAATGTCCCAAGAGGGCTGCAACAAAGCTCTCTCTGCTTCCTGTGGTCAAAGAAAAATATAGTAACAGGATATAGCATCACGGAAAATAACAAACAAAATGGAAGTTACATCACAGTGGATGTCAAAGGTCAGGATAGACTGGGATGTGTTGAACAGTAAAAATGTTTTAAGTATTAAGACACTATAGACACATATACATACATACATACATATATATATATATACACACATATACGTATGTATATATATATATATATATATATATATATATATATATATACACACACATGTGTATATATATATATATATATATATATATAATGTATATGTGTATATATATATATACGTGTATACGTATATATATATATATATATATATATATATACGTATACGTATATATATACACATATACACATATATATATACATATGTACATATATACATACACACATACATATACACATATATATACGTATACACACACACTTGTAAAGAACATAATGTCATGGCTCTCTTGAGTTTCCAGTTATTTCTACAACTCTGATTTTTCTCTGATAGAGTGATTGGAACAGATACTTCTTTGTCACAAACATTCATGAAGTTTTGTTCTTTTATGACTTCATTATGGGTCAACTGAAAATGTGACCAAATCTGCTGGGTCAAAAATATACATACAGCAATGTTAATATTTGGTTATGTGTCTCTTGACCATTTTCACTTCAATTAGGTGCTTTTGGTATCCAGCCACAAGCTTCTGGTTGAATCTTTGACCACTCCTCTTGTCAGAATTGGTGCAGTTCAGTTAAATTTGTTGGCTTTCTGACATGGACTTGTTTCTTCAGCATTGTCCACATGTTCTCAATGGGGTTTAAGTCAGGACTTTTCTAAAACCTTAATTCTAGCCTGATATAGCCATTCCATTACCACATTTGATGTGTGTTTGGGGTCTTTGTCCTGTTGGAACACCCAACTGTGCCCAAGACCCAACCTTCAGGCTGATGATTTTAGGTTATCTTGAAGAATTTGAAGGTAATCCTCCTTCTTCATTATTCCATTTACTCTCTGTAAAGCACCAGTTCCATTGACAGCAAAACAGCCCCACAGCATAATACTACCACCACCGTGCTTGATGGTAGGCATGGTGTTAAAGGCCTCACCTTTTCTCCTCCAAACATATTGCTGGGCATTGTGGCCAAACAGCTGGATTTTTGTTTGGTCTGACCACAGAACTTTCCTCCAGAAGGTCTTATCTTTGTCCATGTGATCAGCAGCAAACTTCAGTCGAGCCTTAAGGTGCCTCTTTTGGATCAAGGGCTTCCTTCTTTCACGGCAGCCTCTCAGTCCATGGTGATGTAAAACACACTTGACTGTGGACACTGACACCTGTGTTCCAGCAGCTTCTAATTCTTGGCAGATCTGCTTTTTGGTGGTTCTCGGTTGACTCTTCACCCTCCTGACCAGTTTTCTCTCAGCAGCAGGTGATAGAGATTTCTTCCTGATCGTGGCAGTGACAAAACAGTGCCATGCACTTTATACTTATACAAACAAGTGTTTGCACTGTTGCTCTTGGGACCTGCAGCTGCTTTGAAATGGCTTCAAGTGACTTTCCTGACTTGTTCAAGTCAATGATTCACTTCATTGTAGTGTTTGTGGGCGTTTGTATCCAATGAGCCCTATTTAAATGACCTCAGAGAAGTCACCAGCTGTAGTCACTCATGATCACTCACAAGAAGTTAAGAGGCCATGCTATGAAGCTCATTTCATTGACACAACTTTCTAAGTCACCAAAACTGCTGATTCATGTTGCTGTATGTATATTTTTGACCCAGCAGATTGGTCACATTTTCAGACAGAAAGATATTTTAAAACACAGAGATGAGTAAAAATGAGTAAAAAAAGATGTAAGCACATACACAGAAAACAATGTTTAATGTTTTGAAAATATTATATATATATACAGTCATGGAAAAAATTATTAGACCACCCTTGTTTTCTTCAATTTCTTGTTAATTTTAATGCCTGGCTCAACTAAAGGTACATTTGTTTGGACAATTATAATGATAACAACAAAAATAGCTCATGAGAGTTTAATTTAAGAACTAAGAATTATTAATTTTCCATGGTTTTCTTGATAATAACCAAAATTACTTAAATTCTTACATCAATAGCTATGGCATTGTACCGCCAAAAACACTACTTTTAAGCATTCCATGTTTTCTTTTCTGTTTGCTTTAAACACATGATACACACAAGAGTTAATACTGGATTGCATAACCATTGTTTTTGATGACTGCAGCCATGCGTCTTGGCATGCTCTCCACCAGCTTCTGACATTGTTCTGCTGTCACAGCAGCCCATTCCTGTTGGACAAATTCAAACAAATTTTCTTTGTTTTTGGGCTTGTGGTTCTCCATTTTGAGTTTGATGATTTTCCACATGTTTTCAATTGGATTAAGATCTGGTGATTTAGCAGGCCAAGGCATGGTGCGAATGTTGTGGTTCTCCATCCAGGCTTTAACTGACCTTGCCGTGTGGCAAGGGGCATTGTCTTGTTGGAAAATCCAGTCATTCGAGGCAGGAAAGAGTTTTCCAGCTGATGGAAGAAGACTGTTTTCAAGGGTAGTCCTGTACTTGACCTGGTTCATTCGGCCTTCACACAATTGCATTTGCCCTGTTCCACTCAGACTGAAACAACCCCAGATCATGACTGATCCACCCCCATGTTTTACTGTAGGAGCAAGACAGTCTGGGTTGTAAGCTTCTCCAGGCTTCCTCCTAACCAGTAAGTTGGCTGGAGTGGGCATCAATTCAAAATTGGATTCATCACTGAAGAGAACCTTAGCCCAATCATCAACAGTCCAATCCTTGTGGTCTCGAGCAAAGAGTAACCGGGCCTTCCTCTGCCTTTCATTGATGAAGGGCTTCATGCTCTGTGTGACTTCAAACCAGCTTCAACAAGTCGGTTTGAACTGTCCTTGCCGAGCAAGTCACATTTCTCGACAGTGCCCACTCATTTTTAAGGTCCCTGGAGGTCTGACGACGATTCCTGACACAGGAACGGATGAGTGCACGGTCATCTCGTGGGGTAGAAAGATGTTTCCTGCCACGGCCAGGTAGCAATTTGGCAGTGCCATGTTCAGCTTGTTTTTTTTTGTTGGAATGAACGGCTGTCTTGGAGATCTTCAGTTTTTTCGCTACCTGTCTCTCACTCATGCCAATTTCCAGCAGTGCCAAGATGGCTGCCTTTGTTGCTTCACATAATTCTTTTGTTTTAGGCATTATGTGAGAGCTGACACCTTCTGAGTTGTGCTACGGCTTGAATGTAAGCAGGAAACCACTCTAGGCCTTTGCATGTGCAGTGCTGCTTGTGACATGAAATGGCCTCTTATATACCCTGGGAATCAATTAAGCTTAAGAATGTCAAATAGGACATAAAGTATTATGTGACCAGCTGCATTTTTTGTTGTGTTCATTGTATTATACGTTTAGTGGTACCAGATATTAGAATGAACAAGAAATTGAAGAAAACAAGGGTGGTCTAATAATTTTTTCCATGACTGTATATACACACACACACACACACACACACACACACACACACACAAGACAACTCAGTGAATGAGCCCATGAATCCTGTAAGAGTGCAGCTTGCACTGTTTACATGTAGATCACTTTGCACTGAAATTGGTGCAACATGCACTGATGACAGCCAGCCAATTTGCTTGGATTCAGCTCACGAGTAAAAGCAATAACAGAAAACCATGTTCCTTGAAAGGGCCAGTGTGAGTAGCAGAAATGGAATATGATATAAGTGTGGTTTCTTTATTATAGTTCATCCTCATGTCTTTGGTTAGTTTAGAATGAGTTTATATCAACATCCAGAGCAGGTAGTTTTCATGGACCGGCTCCATGTTTCTACAGCAACCTGACATATTTCCATCACATCACGGCAGTTCTGCAACACACTTGGCACACAGCAACTGTAAGTTTCAGTTGACTACAACCTCACCGCTAGATGCTGCCGAATCCTACACACTGCACCTTTAAAGCTACTTTAATCAAGACAAACGATGGAAATAATTATATGTTTGAAACAATAAAATTAGTTACTACTACAATATTAGGAGTAGCATATTTTCTGGCATTATCTGAAAACACATGCCATCCCATCAGATTATTCCAGTAGTAAACTGTTTCTGAGTAATATTTACTACACAATGACTTTAATGCTGCTATCACTCTCTCCCTCTATACAAGTCAGAGTTAATACGAATTGTAGAATGATTAAAGCCCTAAGAGGAAGTCTTATATGAGCATGAAAGCAGCTTTGTCACATGTGTGCAAAAGATATTCAAAACCAGTGACGCACTAATGTGTGTAATCTATTTCTGTGTTGTAAACAGCTGCCACAACAACAACAACATGCCAGCACACAACATCCCCAGTTCAAGATAGCATCATCTCTGACAGCTCATAAGAAATGCAAAGCTTCAAAAAGCAATTTACAAGCTGATATTGCATTCAAGTGATTTTACAGTGAAGATTCAGTGATAGCGCTCCCCTCCTGCCCCCTCCCATGCCCCAGTAAGGCATGAATTCTTACTGACAGATCTGTGCAGGCTCTGAGCAATTCAGAGTAGTTGTGTATCTGAGATCGATCACCTCATAGCTGCCACATTGTAACACTCCCCATGGGAATTAATCCACCATATTGGCAGAGAGCTGCTTCTGTGCTCCATGTGAAGGGCAGGACAAAAAAAAGTTAACTGTAATTTAGAGATTCAGTCCAATCATGTCATCATTTACTACATCTTCTCTTTACTGAGCCAAAAACATGACTTGACGTCCATTCATGCTATTTTGCACAACTATTCATTTTCCAATTGTAGTTCCCAGAAAAGATTCACTTTGATATATAATTAAAACAGGAGGAGTGAATTATTTATGATCGATGATGAGCATACAGTGTCCAGAACCAAATGGTCCTCCATTAAGTCTTCCTGGTCTTCATCTGGACAGTGATCGTGGACGCTTCACCAAGCATGAAAGGCATGTACATCCAGCGAGTATCTAGACTAACTTTAGCCTCAGTGGTTAGCACTGTCGCCTCACAGCAAGAAGGTACCGGGTTCGATTCCCGGCCCGGGGCCTTTCTGTGTGCAGTTTGCATGTTCTCCCCGTGTCTGCGTGGGTTCTCTCCGGGTACTCCGGTAGCACATTTACGTATGATGCAAATTAGCGCCAACAGGCATTAATGATAAATTTATTACAAACCAGTGTTTTCAATAGGTTCCTAGGTCTGTGTTGAATATGCACAAATCTCAGCTGCAGTTTGGATCAAAGCGGTATGATGCAAATTCCCAACAAACAGTGTTAATAATGGTTAAGGCAAAGCAGGCTGCGCAGCCTGAATGAATGAGCTGATATTCCCTCTCAGTAATATGTACTCTATGTATACGATTCTGGGTCAATGTGCGCTCCTTCAATATGTCCGTGTGGAACTTGTACGGATTAAAAGTCTGGCATTGAACAACGTCTTGTTCCTTTTTCTCAACGTGCTGTGCCATTTTGGTACAGCTCTGTGCATACAGAAACGGTTCAGTTCAGTACATGTACCGTTACAAGCCCACTAAGTACAAAACAGTACAAAATACACATAGAAGTATTAAAAATCACTATATTGACTACCATGCAACAGTCTCACAACTATAATTAAGTGTATAACAATAATGTGACAGAGTGATAAGCTCCTTCTCATAAAGACAGCAATGACAACAGAGTTTTGCCACAACCACAAAAAGTACATTCTAGAAAGCAACAACTCATTGAAAAATAACTCCTTTTGTCTTTTGTGTCACGACAATGTGTGTGAATTCCTCTCAGCGGCTAAAAATAGAACATCTGTTCCCCATTGTTCCCTAAACTAAAGCATGGGAGCTCATGGGCTAAGGTTGTCCTCTGGCTGGAGGCGATCTCTCACAATCCCATGACCCCATTCATAAAAAGCCTATTGGAGAAGGAGAAAAGTGTGGCTGACCAGCTGTCCCTGGAAAAAACACTAAACTGAGTCTGTCTGCAAGCCGTCACTCAACTCTATACGTCAAAGAGACAAATTCCTTCACTGGGGCTGCTCTGAGAAATCGTTTAAATGAACTGGTATTTCACTTCTCTCACATCAAGTACCTTCTGATGCTCTTCAAATTACAACTAGCAAATGCAGAGAATTTGCAAAGCATAAACACTTACTTTCCTCTACATGCGTGAAGTTCGAATGCCCAGAAATGAAAGAGAAGTTTTGGTGAAATGAAGCTCGTTCTAAGAATAATAATGATTGCAAGCAAGAAAGTGCTAACCAGCAAGTGCATGAAGAAGGAGGCACCTAAGGTTAACAACTGGGTTGAGGTTATGCACAATATATACTGTATGTGATGGAAAACATAACTTTCTCTGTGAGGCTTGAGTTGGACAAATTCAAAAAGATATGGGAAACCTGGATGGAATATGTACAACCAATTAGATCAGACTTTGAGATGTTCATCATAGTAATACAAAAAAAGTCTAGTTCTTAGTTACAGAAGTTGAACTGTTTTTGTTGTTTGTTTTTTTTGCTTTGTTTGTTGTTATATTTTCACTATGTTTTATAGCTGACAGCATGGTGAAACTGACATAATGTCTGCGTTTTTAGTATGTATCCTGAACAGAAGTAGGATGGCACTTTTGAATAGACACAAGGCACTTTTTTTTTCTTCTTTGTTACTGGTTGAGGCGAAAGTTTGAAGAAGAGTGTCACGAGTTATTTCACAATATTGTGTGGGAGGGGAAAAATACACTTGGTATGTACCAGTTGTACACGGAATGTTTTAATATTAAAAAAAAAAAAAGAAATGAAGTTCGTTCTCATCTGGTTTGAAATGTAACGGAAACACTGAATTCTGCAGCACCACAGCGGTTCACATGCACTGAACTACGTACAGACTGCAAGAGCAATGATTGGTCAGCTTGAATATCATGTCATGTTTTCCTTTACAGTGACAAAAATGGCTGGACGCATCCATTCAGTGTGACGGTGCGATAACAGTTGGTGAGTAGCTATAGACTCACCAACACCTCAGCAGAGAAGTGTACTTGTGCTTCAAGCGTCAATTCTGCGCTGACCTTTACGGCGAGTGCAGATAAAGAAGTGAAAGATGGCCTTCTAAACGCTGCGACCACAGTGACTGATGTTTCCACGCTTCAGTTAAATGTGTTTGAACACCCACTCCTCCAGTGACGCTGGGAATTTACACTGCACAAACACATTTTGACATTAGAGTGTCACTCACTCACATAACCATTTAAGTGGCATTGTTGAATATATATATATATATATATATATATTGATGCAAAGCTGCACAGGTGATCTCACAGCAGTTCTGTCAAGCACCTTTTGTCAAACTTTAACATTCACTTCTCTTCAGTGCAGTTTGTGTTGCCTGTCTGAGACGAAGCAGAAGCTCTGACATGAATGGTACTCTCTCTGAGTGGGTGTTTGTTTTAAAACTTCTTCCACATCAAATTAAACCAATATATGTTACACAACAAATTCTACCATAAAACTTGGGGTGTTGGCATATCATTTTGTGTTTTTTTTTTTTCCTCCTACTATGCCGTGCACATTGAATGCAGAATACAACTGCAGAATGAGTGGAAAAAAAATGAAAACACAGTTTAACAACAATGGAAACTTGCTCATTTACTGGTGTAGATGGATATCAGTTATTTGTTGCACTTAACCATCTATTTCTGTGAAAAATAATAGTAAAATACATCAAAGACAGAGCCCTTCATCTCCTGGTTTACTCCACTGCCCTTATTTAACACCTGTTTAAAGAGTGCAAGGAACCCAGACAGGAAAAAAACTGCCTCCTCAAGTCTCCTCTCTTATCGCAGGGTGTCTTTCTCACTTAAGCTCTTTCTTTCCATTTCTCTCTGTTTCTGTCTCCCTCGGGTCATAAATCAACAGTTACATAAACTGCCTTCAAGTTAGTTTCCACCAGCGTTACATGAGCCTCCCTTAAGTACAAAACAGGATATTATAGAGCCCTGCTTGGTTCATACAGTTCAGCTCAGCTTGGATGTAGCCGCATGAAACAGTTTCTGCAGTTTTTAAAAAGATGTGGGCATGAATATATCAAATATGACTGGAGGGAGTCGAGTCACCTTTTTCCATCATATAACCATCTCAAATAAAGCAACGCTGTGCTTCACATGGAAACACACATTTATGCTTCTGGACATGCAGAAAACATCTGCATCCATGTGTTTATAGAGAAAAGACATGCAAATGACAATGCATGATTACGGAAATCTGTAATGTCAAATATATTTTCAATTTGACTGAAATTCTGGTTACGTGGTTTGTGACGGTATGTTGGTACCACCACAGTGACAAGATAGCACACCCCACGCTGTCTGGCAGTGAAGATAATTTTTTGGCAATTTACCTGATAGTGACAGTAGAGATACAGACAAAAAATGAGAGAGGGCGAGGGAGGGGAATGAGATGCAACAAAGGGCACTGGCAGGGAATGACCCACTTATATCATCTTTATAAAGTGAACGTCTTAACCACCATTCATTCATGTCTGATTTTTTAAAAACAACCCTACTTGCTGAATAATCACTGGCAAAGAGCCCAGAATGTATTTGATTTATAAGAACAACAGAAATATTTTATAATGTGTGCCAAACATCTGCAGCTTTATTTGTTGTGATGGAATAAGCCAAACCTTTAGGTAGTCTCATTTTTGTTACTCAGCAAGCACAGGGCATGCTGGAATATCCTTTAGAGGAGCTTGAGGCAACAACATTTAAAGTGACGCACCATCCGCGGCGGTCAATAGCAGCCACAGTTGCTGTTTAGCTATACATAAATTAAATAAATTAGATGCCCGTCTCACTATTGTAAACTCTGTGCGAGTCATGCCAAACAATCGCCAGAGGAAGCACGACTGATCTCCATAGCAACCGACACCAACACAACCACAAACATCTATACAAAGAAAAGTTAACGTTAAGCCAAGCAGCAGATGTTGGATTTTGAACTTTGAATTTGATTTTTTTTTTAAATATTTATGTAACTTGAAATTTGTATTTATTGTTTTCAACAATCCAGGTAGTAAAGGACATTTGTGTTCTGAGTAGCATGAAATGTTTGAGGGCAGCCAGGCTGTTGTTTGAACAGAAATGATGCTTTGTTTTTTAGGTCTGAACTGGATATACACCACACACTGAGAGTCTTCTCTGTAAATGACCAAGTTGGTTTGAAGTATCAAATATGATTTGATCCCACAAATTCCAGTAACCTGTTCAAAGCTTACATTCAACACTACTGTGTGTGTGTGAATCACACACTCATAACAATCCAATAAATAATAGATTCATACATCGTTTTTGATGTTTTGACATTAAATAAACATGTCATTGTGTCAACACAGCACTGTGATGAAAGCCACCACCTCCTTCACTTCATGAATTCAGATGTTTCATCACTAAGGTTTTATCATGCGAGATTAGAAAAATGTGTGTTTATCGAAGTTGCTTTCCATTTGAACAACTCCTGCACGATGATGTCCCTGCAAAATCTCACTGGAAAACGTTCAACATCACACAGGCATCAAGAGAAAGATGTCAGAGAGCTACAGGCTGTATGCTTGAGGTGTGTGTGGCAGTGACCCTTCAGTATGAATGCTGTCAATGTACCCAGGCCACAACTATGATACGATGATATATGTATAATTTTTGTTCTTGTTATTTGTGCAGCTCATTTCATAACAGGAAGATGCTTGTGAATGATGGTTTGGACACGGACAATACAGTATATACGCTGAAGAAAGTCCAGCAATACGTGCGTTAAACTATAGAGAACATAAACTGTTACTACTTCAGTCACCCTTTTGTTATTCTCAATGAATGATAAAATACCTCGATGATAGATTTACATTTAGCTCAGGGGTATTCACCAAAATCACTACTATTGCTCCATAAAGTCTACTGTATACCTGCCTTCATTATTAACATAATGCTATTCACTGACGGGTGTATTCCAACAGGCCATGTAAGGTATTGTGTCACAATAACCTCCAAAGCAAACCGTAAATCCAATCTAAATCAGCCCAGCAAATGCAAATTGGTGTCCTAATCTGAGCTTTTAATTAGATGGAGTCAGTAAATATCTGTGACTAGAATACTTCAGGCTTTAACAAAAACCTGTTACATGCTCTTGGCTTTCCTCCACTTCATTAAGTTGGAGAAGGGAGGCAACAGCAAGGAGGGAGAGAGAGGAAGGGATAAAATCTCACAGCGATGAGTTTAGAGAAGCAGAAAGACTGAGGAGGAGGAGGAGGAGGAGGAAGAGAAAGAGGAGGAGAGAGTGTTGTAGGGAGATCCAAACCACTTGTTATGCGCATTTCCTTTCTTTCCACTCTGTTTGGGATAAATGTGGGCTGGCACGCTATTGTTTGAGGCACACAGGGAGGTGTGTGTGTGTTTGTGTGTGCAGAGAGGGAGGGGGGTTCAACCTAGGCACTTGACAAGAAAATTCCTGAAAAAAACAAAATCTAAAGTTCCTTTGTGGAAATCATTCTTGCATTACAACATTAAACTAAATATCACAGCTGACCTTGAGACTGCATGACTTTTTGCAGTGCATACCTCTGAGGCTTTCCTCTCTAAGGGGGGTGGCAGCTGCTAACCCCCCTTCTCTGAGAGCAGACAGAGCCACATTACCGCCTCGAACATTAGCAACGCTTTGAGAGGAAAAGCCATGTGGAGTTGCCATCACTTCCAACTACACAACTGAGTCGGGCACTCAGCCCCCGTAATGATCACACTCCGCTTCTTTCTCTCTCTTCAGTCATGCACTCACTTCCTGCAGGGGGGTTTGAAAACAGATCTGGCTGTGTGTGCTGAGGGAGAGAGCAACTAGTGTTCAACACTATGGCACGATCAGGGGTCTCCCTCCAAACCTCAGACATCACACTACATGTCTGCACAGCAATGTCCACACAGAGAGTTGCCTCTGTCAGAGAATTCATCTAAACCACTTCCCTCCTGCACAAGTATGTGACTCAAACTCATCTCCTCCATCCAGCTTCAACTTACTGCACAGCCCCTCTGGTAGCAACCACTGTGCTGCTAAAGCACACAATATTACACACAAAGAGAAAACACAGGAAGCTTACCTCACTTTGTAGCGACGTACAAGCTGTTCAGCAGTCCATCACCCAGCACTTTCTCTCAAGACTAAGTTTGTAGAAGCAGCAGAAGAAGAGGAAGGAGAAGAAGAAGCAATGGGCGAGGATAAAGAAGAGCAAGAGAAAGGAAGAAAGATGAGAGCCAGAGAGAGGGGAAAGAACAGCTGAGGGGGGAGGAGGAGACAGACAGAGCGACGGAGATGGAGCTAACCGTGACTGACAGACTCCCAGCGACTCTGAGCAGGTTTGCTGAAAAGCCCACAAACCAGCTCGCCCCTCTGCCTGCCTGCCTCTCCAGCCTGACGTCAGTGCGGTCACATGACCTCTCTGTGGAGGGGAAATGAAAGGGGAGGGGAGATAGAGAGAGAGAGTGAGATAGATAGAGAGAGAGAGCGACAGAGGGACAGAGAGAGAGAGAGAGAGAGCGACAGAGGGACAGAGAGAGAGAGAGAGAGAGAGAGAGAGAGAGCAGAAGCCCATGTTGCCGTGGAAACAGGCACACTGCACAGCAATAATTTCAATAGGTCATCTGACACACACACATTCTTACATATAGAGAAGCTGGCCAAAGAGAGGCGCAGTGGTGCAGACGCACTGATATGGAAAATAAGAAATGATACAAAGTTCAAATTTCTATTTTTCTGTCCAGAATCAAATGAAATTATGTGCACCTGACAAAGTGATTTTCTGAACTCATATCTTGACAACTTGAACCAAAAAAAAAAGCCCTTCTGCTCTTTACAACAAACTTATGACCTTTTTGAGAGCCAGTGATGTATTGATAGAGGCCATTTTTATTTGTTTTTTCAGTCACAAAATATCATATATTTGTCATAATTTCATTCATTACTTTAGGGAAGTGGGGAATACAGAAGTTCCAGTTTCAATTGTGTTTTTATTTCATTTATATGCTCAATCAATAGTGCTGCAAGGCAAGCTGAAGAAGTACACCTCAATAAAAATACAATGATTAACAGCCAGTCAACAGGGGATATGGGTATGATTACAACTTCATAAGCAGACACTAAATAGACATATTGCTGTCGCTGTCAGACGTAATGATGCACATCAGCCTGGACTCTTTCAGGTATGAGAGCGGCGTTTGACAGAAACTTCTGTCTTCACTGCTGCTCAAGTAGACTTTGAGCTGCAAGACTCAGCTGAGAAAAATCAAAGCAACTATTTATTCTATTAATTTCATTCGAAAATGTAATTGGAGCAGGTGATCTCATCTTGCTGAACATGTATGCGTTGATTTACACCAAGTCAGAATTTAAACACTCTCTGTTGAAGTGTCATGTCATGTGCTGTACCTTGTGTCGAGTGTATCTGGGGCAGAGCTTGAGTATCAGACAAAAGACTGAGAGCCTGCAACGTGGGAAGACAAACTATTTCCAGGGCCAACAAAAGACCTTCCTTACCCCATCCTCCACTGACCCAAGCTGTGAGTACAGACAGCTTCGGGCTGAGAACATTTTTCTGAATAGCATCTGCTGGCTGCTTGAACGGACACAGTGGGGCCCAGATTAGGGCGACATAGTGTGTGGAAGATGGGGTGAGGTCAGCCCTCATCGGACTGCTGTTAGTAACGGTATGCATGGCTGTCTGAGTGAAAGATGGACAGAGACTGAAGATGAAATGCCACACAGGACAGAGAGAATTGACACAGAGCAGGGAGTCATCGAATAAGCCTGTAGCTGTGTATGGCTGCAAAGATCCCACTGGAGGGTAAAGCAGAGACCAGACTGAAGAGAGAGAGCTGATGAGATGATGTAAGACACTGAAATGAGAGTCTGACTGCCAGGTGGGTGAATTGGTTGAGGGATAAATTATTTAGACAAAATCCTCAGTACTGGGAATAGGGGGCTAACGCCTTAAGATGAATGCATGGTCTTTAAGAATAAGCATGGGTGAAGCATCGTCCAAGTTGTACCCGTATAGGGCTGGGTTAAAAAAAAAAATCAATTTAATCGATTTTAATCTATCTCCATTTAAATGGTTGATAATCAATTCATAAAATCCAAAGATTGACCTTTTAACTTGCGTATTTTTTTTCTTCATTGGATGTGCGGAGAAGCAGCCTGAAGTATAAACCCGCCTACCAGTCTCGCCTGAGGGCAGCAATCGGCAATAATACGTCTAGTCTGCCGAAACCAAAGAAGAAGAAGAAGTCTCACGTGATCAGCGTTTAGTGCTGCTTTCCACCACTTTCCAAGGAACAAGATCTCGTGAGATGTTACTGCCAGCAGTCAAACAAACATGTTGGAAGCGAGTCCATAACGGAGCATTTATTTTAACTGAAATATCCCTGACTGAATCAATATCGAATCATGAATCGGCACCTTGAAATATCGAATCGATCTGGAAAATCTGAATCGATACCCAGCCCTATACCAGTATATCCTGTTTTAAATAGGCTGCCGTTGAAGGTGGGCTGAGATGCTTATCATCTTAATAAAGGGTTGGGTGACAATAAAGGAGATATTGCTTCAAGACATAAACAGCAGATAATTTATTGCATTTGCATGACTGTCAGATTTGGTACCAAAGACCACTTTATTTGACCTTTTTAAAAGGTCTTTTCACTACTTGTAGGCTCTCTGCAGAGCACTGCAGTAGAGGCATGTACACGGCGTTCCAAAACCGCCTGCAGGCCGCGGATTCACAGTTTGCCACCCCACTGCCCACAGATTACTTTTCAACAAAGTATATTACATTTTCTTACCGATTTGAGGCAAAGACATTGTTTAACACTCAAAATAATTGCAATTTTCATTTGTCGTCTTCCCATCTTTGTTTTGGCCAGAAGTACGAACCGAATGATCCCGAAGTTGACAGAAACAGCCAAGCATGCATCGCGTAGTTTGTACAGCATACACGATCAAAGTAGGAAACAAAAGAAGTCCACTTGGAGCGTACATAAAGGTGGGAATCAAAATGATACTGATGGAGGATGAAAATCTGAAAAAATAAATTAAGGTGACCAAACGTCCTCTTTTCCCAGGACATGTCCACTTCTTATGTTTTTACTAATTGATGATAATGTCCGGTTTTCCTTCTGTGTGTGTATTGGCGTGTGTACCCCCTCCCCCGGTTGTCAGTGTTTGACTGTTGTGGAAACATTTCTCAACGCCCTCCCCCCCTTTATTTATGTAAAATGGTTTGGTCCAGCTGCTCTGTGACAGCCTGCACAGCGCAACAGACAGCACGACTTGGATGCCTCAAAAGTCAGAAAAGAAAAAGCTCAGACAGCAGAAAGAAGTGAAGAGTCAACAGTTTGTCACCAAGTTCTTTCATAGGTAAGGTGGGTCTGTTAGCGGTTCATGTGATGGAAAGTTCTGGAGCATTAGCCTGTTAGCTATTCCTAACTTTATCCAGAGTTTTTAAGCTAGCTCACTTTTCTCCCGATATTAGCTCATACTGTATTTCTTAAAAAAAAAAAAAAATGTATTTATTCATTCAGTGCTTCCTCTACCAAGTAGATCAGGATATGTTTATTATCATTTGCACAAAAGTCCGACTCCTGATTCTGCATTGCATTTCCTGATCCTGCAAGTGCAGAAAATACTGGTAATTGAATTTTGTGTGGCAATAAATAAAACTGATGACGAAAACTTGTCCTGACTACAAACATGACTGAAATAAATCTCACAAATGTAAATATTTCGCTGATATTTTTAGGGCTGGATTTAAAAAATCGATTCAGTCGATTTCCCTATAAATGGTTCATAATTGATTCATAAAATCCAAAGATTTTTTTAACTTGAGTATTTTTTTCTCCATTGGACGTGTACAGAAGCAGCCTGAAGTATCAATCCACCTGTCAGTCTTGTGAGAGGGCAGCAATATGCCACATATGCATCTCGTCTGCCAAAAATGAAGAAGAAGTCTAGCGTGATCAGCATTTAGCACTGCTTTCCACTGAACAAGATCTCGTGAGATGTTACTGCCAAATATGGTGGAGGCGAGTCCACCCCTCAAGGCACCTCCGACGAGTTTAAAAGCTGATGTCTGGATGTATTTCGGCTTTAACAAGTTGGAAAAAATGACGAGTTGGATAAGGTAATCACTTATAATTATAAATATTAACATTAGACATCCAAAAAAGTTACACTTTCATATCTAAATTCAAAACTAATAAATCAGTTTTATTTATTGCCACACAAAATTCAATTACCAAAACCAATTTCTGTACTTGCAGGATCAGGAAATGCAATGCAGAATCAGGAGTCAGACTTTTGTGCAGATGATAATAAACATATCCTGATTTACTTACTAGATATTGATGTCATTATGTTTTATTCCCAGAGCTGCCTGGAGTGCCAAGGTTCCAATAAGGCTATGGTCCCCCAGTTAAGGTCTCACACATAGTGTAGGGAATTAAAATTAATTAAATCCATCACCAGTTATTGTTAAGTTAGTGTGTTACTTTAAATATTTTTCCCAAAACCAATCACACAGAAAAATGCACAACATCTATGCTAAACACGCAGTTATGTTACAAGCCAGACAGCATACTACAGAGGTTTACTAAGAGACCAGACACACTACCGGTGAAAGTGCAGTTTGCATGAAAATTGTGTACTTAAAAGGGCTCCATAATATTGTGTATTTTTAAGGTCACATTTTGATGGAAACTGCACTCAAATCTCATGACAATAAGTGCTAGAAATTAGTAATATTACTCAATTAAAATGCACCAGAGGGTTAACACTAAATTTTCAAAATTTTCTGGGTGGGGGGGCATTCCTCCAAACCCCCCTATGTTGGGTGTGCCTGTGGCGTGCAGCGGTGTAATTGGCTACTAAAATAGTCTGGGAACACTCTGCATGTAAGCAGTGTCTTTGTGTGTGAATGTATGTTAGGATGTAGGGTGGTGAAGCAGCACTAGAGGGAATTCCTTCCACCCCAAAAACTCAGGAAGCAACGGCATGGGCGGAAGAGAAAACAACTTCTCTTTCCAAGGTGAACCCTTTGGAAGCTGTTCCTTTGGGGAAGGAAACTCTCCCCGCTCTGTGGCACCGACAGAAAACTCACTTCTAAATGACTCCATTATTGTCTGCAACATCAGCTAGTATCAAACAATACTGAGAAATGGAAAATGCATGCTTGTGGTTGTGAACGCAGAAGGTTGGACCTGTATCAGAGAGCCGTCATGTTAATCTCAGCAGCTGGGCTGGAGATATTAGATAACAACAGATTAAGAACGGATAATCAGCTACCAGAGAGGGGCTCTAACTCTTAACAAGGTTGGAGCGTCTTATCCAACAAATTAATGGAGGCAAACTCACATCCACACTAATGTTACCTCTTGAATCCCAAACGACAGTGGATGGTATTAGTGGTTTTATTCATCTCTGTGAAACTGAGGCAATATTTTGAAAAACATACAGCGGTTATAACTTGATATGATCTGATTTAACACAACCTCCTGTGACTCTGACATACTAGCTTTTCACTATGCAGTCAAATCATAGACAGTAGTGTAAATAAAGATGGAACACATAACAGTAGTGCTGCAACTAACGATTGGCTGGGTGGCACGGTGGTGTAGTGGTTAACACAGTCGCCTCACAGCAAGAAGGTACCGGGTACCGGTTCCGACTCCTTTCTGTGTGGAGTTTGCATGTTCTCCCCGTGTCTGTGTGGGTTCTCTCTGGTACTCCGACTTCCTTCCACCATCCAAAAACATGCATGGGGATTAGGTTAATTGGCTAATTTAAATTGACCGTAGGTGTGAATGTGAGTGTGAGTGGTTGTCTGTCTCTATGTGTCCTGTGATGAACTGGAGACTTGTCCAGGGTGTACCCTGCCTTTCACCCTAAGACAGCTGGGATAGACTCCAGCTCCCC
This sequence comes from Synanceia verrucosa, assembly GCA_029721515.1. Classification (NCBI taxonomy): domain Eukaryota; kingdom Metazoa; phylum Chordata; class Actinopteri; order Perciformes; family Synanceiidae; genus Synanceia; species Synanceia verrucosa. Next base: position 4,858,399 of record CM056557.1, on the reverse strand, counting down.
CGCGACCCTATGTGAGGATAAGAGGTAGAAAATGGATGGATGGAAGGATAGTTGAAGCCCTACTAACAATTATTTATAGCCTTATTTATAGCACTACTAACTAATGATTATCTTAATAATCGTAAGTTGCAGCCCTACATAACAGCTACACAAAAGTGAAGCAAAATTATCTTGATTGCCTCCTAGTGGCTGGCTGCGTTGTTGGCGAATGGAGCCTAACCAAAATGGCGAAGTATGTGTCAAATAATTTTTCTTATCTTATCACACTGATGTATGCTCAAGTGTTCATTCATTCATGTTTGATTTTAATTATTTATAAAAGGGGAATGAGATGTCATGATTGACAGCCGCTCTGAGTGTAATAGTTATTAATGCCTCAGATGGGGAGATTTCATTTTTCATGTTTTTTTTATTGTACATTCAACAGACACAACATGAAACACACACACACACACACACACACACACACACACACACACCAATGGAAAGGTGTCAGAGAGTGCACATGTATAGGCACCCCAGGCAGGTCTCCAGTGCCTTGCTCGAGGCACCTTGGCAGCACCCATGAGGAAGAACTGGCACCTCTCCATCATAAATGTAATTCTAGAGAATACCCTGCATTCTCTAAGAGAGTACATTTATAGGTACATTTAACAATGAACCTTTTATGAAAATCTGTCACTTTTCCCAGTCCCTGCATAGGGTTATGCCTACACTGCAAAATTAAGCTCTCAGGGAATATATTCCAGCATATAAGGCAAGCATTAGAAGTCCTTAAAACACCTTACGTTACGTTTCTGTAGAAAAAGTGTGAAGGTGAACAAGTCCAGACGTGGGTTTAAGATGTTTCACTGTTGCTTATCTGTTTGGACTATAAAACATTTCTGTCAACACAGGACAAATACGACACGTGGGGACAACATTGATGGAGAGAATGTGGTGTTGTTTAATTACAAGCGTCATCTTTCTGTGTGACAGCCAATTACAGCGCATCTAGGAATCAGCAAAAACATGGCAGGCAGACAGGGAAGTGAATCCATCTCCCACACACCATATGGTTATGAATGTAACAATACACTGTCCTGAGAGGAGGCAGAGAGAGAGAAAAGGACATCCACACACCCCCACCAGACATGTAAATGTGCAGCCATGCATATACTTTCATTCTGTAGGAAAGCTTGTCTAAAGATGCTGCACTGTGCAAATCAGTCCACTAAGACTACTGGTGATGACACACTCCTGATCCAGTCAGAGTGTCTCTTACACACAGGAGCTGTCCTTGTGGCATATCAACCTGTATCTCAGTACAGTAAGGTTAACTGGCAACTCAGTGAATTAAGCAGACAGGACCATTTACTGCTTGCCAAAACAAATAAGGACAGCATCTTCTTGTTGTGTAATAGGTGGTAATAGGTGTAACAGGTCATACCATACATTTTAAGTATTTTTAAATACACATTTTAAAAAAGTAATTTGAAATTAACTGCACATTTTAAAAAGATGCACTGATACAGATGTTAGGCAGATAATGGCTCAAATAACTGGATCAGGTATTTTTGGGGCCAATCTATTCAATTATATGTTCATATTAGGGCTATTGAAGTTTAAGTAATTAATCTGCATTAATGCACCAATTTGCACGACAGTAATGTTTTGATTTAATTTTTAATGATAAATTACAATTCAGGAAATTCACATCTATGTATTTACTTGTTACATTTTGTTTCTTATTGTGAGGAATGCAATGTTTAAATCAAGCCAGATGTTGTTTATAATCCCAGAATAATCCCGGTCATTCCACAAAGCGAGGCATACATTTTAAGCACTGGTATCGGATCGGTACTCTGTATCGACTTGAGACCAGGTATCCTTTAACATTGGATTAGATTGGAATTAAAATAATGAATGTGATGGGGAATCACATTACATTGATCTACCTGGCGTGACTGTATGCAAATAAAAGTAAAAATTGTGTGCATTTCAAAGTATATATTTTTTTTAACTTCTTTTCACTCAAATCTTGTGAATGAGATTCTGTAATCCGAATGGAATCTTTATCGTCATAATCAAACCAAATAAAGTCTGAGGAAGAACTCATCTCCCTACACTCCTGTACACAGCCAGAATGTTTACCTGCATTATACCTCTGCCTACATGCCTGCCTGAGGTGAAGAGATGATGGAAATCAGAGATCTGAATTTAGAGAGAGAGACAGAGATATATATATATATTATTGATTCATTGCCTTCTGTCCTCCTACATCTCGTTTCACACTGTTTTGTGCTGCCCATGGCTTGGTTCGACACCGTTACAGTATACTGAAGGAAGTGTTTAAAAGTTTGGAAATGGTCACCGTGCCAATGAAAACTGATGAGCTGAGGCAGAAGAGAGTGGAGTAAAAGTAATAAAAGTTAGTAGTAAAAGTTATTAAAATGCATTTTAGCATCAGATATGTGATTTTTAATCATTTTATGTTTACATTATTATTTATTTTATTTCAGAGATTTACGGCTACTTTGTACTTTATTTTGTACACAAGTCACTTCTTTGTTCTTGAAAGTTGTAAAGTGTAAAGTGTTATGCCTTCAGTTGATGTTACTGTTGCAAGTGCTAAAGAGCTGAAAAAAAGTTTAAAAGAATTTTAAAAAAGAATCATTGGAGGATTAATTGGTTATTTTTTTTTTTCCCTGCTAATTATTGATACCGACATCTGCCTCAAAAATTCTACATCAGTCGGGCTCCAAATAAGTCAATAAAGTGAAACATACACACTTCACATACATACAGGGATTGGACAATGAAACTGAAACACTGGCCAATTTAGTGTTGGAGGTTTCAGGCTAAATGTGACCAGCCTGGTGGTCAAACTTCATTGATTGCACATTGCACCAGTAAGAGCAGAGTGTGAAGGTTCAATTAGCAGAGTAATAGCACAGTTTTGCTTAAAATATTGCAATGCACACAACATTATGAGTGACATATTAGCGTTCAAAAGAGGACAAATTGTTTGTGCATGTCTTGCTGGCCACTATTCTGCAAGAAGAATCAAAATCCTTCTGGCCACTGTGCACGACTTAAGATGAATTGATGATGTATTGGCCATAAAAGGAGGCCCTCCTCCATACTAATGAATTATTGTGGTCTAAAACCAGGTGTTTCAGTTTCATTGTCCAACCCCTATATATACACATACACTTTTGGTATAATAGTTATTGCATATGACTCAGTCTGAGATGTATTCATAAGAGTGTAGAGTAATAATCTGTTTAATCCCATGTAGAGCTGGGAAGGGGGTTTGTGAAAAAAGGTTTGCTTGTTATACAATCTGCACAGCATCTCAAGAGTTTCTCTGTGACATACCAACCCACTCCATCCTCTGTGATTCAGGAGTTATAAACAGATGCCAGGAGAGAAAGATGGATGCCTGGTCTGTCCCATCTATTCCTTTTTATGGCAGATGGAGGCTTGATGCACAGAGAGGATTTACCAGAGCCCACTGTCTGTCTTATCAGAAAGCAGCAGACTGGGAGTGAGGAGCATGAAAAAGACACACCTCCACGCTCTGATCCTCTGCTCACACACACACACACACACACACACACACACACACACACACACACACACACACACACACACACACACACACACAGGGGACGGACAGATGCAGCTCTCCTATCAAATGTCAGCCACAACAACATTCATAGAGTAGCTCACATAAGCAGCCACAACATTTTTATTTTTACTGACTGACCACTTCCTGTGAGTCACACAGTTTTTCACCTTTGGAAAAATCCTATCACTTGTTACATTAATATAAAAAGCAATATCAAGTAGATGATTACGTCTAAAAATTGTTTGGGCACGATTGGATGATTGTCTTGAATACGATGTTTCACGTAACTGTTTTGGTTATTGTTGCTGCTATTTGCTGCTCTTCTTTGCCATACCTCTATGAACTGAATTTCTTTGGGGTTTGGACATTTTGTCCATAAATGTGTTATGTATGTTTAAGTGGTAAAGTGCATTAACACACTATTATGTACACAGTACAGTGAATACAAAAATGCAGGATTTTATTATGCTATAAAGTTTAAATGTATTCTGTATCTTTAATAGCATTTACATAGCGGCAAACAACAGTTGCCTTTGTTTTCAAAATAGTCACAATTATTGGTATACCTTAACACATCTTATTTTAGTTCAAAGACAACTCATCACATATCCTTTCTATATGACTGTTGGGACACCACCAGTGAGACATTTATCCTTTTCTTTGCCCTTGTTTGTGTCAATCACAGAACTTTCCATGGTGTGTTTTGCTCTGAAGGCAGGTTTGGCCAGTGAGGCTAAATGCAAGACAGGGTAGCAGAGAGCTTCACGATATGATACATGAGTCACGACACAATACATTATTGCAATATTGTGATTTTACAATATATTGTGATTCTTCTCACAATTACTGCAGAAGACCTGACATCACCAGGCTGTCTTGTAGTTATTGGTTCATTCTAGAGATGGGAACGACACAGGATTTTGACAGTCGATTGTCAAGGCCCATGTGTCGAATTTTGTCAAATTGTCGGCCTTTTCCACAAATGCGGAGGGTGGAAAATATTCTACACTGTATTACTTCATTTTAAGTTTAAAGACATGGCTGTAATGTCTACCATTGTCAATTAAAGCAGTGATAATAAAAATGACAGACTTTTACAAACTGTTTATTCAACATTCCTCACCGGACCTGTCAGTGCGGACAGGATTTCACAGCCTCTCTTTTGGTGACCGTAACTCCTGAGCCGTGTGAAAGCAGAAAAATTGGGCTTTTCGACAATATAATGTTTATTACAGTAAAGTACAAACTACATGAGGTATCACTTGTTGAATCACAGGCGAGGTTTCACCTCTACAACTGAAAAAAAGGGAGCGCTTCTCCTCACCGTCACTCCCAAATCCAGCGGTGCCTTGTTATTTACCTTTGACATATTTTATTATTTCTTTACCTTGTCACTTTGTATTTTTATTCTATGTTGGGACAAAGAGAGTGTTCTCAACTGGAGTCAAATTCCTCATATATGAGAACATACCTGGCCAATAAAGCTGATTCTGAATCTGATTCTTCCTATTTCATATTTGATCAATAGCAGTTGTGCCCTGTCTGAACATGAACTAGTTCACGTTTAAAAAAATGCACCAAGTTTACAGTCCTAAAAATGAACTAGTTCACATTTTTACATTTTTTTTTTAAATAAACAGACACTATATTATTCAATAGAATCTCTTCTTCCGTTCATCACCACCTGTAAATCACTGCCACTCCTAAACCTATCACATTATCGTATTAATAAAGAATCACAGATGCCAGGGTCTGCCATGGTAGCAGGCTCCGCCGCGGTAACGGGTTAAGCCACGGTACCGGCTGTGCTCTACTGTGGCACCAGCTGAATCGATTCAGCATGTAGGCTACTCTCTTCTCTCCCGATGGAAAAAATTATGTTGACCGCGTAGCACAGCAGGTGATAGATGCCGCTATTCAGCCTCATCGCGATGCAGATACTGAGTCACAAGCGAGGATTTTTCTGCGCTGACAGACATCTATGTAAAGACTTTTTAAACACACTTGTTTGTGTGTGAGAACAATTAATTGTTCAGTAAAAACATGTATTGTTCAGTATATATATATATATATATATATATATATATACGTATATATATATATATATATATATACACACACATATATATATATATATATATATATATATATATATATATATATGTGTATATATATATATATATATATATGACATATATATATATATATATGTGTATATATATATATATATACGTATATATATGTCCTTAATAATGACTTTATTATCACCTGCTCTGATATCATGCTAATAGCAATTCAAAAAAGTAGCCAACTTATTATTACTTGTTTCATAACAGAATTACATTGAGTCAAATTCCTTATTTCAGTAAAGCTCTTCAGAACGTTCAAAGGTTCCACTGAAAGTGAGTGTAAGGCAGAGTTTCAGTGGGCCTCTCAGCTGGACAGGCTGCAGCTGTCTCTTATATTAGTCAGAGTGTGTGTGTCTGTGTGTGTGTGGTTAACTAAGTGGGAGCTTGTGTATGTATCAAAGAGCAAAGGATGTTCAGGCCATTTATCTCTTTTAATGTTGGTAACACAAACAGACACACATAGTGGTCCCAGATTTACAAGTGTGTGTGTGTGTGTGTGTGTGTGTGTGTGTGTGTGTGTGTGAGAGAGAGACAGTGTGTAATGGCCTGTGTTTGGGGGGATTTGGGGGCCTGGGAACTGTGTGGAAATCACATTGGGCTTCCTCTGGCTCATCTCAGAGTCATGGGAAGCAACACTGACTAAAAACAACAGGGATCATGCCTGCTGCAGCTTGACCCCACGACATGACACTGTTTAGACTGGATGGATCACACACCAACCTCTGCCATACATGCCGCTAGCATGGCTAAAAAGCAGCTGTCGTATAACGTTTTCATAGTCTGCTGGGAAACACTGATGCTGTCCTTTTCACAGAGAAACGGCCTAATTAATCAGGAATTACTGGAATTGAGCATCATGGTCATCAAGTCCTCTATATTTAGATCAGGGTAGGAGAGAGAGAGAGTTGGAAAAATCCCAAAGCTCAAATCATATTTTAGGCCAAAACAAATGTCTCTAAATTTAGAAGGAGCACAGGCCAGCTGAGTGATATTTGCATGTCAGGTATTTGGTACAGAAAATGTACAGACAAAAAAATACAGCTTTAATTTATCAAGCAGGTGTGCTAAAATTGTTAACCTGGACTATACATCTAATAAAACACTTAAATTACAACATTTTGTCATGATTTTAGTATAACTACATTACTATCAAATTATCAAAAGTATCTTACATATATTTGAAAATGTGACAAACTTTGGGTTACCTTAAATTTGATCTCCATAGAGATAACATTTGAAATTTCTAACCAACACATCATTTTTCGTGGACAAATAAAAAATAAGCCTACTAATGGTTATGTTATGGCTGTTACTTAAAAAAGTATATCAGTATTTGTATTCTAAACCAGAGCAGTACATACAAATGTAAAATTTAAAAAAAAAAAATTCAAATGATACTGAAACATCTAAAGAAATCAAGCACATAAAGAAATTGAAGCACTTGGCTTTTCTTGAGCCAATGCATGATGGGAAGAGGAAACCATTGTTTAGCTGTGGAGTCGAGTGAAGAAGTGAGTGAGAATGTTCTTTGTGATTTAGAAACACAACTTTCCTCAACAGCTTTGTAAAAACTATGCTGTCACAGCCACTTCTGCATAACATATGCTGACATGGCCGAATCAATGGTTGTGAGAGAGAGGTTACTAGTACAGAGAGGACCCAGGATGAAGTCTGATCTGACGTGAAAAGAGCATGTCCTCTGAATGTAAAGGCCAAGGATATCCTCATGACTTCTTACAAGACATCTAAGAAGACACTTTTCCAAACGAGCTGATGGGCAAGCAGTATTTCATACTAGATAAGCTAAATCGGGCCATCAGGTGGTTTAATTACATATTTACTGAAGAAAAAGACCAGCTTCAGATGATTGGAAAGGGATTTTCCATCAGAGGGTGCAATGGCGGACATGTTAATGAGAGTTTACACTGCCTGGCCAAAAACAAGTTGTCACCAAAAAAGAGAGAGTTCACACACTCTAATATTCCTTTGGACCGCCTTTAGCTTTGATTACGTCACACATTCGCTGTGGCATTGTTTCGATAAGCTTCTGCAATGTCCCAAGATTTATTTCCATCCAGTGTTGCATTAATTTTTTTAAAATTTAATCTTGCATTGATGATGGTAGAGTCTGACCGCTGCACAAAGCTTTCTCCAGCACATCCCAAAGATTCTCAGTGGGGTTAAGGTCTGGACTCTGGTGAAAATGATGTCTCACCTCAACCTCTCTTTCACTATTTGAGCCCGATGAATCCTGACATTGTCATCTTGGAATATGCCCGTGCCATCATGGAAGAAAAAAAGTCCATGGAATAACCTGGTCACTCAGTATATTCAGGTAGTCAGCTGACCTCATTCTTTGAGCACATGCTGTTGCTGAACCTGCAGTAATTATCCAATAGGAGGCTTGTACCAATTTACTTAATAAAATCCATCCATCGGGCTCAAATTGTGAAAGAGTGGTTCAGGTGAAACATCATTTTCACACATGGATTGGCCACCAGAAGCTTATCAAAACAATGCCACAGCGAATGCGTGCCGTAATCAAAGCTAGAGGCGGTCCAACGAAATATTAGAGTGTGTGACCTTTTTTTTTTGGTGGCGACTTTTTTTTAGCCAGGCAGTGTATTTCTGAGCTTCCAGAGAAGCCAACCATCAAAACCTTCCCTATGATTGAGTTTACTCTATGCTAGTCACTGCACTAATTGAATTATGTAGTGACAGAAGCAGCAGAGCAGACAAAGAGTTCATGTCAAACTCCTCTCTGGATAGAAGATGCCAGTCGTCAGAGGAATCTGACATTTAATGTGGCAGTATGCATGGCTGTAACGCTACTTGTGCAAACTGCCTGAAATGTTAATCGTGAAAAGGCCATATGTGGGGAACTCTCCATCAACTTCTACAGCCTCCTCTGAGCTCACAACATCCACTGTTTCCAGTGAGTGGGAGACAAAAACCACAGCTTCGTTACTTTTTCCAAATCTACCTTCACCCGTTATAATCCCGACACTCTGGCAACACATTTCGGGCAGTTTGTCCAAGTAGAGTTACCGAAATTTCAGCAGCCCTTATTTAAAGCATAACCAACAAATGCAGACTTTGAAGCATTATTCTTTGAGGGTCATCTGAAGTGCAAGATGGGTAACAACAGAACCAAAAAGGACCAGCTAGTAGGGCTGTGACAGCATGGATTTTTTATTACCGCAGTGACAAAACACCCACATCAATGCGGTATGGCAGTTTATCGCGGTACCATGTGATTGCCTCCCTCCGTAATCACGGCAAACCCCTACCCCGCCGCAATCCAGCTACCCTCTATGATCGCAACAACCCCGCTACCTCCACGGCAACACTGTTACCCCGACAATCACCGCAACCCCGCCAATCGCTCCCTGTCCTGTGGCATAAAATATGCCCAAAGTGGCGACAGTGTTCAGCTTTGTAACAAGATTTGCATCTATTGTTGAATAATCTAATCAAGTGAACAGAGCAGCGTAAACAACTATTTACAGTACTAAATAAGAGGGGTGCGTCTGCTATAAGCACTTATATTTAAATTGAACTCCAACTGTTTATGCAATCCTTCTGTCTTTTATGCCTGTGTATTATTTGTGTATATATTCAATTTAATCACGAGAAGTACTTAAACCTTGAAATAATTAATAATAATAATAATACGAAAACAAAACAACCCCCACTTAGGGTTAATGGACTGGCCCACTGCAGAGCTGCAGTGGGAAAAGTTTTCTCTGTCTAGCTTTAAAAACAGGATGTTACTAAATATAAACAACACAATATACACTCCTGTAACTTTCAACAGCAAATATATAGAGGATTTTTTTTTTTATTATGTTAATATATTGCGGTGATGACAGTAATGAGCTCAACACCGTGGGAGGCATCACATTTATTGTATTTATTGTAGCACGTTTATTGTTCCAGCCCTACCAGCTAGATCAACAAGTCACTGTCAACATTGGTAACCATGGAAGATAAACAACAAATGGCCCTCCCAACAAAGACATTAAAAATCCAAGGAAAGGAGAAATGATTGTCCTACTTGAATACGCAAAAGGGATGGATGACCACAACCTGGATGGACCTCGATAGGTTCTGGTTGATGAAATGATGAAGACAAAGCCCGATGAATCCCTAAAGAAACAGATGGACATGATGTTTTCTCTTTCAAGAAATAAGTTGTCAAAGACAAGCCTGCCTTCATTTGGTACAACGGTGGCCAGCTCTTTCCACAGAGAGCCACGTTTCAATGACTGTACTAACAAAGAAGGACTCAATAGCCTTTTGTACGACACACATTAAAATGTAATGTTGACTAAAATCCTCCTGTCCTCCTGTTTTTTGCTCATAAGAGCGATTAGGAAAAAGCTCAAAGAGCTTGCTTTGAGGAAGAGGAAGAAACCGAGCTTTTACGACAAATAAAGATGGGCAGACTTTTCTTCCAGCAAACCCTGAAAATTTCATCAAAAACCGTCCATCACTTTTTGAGTTACTTAGCAACCGACAAACCAACAAGCCAACAAACCAACAAACAAACAAGCCCCGGTGAAAACATAACCTCCTTGGTGGCGGGGGTAACTAAAAAAAACCAAAAATAATCGCCTCCGCTGCCGCCTTGGTCTGCGCTCTCTGAGTGCTTTTCTAGTTTGTATTGTTTTCTAGATTAGCCTCCCTATTTTATAAGTCGAGTGCCCCTTGGTTTTCTTGATTTGTCTCCTTGAGTTTTATAGGTCAAGCTTTTTTAGTTAGTTTCCAGTTTAGTCTCCCTGAGTGTATAGGTTGAGTGTTTTATTTTCTTTGAGGTAGAGCCCCTTTGTTACTTCGTTAGGGTTTGTTTCTTTTCATAGAGAAGCCATTTGTTTCAAGAGCAGAGTAGTCAGGTGGTTGGGTGGAGTATTCCCTGCCTAGGAGCACACATGACCTGATCCCTGCACTGTCTGCCACTGCTGTCACACAAGACTCCTTTTATGAGGAGTACTGTGACGTGAGTCATGCTTCTGGGTTCTCACTGAAAACAGATCATCACAAATTCCCTCTATCCCTTTGTCTTTCCTCTCTCACATTTCTTCACAGTTATTTTCCTCCTCTGCTCCATCCTTTCCTCTTTTCTCTCCATTTATCTCAACTTGTTTTCTCTGTTCTTTATCCTCCTCCTTTGTTCTCCCATTTCTCCTGTCCACTCCTCTTCAGTCCTTTTCTTATCATATCCTCATGTCTGTTGTCCGGTCCTGGACTTTTACTACAAAGTCATAAAAAATCTGTGGGAAAGTTCTGAAATGCATTTGATATAGCCAACAGGGGGCGACTCCTCTGGCTGTATAGAAGTCTAATAGAAAATTATCCTACTTCTCTCTTGATTAATTCCCTCAGTAAACATTGTCAATATTAGTGTATGGTCTCAGTTTCTAGTTTCTAGTCTTCTTCAATACAGCCTGATGTTCATTTAGTAAATTATGGTCCAGCTTAGAGTCAAACAGACCATAAAGCAGGAGATGCTTTAGGGAGGGGTTACCTACCACGGTGTTGTTCCATCTGGGAGTTGTCTGTGTTTTTGTCTTAGAGCTTTAACCTGTTTCACAGTGTTTTCACTTCATGAAAGTGTACAGTAAATAGTAATCCACAAACCAAAGGGTGACGTATCTAACTGACGAAGTTAGTGAACAGAGGCAGATACAATTCCAATGGTTCAGCTATTCAAGAATGGATGATTTTATTATTGTGCTTTTTGCTGCAGAGCCGAGTCATAATTCTTGATATTCTTTTTAAACATCAGAAGCTACTGCATGTGACCTATTCTTTGCAAACACTCAGTGTTTTTCTCAGTAATGCCAAGCTTTTTCCTGTGGGTGCCTGTCGAAGGACGGACAACGGGAAAGTTTCTGAGGAAAGCTACCTTTCATGTTGCAGCAGTTGAGAAACAGAACAGCTCCTGAGGCTCCTCCTCTTCTCACTTCCCTCAGCTCTATCAAATAACACAACTCTCACCAGCAGGTTCAAGTTTTTACTTCACAAGTTGGGTTGGCACACTGTCTTGTGCTGAAATTCATAAATCCTAACACAATGAGCTGACTTCACACCTTTCCATTCAGTTAGTCAATCAGATGGTGCATCAGCTTCTGTGACAGGCAGAGGACATTTGAAGCATCTAGCTTGATCGTGATAGTGAGTCTTTGACACAATATTTTTTGAATGATTATAATGATGTAGCACCAGAGCAAAGACTTAGGCTACAACACAACAGGTTTAATTTGTCACTCAGCAAATCACCCTGAGCAGCATGTAGAGTATGACCCCTAATTTCCACTGGGTGTGGGACGACGTTGACGTTTTGTCGGACCCGTTATGTTTCCATTCAAATCAATGTGTCAGTTTCCACTGAATGCGGAATGCTGCCAACGCCTGCCGAAACAAATCAACAGAGCTTCTATTTTTGTTGGACGTCGACAGGAAGTCGTGTACAGACACAAATAAAACATCCAGTTTATTATAATCCATGTTCGTGGCAGACTGTATCATCGATTTACTTCTACTCAGCGGACACAGGGTGGTTCTCTTTCACTGACGCTCCGCTATAACCCGCTATATTGCGCGATTATACGTGAATTTGTGAGATCACGTTAGTCAGCGAGATCACGTTCTCGTGGTTCCAGCTGTCCAGCAGAGCTGTAGCAGGCAGAACTGGTGCATATTGATGGACAGACTGTGCTCACCTGAGTATAGAAGTATACTGCTGTTCTTTCACATCGATTTTACCTATCAAAACAACAATTCCCTCAATCTGCTGTCTTCAAATCAAATGAATTCTTTCCCCTTAATCTTTCTGTGAGAGCTGGTTTGGCTAATTATAGTTTGGATAATTTTAATAGTCCCATGAGTGAAAGCAGAACCACAAGTGTTTCCCTACATCCATGCCCTCTCACACACAGTCACTCAGAGCATGTGTAGACACCACAGATTGTCCTGGGCTCGACCATTTTTCACACACCATTTGCGAAACTCCACAAATACTCCTGACCCAGAAGTTGGCCCGTCTGACTACCGTATATGGAACACCACTTCTGGCTCAACAACAAAATGACTCAATAACTGTGATGTTACAGTACAAGGAAAAAGGAAAGAGCTCGAACAAAACTAAAAATGGAACAATTTGTCCAAAAATCCATGCAAGAGTCCAGCTTTTGTTTTCTGGCAATAGGTTCTATTCAACGCAATTACATCACGTCAGAGAGATTTGAGCATGCACAGCACTGAAGAGTTATTACTCTAATCAGACAAGAGGCCAATAATGACAGAGAATAAGTAAATATTTAAGCCGGCAGCATAACAGTGATTTTTCCTTCTTCCACTTTGTTTTTGTGAAGATGATGCAATTCTTGTACGAATCTAAAAATGCCTACAAGGAAGTGGTCAGCTCCTCTGTGTGGACAAATTGTTTCAGTCTCAGGGTGGAGGAGCGAGAGCCATAATGGAAATAAATGTGTTGACAGACAGGAGAGCAGAGGGTCTGGAGAGCTCAGGTTGTCTTTCAACAAAATGTGACAACCTCAGTCTTTTCACTGATGCCATGGCAACGCAATCCATGTCTCTGGTGGCAGGGTTAGAAAAAGCTGCTAGAATCAGGTGTAAAACCCAGAACAATGTGCATTCATATGTGAGTGCATTCATGCAAAACATCAAAAACCAGCAGCAGCGTCAAATGACGGGAAGCCGGTAATTCAATGTATTAACATTTCATTAGCTGCAGGCTCCTGGGCTCTTTTTCTGTGACGTTCATGAGGACAAATCATCCTTATGTGTGACCGAACACTACTTATAGTAGGAAATTATGTAATTCAAGGGATGTGTATTTTTGAAATAAGCTACCACATTCACATTCATTTCAGTACATACATGGTATGTGCCTGAGCCTGAGCTCTGAGTAACTGTTATCCATATGACAATAAATGACTTGAAACATGAAATTTCCTCTTGGCAAAGTGTTTTTCATGGCACTATTATTGTTGTATGGATTTCTTTCTCTATCTGACCTAGTGGTAACAAAAGACTTTAGTTACATTAAATTAATCTGAACGACAGATTGCAACAACAAAAGAGATCACATAGGAGTAGCATGGCACGGGGCCAATCCAATGCCAGAGGAATGGATATATACTGGTATTAAAAACAACCCAGCACAGAAATAAAACCAGAGAAAGACGCAACAATGCACTGCTAATCTCTTCGGACACCAGCCCAGGCAGTGTGGGTGTCTGGACGAGACACGCTTGCTTTGCTTGCTCATCCACTCATCTGCTCGAATAATAAATAAATGAAAACTGGGCTGCGGCTGCAATGTGTTGTCTTCCTACCATATTTGCTGTGGCATACTCCCACATGTAACCCCTCCTCTTATTCACTCTCTCCCTCTCCCACCAGCAGCAGACCGGCTGTCACGGTTTCCAGCCCACTCGTTGCTGTTGCTCTCTCATGTAACTGTCGCTCCAGGAAGCTGGCATCCTACCTCTCCTCTACTGCACACTGGGTGGCAAGCAAGAGCATTACATAAAGATAATGTGGGCAATGATTGTGTGTGTGTGCATATTTACTTGTCTGTCTTCACCTGCAGTTATAGTTAAAAAAGTTTCAGAATGTAATATGTCTATGAAAGTCATAAATGTGGCTAAATAAAACAAGTAACAGTTTAGTGTAACAACCTAGAGTTTCATCAGTTCTGTTTTCCTGCAGAGGATTTCCAGTGTTAATATAGCTCCTGAGGAGGCAAACCCAATCCAACAAGTTTAAAATAAAAGTGATTAATTTTTATGAGGGTTTTCATGATATTGATTTATCCCAAAAACTTTAAAATAACTACACATTAAGCATAAACTATGGTGTACGCAACATTTTTATCTTTAGGATTTACTAATTTCATAATTTTTTTTTCACAAGTCATCATCACATCCAACGGAGTATTCGGGCCACATTGTGATTTTTGAGTCATTACTCATATTTACTAGAATAAAGTCATAATTCTCTAATGTGTTGTAGAAGAGTTATTAAAAACTTGGTTAAGTTATATTGGCAGATTCAAACTTCCTGGATCAAACCGCCAAATTCAGTATGATCTGAAGACAATGCATTTCTGCAGTGTTGGTGAGGCACATGATGAGCTACAATGGTAATTTTACTGAACAATGCGTCCCCGGTGCTCCACAGAAAACATGGCTTCTAACGAGCACAGGGACCGTCTACAAAGTGCAACACCAAAATGAAAATATTCAATAACTTCTACATTATAAACTATAACACCACCACATTCAACTCAGACACATCTCGCCTCATGCTGCTGATACTACAACACTAGAGTGATTTTGGAAAAAAAAAGTGATTTTATGTAATTTCATGGATTATTGTTTGATTTTTATGGAAGTAATATTCCATAATGTATACATATATATATTTTATCATTATTTTTATTACAATTTCAGTAAGCACAAGATTTCTGTCTTATATGACTTATTATGACTTTAGTCTCATAAATAATAACTTCAATCTCATGAATAATGGCTTTATTCTCATAAATAATGACTTCATTTTTCTTGTTCTGTTTTTTTTTTTTGTTTTTGAGACTGCTCATCTTAGATACGTCAAATATCCACTGATGAATTTGATGTGTAAAGGGTTAAAATAACAGGCATTTTCTGCCGCTAAACATGCCTCTGAAGTCACATATATCGCTGGATCTTCACACTTGTGACAGGCACTCCAGCCACCAAGGCATTCCCACATGGTGGGAAAGCCCTGTGCTAATTCAGGGCATGCCTGTGGACTCCTGGTCAGCAGGGTGTGGAGCCAAAGCCTGTCAGTGAAGCTTTGCAACTCCGCTCAGCTCTCCCAACGCAACCTGCAGTTATGGTGCCACCCCTCCTGACAAGCTGTGTGGCCTTGGTGGTGGAGTGTCACTATGTAACTGCTGAGGTAATGAAGTGTGTTGTAGAGCACATACTTCAGTTTAAGTATGCCTATGTTATCCATCAGCTGTCTGCCTTCTTGTCAACAACAGAGTGATGTCTTTATGGTTAGAAACAGTATGGAATCATGCTTGCATAAAATGTGTGTGATGTATTTCTTCTTCACATTGTGTTAGTCAAGCACTGTCTATCACTGCGGCCACATGGTAGGATCGTACTGGATTTCGCCAAATTCAATGTTGCGACTCGGCGGGTGGTCTGTCCCAAAATCCAAGTACACATGGAGTTTGTTTAATTCAGATAATGGTCAGCAACCTGGCTGACTCCGCTAAGCTAGGTGGCGCTGCAGCCCTTTCAACAAGTGGTGTTGGAACTACTTCCGGCTGATGGTTACTTAACAGCAACAATAAACTATCTGGCAGCATGAACTGTCTCCTCATCCGTCCAAAAGTGAGTTGTTTATTTCTTTCGAAGCCATGGTATATTTTGACTTTTCCAGCAACAACATTACTGTTTATGACGGCATTGGCGCCTCCTTCCACTTTCGGGTGAAACCCCTGGCGGAAACTGTCAAACAGGAAGCAGGATGCGAATATGATACGACACCATTCACAAGAGGCACAAAGCAGATTAACATCTTAAAGCTGCATTTGGCAACATTTTCTATTCATATTTGCTTGAACTGTTATGGGATTGTGGAAGTAGTATATAAAATAGGCTGTTTAGGAAAAATCCCTAATTCTCTAGCTCCCTCTAAAGCTTGTAATAGTGTTTGCAAAAATCCAGCACTTCCTGTTATGTTTAACCAATCATGTTAGGGGGGAGGAATAGCTGCCTGTCAATCACAGCTTGTGCACACGTTGCTAACAAGTCGCTTTAGATATGGTATACCTGCTCCTAGCTTGTGTGTGGGGTGGACTCACTTGCACAACCTCGTCTCCAGAGAGGGAGGGCTTTGGTGGATTGTGTCGGTTCATAGTAGTTTAGTAGGTAGGTTAGGGGACAGGCCCGAAAGTTGTATCAGTTTGAATTTTCCGACTTAGATTAGACCATATATATATACATACATACGTGTGTGTGTGTGTGTATATGTATATATATATATATATACAGTCATGGAAAAAATTATTAGACCACCCTTGTTTTCTTCAATTTCTTGTTAGTTTTAATGCCTGGCTCAACTAAAGGTACATTTGTTTGGACAATTATAATGATAACAACAAAAATAGCTCATGAGAGTTTAATTTAAGAACTAAGGATTATTCATTTTCCATGGTTTTCTTGATAATAACCAAAATTACTTAAATTCTTACATCAATAGCTATGGCATTGTACCGCCAAAAACACTACTTTTAAGCATTCCATGTTTTCTTTTCTGTTTGCTTTAAACACATGATACACACAAGAGTTAATACTTGATTGCATAACCATTGTTTTTGATGACTGCAGCCATGCGTCTTGGCATGCTCTCCACCAGCTTCTGACATTGTTCTGCTGTCACAGCAGCCCATTCCTGTTGGACAAATTCAAACAAATTTTCTTTGTTTTTGGGCTTGTGGTTCTCCATTTTGAGTTTGATGATTTTCCACAGGTTTTCAATTGGATTAAGATCTGGTGATTGAGCAGGCCAAGGCATGGTGCGAATGTTGTGGTTCTCCATCCAGGCTTTAACTGACCTTGCCGTGTGGCAAGGGGCATTGTCTTGTTGGAAAATCCAGTCATTCGAGGCAGGAAAGAGTTTTCCAGCTGATGGAAGAAGACTGTTTTCAAGGGTAGTCCTGTACTTGACCTGGTTCATTCGGCCTTCACACAATTGCATTTGCCCTGTTCCACTCAGACTGAAACAACCCCAGATCATGACTGATCCACCCCCATGTTTTACTGTAGGGGCAAGACAGTCTGGGTTGTAAGCTTCTCCAGGCTTCCTCCTAACCAGTAAGTTGGCTGGAGTGGGCATCAATTCAAAATTGGGTTCATCACTGAAGAGAACCTTAGCCCAATCATCAACAGTCCAATCCTTGTGGTCTCGAGCAAAGAGTAACCGGGCCTTCCTCTGCCTTTCATTGATGAAGGGCTTCTTGCGTGCTCTGTGTGACTTCAAACCAGCTTCAACAAGTCGGTTTCGAACTGTCCTTGCCGAACAAGTCACATTTCTCGACAGTGCCCACTCATTTTTAAGGTCCCTGGAGGTCTGACGACGATTCCTGACACAGGAACGGATGAGTGCACGGTCATCTCGTGGGGTAGAAAGACGTTTCCTGCCACGGCCAGGTAGCAATTTGGTAGTGCCATGTTCAGCTTGTTTTTTTGTTGTAATGAGCGGCTGTCTTGGAGATCTTCAGTTTTTAAGCTACCTGTCTTTCACTCATGCCAATTTCCAGCAGTGCCAAGATGGCTGCCTTTGTTGCTTCACATAATTCTTTTGTTTTAGGCATTATGTGAGAGCTGACAACTTCTGAGTTGTGCTACGGCTTGAATGTAAGCAGGAAACCACTCTAGGCCTTTGCATGTGCAGTGCTGCTTGTGACATGAAATGGCCTCTTATATACCCTGGGAATCAATTAAGCTTAAGAATGTCAAATAGGACATAAAGTATTATGTGACCAGCTGCATTTTTTGTTGTGTTCATTGTATTATACGTTTAGTGGTACCAGATATTAGAATGAACAAGAAATTGAAGAAAACAAGGGTGGTCTAATAATTTTTTCCATGACTGTATATATATATATATATATACACACACACACACACACGTATGTTGTCTTAGCACCTAAGCTGTCTTAGGGCGGAAGGCAGGGTACACCCTGGACAAGTCGCCACCTCATCGCAGGGCACATAGAGACAGACAACCACTCACACTCACATTCACACCTACGGTCAATTTAAATTACCTAATCTAAACCTAAACCTAATCCCCATGCATGTTTTTGGATGGTGGGAGGAAGCCGGAGTACCCGGAGAGAACCCACGCAGACACGGGGAGAACATGCGAACTCCACACAGAAAGACCCCGGGCCTGGGATTCGAACCCGGTACCTTCTTGCTGTGAGGTGACAGTGCTAACCACTACATGTGTATATATATATATATATATATATATATACATACATACACACACACACACACGTATATATATATATATACATATACACACACACACATGTATATATGTGTATATACACATATATACATATGTGTGTACTTATATATACGTATATATGTGTGTGTATATGTATATATATACATATATATATATATATATATATATATATATATATATATATATATATATATATATATATATATATATATATATATATATATATATATATACGTATATATATATATATATATATATATATATATATATATACGTATATATATATATATATATACACTGCACACTAGCACACTGTGCCGTGCTGTGTATAATATGTTCAGAGCCACTTATGGAGCACACAGAATGACACACAGACAAATAGAGATGACTGTGAAATGCCACAGCTGCTGCCCATTAAGTTCATAAATGGATGCACTGGGGTAACATGTTCCACAGTGACTTGACGCACCTGGGTGATGTTGACAGAAGTGTTGACCAAAGAGGCTCCTGTCATCCTAGTTACGTTCGAGAATAGGGTCACTTTCTCTGCTTATGACCATCTACATACACCAAAGAGGATTGTGGGTACTGCTTACATGGAGACTGCAAATCCCACAGTCCTGTCACATGCTGGAAATATGTTTTCTATAATTATTTAAACATATCAAAATTAATGTGAGAGAAAAAGATCTCCTATTGAATACAATGTGACTTCCATGTAAGCTCTCTGTCAGCATAGCACAGATAAAGTCAGATTACAATACACAGAGTTACTTCATTCGTTCCTTTAGCCAATTGTAGTAGTTTGCAGCTATATTAATATCAGTGTCAAACTTGTAATGAATTAATCCCAACTCAAAAGTCCACTTACTCACTGTTTTTGAGTTTTAAACTGCATTCTCAGTCTTGTTTAATGGAGCTGACCCATTTTCTGCTTGTAATGTGGCTGAAAGCTTTGAAAAACCTTTGACATGAGATATTTTGTCACAGAAAATGATCAGAGTAGAGGAAAGAGCTTCCATGCTCAAACAATATGCCTACACGGGTTTACTGTCTAGATGTTTTACACCACAAACCAGAAACAGTCTACATTTAATCATTGGCTTTCCCGTGAGACGGGCATGAACTGTGAGGTATTTTTGGAGGACTTGGCATCTGTTATGACTCGAATTTAAAATAAAATCCTGTGGGTCTGAACAACTCTGTGACAATGTGTTTGTAATGATGAAAGACACAATTAAGAGTTGAACTGATTCTACACAGTGTGGCTATAAACAGCCAATTGCACGATAGACCCCACTGAAAAGCTGAGTGAACAGACATTTGGTTCTTTTTAGGATCAGGCCCTGAAGCCCATCACCAGATTAGACACTGGCAGGTGGTCTCTGTCTTTCTATCTGACCTTCACTGAGCGAAGTCATGGCAGACATACAGACAGAGAGCTGAGTTATAACAACCGGCTGGTGTGTACTGCTGACATTTGAATGAGAGGCTGCAGAGGGATGTGGTTCACTGGGCCTGCCAACAGAGGAGTGCACTGATCAGGAGCAAATCCTCAAAATAAATATGACTGAATAATCGAAAGAGGTGGTCATGAAAAACTGTAGGATCAGAACTGCATCGTGTCACATAAAGCATAAGGAGGCCTACTATCACTGTCCAGGCCATTAATTAACATGTCCAGACAATTACATTACCACTAATTTGTGACCGTTAGTGCTAACAGTGTACGACTAAACTGTTGTCATCATGTCACAAAGGCAAACAGACTGGTGATGCCACTGGCACGCAGTGACTGTCTTTAATCATTTTGCTTTGTAAAACATGGAAGATAAAGGCAAAAAAGGCCAAAGTGACAAAGATGGCACTGGACTGAACTACAACAATGTAAATGCATAAAGCAGTAGAAGAGCCTGTGTGGAGAGTCTGACTTATAAGTCTGTCATAACATTTGATGTTGGCCATTGTTATGATCTGACAGCTCAGACAGGCTCTGATGACTCACAGGTCAGAGGATGGCATCTGACCAGTCACACACGGGTATAATTTGCTTAAATGATCTCCAGGGCAATCACACTATGAAGAAAATGTCTTTTATGCACATATACTTCATAAAAATACATGTACTGCACATGGACCAGAGAAGTGGGCGAATGAAAAAGGACAGAGGTGTAAATAAAAGTTTTTTTTGTGTAAATGGGGCATCAAGCGTCCTGTAGTCAGGGACCAAGAATCTCCAGGCTTCATCCATGGACAGCAAGGTAGACAACACAAGTAACAAAATACACTGTAGCTGTGTTGAACCTATGTGGTTGGGTGATGACATAGTTTCACTCAGTGACACAGCAGAATAACAACAATGACAGTGACACAACAGAACAAGAGCAAAACTTGATGCTCCACTGACACTGCAGTTTAAGGGCCTGAATGTAGTAACAGGTTTCTTAAAGGAGGACATTTAAAACTTGCTCGCTGCTTTCATGTCTGTAGGTAATCTAAATCTGAAGAATAAGTGGAACTGAGCTTGGCGATACTTTTTAAACAATAAGAAAGTGATTGGCAGCAATTCATAAGTGAGCCGCACAACAACACAAACAAATCACAAGTGATCCGCCCATGAATGGATGAAGTGAGGGGGAGTTAGAGTGCCGGCCTTCTCCTGACGCCAGTGGGCAGCACGTCATGTTCC
Source organism: Synanceia verrucosa (assembly GCA_029721515.1). NCBI lineage: Eukaryota > Metazoa > Chordata > Actinopteri > Perciformes > Synanceiidae > Synanceia > Synanceia verrucosa. The sequence continues at coordinate 4,836,903 of CM056557.1, read as the reverse complement.
TTGTTCAAGCTGTCACCACTGAGTCTGTGGGAAGCACCAGGCTGACAGCTGATGATCCTGTTTGATCTCAGCCACTAAGCTGAGCTCTGAGGGTGGGATGCTGTGATGATTCTCTGTGCTTGCCTTGCCATGTGATATTACAGTGGGTTCTAGTTCTTCTTCACAGGACATCACGGTAATGTATATATTCCGCATTTGTCTTTATATTTATTATGCGCTGGGGGCCAAGTTAGCTGCAGCATAGCTGTGTCCTTAGTTTCAATGAGGGATGCCAAGAATTCAAAATATCCATCTTGGGGAATCTGAAGGACAAATGTAGAAAGCCATTCCCACACTGTGTTCATGTCTGATGAGGAAGAAGAGCCAAGAAAACCAAACAACTGACCAGTGACGTAATGCTGTCCTTCCTGGCCTCTAGTTCTTACCATGCCCATTGCACCATTACAGACACATGTCTCTACTGCCATCATCCTGCTCACTCCTGCCATTTTCTGCCTTTCACTGCACAATTTTAAGGACTTTCTATGACACTGTGGTGGTGTCTGCAGTCTTTTACAGGAAGAGACTGAACAGGCTGGTCAGGAGGGCCAGCTCTGTCCCGGACTGCTCCCTGGACTCCATAGAGGGGGTGGGTGAGAGGAGGATGTTAGCAAAGCTCACCTCCATCATGGACAACCCCTCTCACCCTCTGATGGACTGTGGAGGCTTTAAGCAGCTCCTTCAGCTGCAGACTGAGACTCCACCCTGCTAGAAGGAGCTATAAGACTATAATATCAGCATCACTGGCTGATCTTAACACAACTGGACTCATTACCATCATTTGTCATTAAAATACAACAACAAGTTTTTATTTTATCACCTTCTATTTTTATCCTTGATAATTTATAAGTCATATCCATGTACCAAATAGTTATAATACATTTTATTTAGTACCGCAATGTTTAGTACATTCTATTACTCATTCCTGTTGTTTGTTTCTTACTATAACTTGTTTACGCTGCTATAGAAAGTGAATTCCCCCAATGGGGAATGAATTAAAACTATTCTATTCTATTTCAATTGTCGTAACTGCAAGATTCAATCCAGATTGAATTAGGTGAGTCATATTGCATATAGTAACCATTGTAGGACATAAAACAAGTGAACAAGTGTTCCCACGGACATGCTCTCAGTACCACAAACCAGCTATGACGCATGCATGCATACCATTGCATACATAAGATTAAGGACACTCAGGATGAGTATCTATCTGAATCTTCTTGAATTCCTTTTTGAATCCTATTAGGTTTACCTTTCAAAATTCATATATTCATACAAAAAAATTAATGAGCTTCTGCTGGCTGAAAAGGCATCCAAAACGAAATAAAAATTCAGTCATCGTGGTGAGTGTGCTGACAGAAGGCAATGTGATGTATAGACACGATCAACATGATTGTTTACACAAAAGTAACCACTGTTGCCCTAATTAAGACACATTCACAGCAGTTACATCTGACTGTCCTCTGGGATGTCTGTATGTATGCAGCTGTTTGTCATATGTTCACACTCACTGCACATATTAAGAGTATACCACAACTACAGACAAGCTATAAATCACAGGGAACAACTAATTCTGTTGCTGTGTCACTCACCAGGTGTCTTCTAGTGTTTGGCTTTACACCGGCCGTCTGTCCCTCTTATCCACCAAAAGACCTGAGTCAACACACAGCACCTGAGGAAAGAAAAGATTTTTTTTAATTTTCATTTTAGTGTGGATATGTACTGGAGTGCATAAATGTGTGTCAACAAATGCATGTTAATGGCAATGGGTAAGTGGTAATCTGTATATCACAGAGTGAGATATGTGGCCTGCATGGTTCAGGGTCACAGTCCTGCAGAGCCAACTGAAGAAAGCATCCTGGTTTGACCTCAGAGTTCATACAATGGGACCAGGGGAAACACTGGATGGTGATGCTGTGTTACAAACAGCTCTTTTCAGAGTCTCAGTTTATATGCTCTGCTGAAGCTGCTCAGATGCTCACTGACAAAGCTGCTCCACGCTTTCTGATGTTATTCACAGACAGGCACAATAAACAACGACAATATTGTAGGGCTGCTGGTCCATAAACTTAGCCAGTGTCTAAGTACACTCTGGTACTACTACTCACAGTAAATATGACTGCAGCTTTGAGGAATACCACACTGCTCATCTGGCTCCCTGTACATAAACTGTGATAAACTGAAGAGATAAGATTTGCATATCCATAAAAGGGTGTTACAACTGCTGTTATTGATCTCCAAAAACCAACTCCTCTTTAATACTACAGCCAAATGTTTGATATATAAAACATGTCATCGTACTGAGATGTTTAGGACTGAAGACTGTTTCTGCCTGTTCAGAGAAACTGCTAAGAATAACTTAAGAGTGTTAAATCACACTACTGACCTCCCCTTGAGGATAGTGCTGTAGGCAGTATTCTGCATTAATTAATCCTGTATCAGATAAGTAAGGTAAGTAAATAGCAGTACACATGTAACTTCCACCTCCAGTGTTGAAACAATCAAAATTAATCTGCAAATATTTTTAAAGAGATTTATGGTTAAAGTTTTTTATAGTAAAAAAAATGCTGCATATTTTCAGTGACGATTACTGCTTATCTTTCTTTCATCCAGTTGTACAAGAAAACAATATCTCTAAATGCAAAAATTAAAAATTATTGTTTCATAATTTTCAAATGTACCCCCCCAATTTGTTTAAGTGGTTGTTTGTTATTCTGGATTCATTTCTGACTTCTCAGTGAATTCCAGTGTTCAGGCTCAAGTTTGGGTCTAAAAAGGTGAATTCAGTTTAAATTCCTCACTCCTGTTCAAAATGATGAAGAGTAGTGAACTTAGTGAGGAAGAAAGAGTCCAGTTAAAGTGAAGGAGATGATGCTGGAGGATCTTTGAGACAAACAGGACAGGTGGTCTAATATATTCGTTAAACTCTGTATTCTAGTAATGATATCAGCATTTGGGGAAAATCCTAAACAGTATGGACTGATGGTCAATTTCTAAAAACAGCATGTGTTTGCTCTGAACACACATCATGTGGTAAGCGGAATGGGCTCATGGTCCTGATGGCCTGCAGCAGAATGATCTGAAGCATCACCTCATTAGTGTGTGCCTGGCTTGAAGCAATTCTTACTGTGCATTTCTGACAAATATATGATTATGTTCTCCATTTTTTCAGACACGGATTGGTGTAGTATTGTGTTGCTGACAAACACCTTTCTGCTTCAGCTATGTTGAAGACACGAAACATTTCCCTGCAAACTTTCTGCCCCAGGCACAGGAAATAGTTTAAGTGCTGTTGCTCTAGTTTGTATCCGCCCAAAGCACAACCTATGGTCCTCCTCAGAACATTTGTAAACACACAACAGTGAGAGCAAAACGCCTGTTGATGGCATGGCACACGTCATACCAGTGTAACAAAAGCCAGCGGAAACATTGAAACATTGTGAAATCCCCGTAGAGCCACAGAAAGAAGTGGGCTTTCTCCCTGGAGCATAACAACTAGCATAGCAAGCTAAATGCTAAGGTTTTTGGATGCGCTAAAGCACAGCTAATTTATGTTTGCCCTCGCTGCTGCACACAAACTGAAGAAGTGGCTTCAGCCAGCTAAAAGACTTATAAACACTACTGTATGTATTTTTTTTTACTATTTTTTGCTCCTGTTAACCGGGTAAAGAAGATTAACTAACATTCATTGACAAGGCTGACCACAACACAGCTTATATTATCTCTAAATGAGGGTCTGTAACAGGAAACAAGCTAATAAACTAGCAAAGCTCACATTGGAGACTTACCACTCAGGTTAAATGTCACAGAGGGGGCTTCTTCCTCTTCATCTGCTGGGTGAGTGTGTGACAGGAGAGCAGCACTCAGAAACACATGGATTCTCAACAAGTGGCAGAATGTAGGCAGTTAGATCAAAGATAGGATACAACCAAGATGTGCGGCGTGAGACGAAAACAGGCTCTTCTTCCGGTCTACAAAAGTATGTCTGCCACGACGCATGCGCTGTTGGTCAAAACTGGTCAATTCCCGCCCTGAAAGGAATCTGTGAAATCCACATTCGAGTATCGTAAAACCAGAGCAGAGTGAGAGTTCTGTCTTATCGAGTCTCTCTGGCCACCTCAAGCTGTAGCACATTAATACTTCTTTATAAAACTCTAGCGCTATCTAGTGGACAACCGGGGAAGTTTGGTTAGTCACCTTGAATGATTTAATCTCACAAAACTAACACATTTCTGCTAACTACCAACGCACTAACGGTGAAGATACACGACAGTTCCTTTTGTGATTGAACTTGAACAATTATAGTGCAGTCCTTTGTACCTTTTTACTAATGCAGTTTTTCTGCCTTAGGCATGTCTTCAAGAGAATTTTATAGCTGTTACATTACAGGATTTTCCAGTATTTGTTATAGGAAACTCGTATTGTAGGGGTGTGGACCTCTGTCTGAATTTCAGCTTCATTATCCACAAGTACTGTAAATTGCTGCAATAGCTCAGTAGTTTAGAGAAAAGTGACATAAAACAGAATCTGAATCAGCTTTACTGGCCTCGTATGATACATACATGAGAAATACAGCATTCTCTTTGTATTACATAAAATACAAAAGAAACAAACAAGGTACGAGACAATAAAATAAGACATAAATAAAAAATCTCAAGTAAATACCAAAAGTTGGTTGGGGGAAAGCTATATTATAATATATCTCATTTTATTTTAATATAAAATTTATCATCCCACTACTAAAGTCTTATTGACAGCAAAAATAATACACCCAAAGAACTATTAGAAAAGTAACAAATAGAAAAGAAAATATCATATATCACTGAGAATTAATCACATAAAAAGTTAGGACCCAAATTGAATGTTGTCTTACTCTGTAGATATCTGACATTAGGGTTTCATGTTTCTTTTAATGAGGTGTGACTGGTTCAATGTTATCAGTGTAATCAAAGCACCTTTAAGGAGAAAAAAAACAAAGGAAAACAACAAAGAAAAAAAAGACAACTTAATTTTAAATTTCAACCATAACATAAATGAAAACAAAAGAGAACAAATGTTCCTTTTGACTGATCTTCATCATTCCTAGAAGCATATTTTCTACGTGATCATTCTTGGTAAAGAACATCCAGGCTTTGTGCTGCATGCTGTTGTGTTATTGGACCAGCAGAGGGTGATCAAGTTCTTTGTTTCACAGTTTGACAGCCTCCATGCCACTCTCATGCAAGTCAAATCTGCAAAAATAAGATCAAGTATTTAAATAGTTCATTCATTCATTTTAGTGCTTTGGTAATAAATCTGGTTCTGTAGACATTTCTCTTTGCATGTAGTCAGCTACTGTAGAGTTACTGTAATTGTTGTTCAAGACCATTGCAGCTGCACTTATAGATTTTGCACAACACATCAAGAAAACTGTTTATACTTGACCATGTACATACGTGTTTGTCTATGTGTGTATGGATGAAGAGCATTTTGTACCTCAGATATTCATCTATAGATTTCAGAAAAGCCACATAACCTGGCCCTGGCCCTATTTAGATCAACATAATCATGCTGATTAATCTCTGGCATTTTTTAAAGCATCAACCACACGGCCCTGTGTGCACACCTATACATTTGTCACCATTTTTGACATGGAGAGATTTGTTTTCTCCTATCCACCCATACATGCATCAGTTAGATCTGTCTATAAATCTGCTCTCACTTTAATGAGTAGAGAGGTAATCAACAAGAAGTGATGCCAAGCGTGGTAATAAATTCTGCAGGAATACTAATTGGGGTTTTGAAGGGTCAGAGGACTGTGCCTGTGACATAAACCACTCTGTCACATGCTTTTCACATTGTGCTATTCATCCTATGTGCCGATGGTTGCTCCATTAAAGCTTTGAATAGAATAGAAATAGAATTAATGATATAAAATATATATATATATATATATATATATTTTTATATATAAATATATATATTTTTATATATAAAATATATATAAATATATATTTTTGACATGCATCAGTTCTATAGGATACAATTAAATACAAAACATAAATTAACTGATCTTATCTGTCATCCATACAGAAGCAACTGGTTATCAGGGAACATATCTATGCTGCTAAATGGTTTAATTGAAACATTGTCTGGAAAAAATATCTGCGGGATGTGGCAGAAGAAAATAAAGATTTCATCATTCAGTGCACTGAGCAGCAAGTCAACAAATCTACTTTTTGTTTGGCTAAATCTTAATTACTGTTAATCACAATTAACTAGCCAATAATGTAGATAGAATTAATGGACAATGGAGGGCCAAATGACCATTCTTTACCTCCACTAAACCCACAGAAAGGAGGCAGAGCATTCTATAATAACTAGGGCTTGCTGATGAGAACAGAGCCTCAAAATGGCCCAAAAAACAAAAGAATGTGTCCAGAGGGGAGGATTACATTTATCAGGCCTGCAGAGCTGCCATGCAGACAGAGACGGGATCAGAGAAGGATAACTCACAGAAAACAGGCTTAGTGAAAAGGGAAAGAAAAGCCGAGGCGATCTGAATAATAAAAGAGCAAATGTATAAAATCGGACAAAAAAAGTTTTTAATTATTTCAGTTGTATGTTGGAACATGAAATTGCTAATTATGTCAACAATGATTCCCGTAAAATTGTTATCTCCAGAAAAGATTTGCTCTTGCCTTTTACGCCGTGCAGCATTTTTAAATGAATTAATTAGGCGATCACAGTAATTACTGTTTATATTGTTGTTAATGAGCCCAAAGGCAAGCGAGCTGCACTCATCCAAATTACACTCGTGAGGCACGGAGCCAAGAAAAGGTCCAAATCAGAGTGCCTCATGTTAAACATCCCCTGAGTCTTCCCGGTTAAAGAGGAAACCAAGAGACTGGATCACACCATTATTACAGTATTAGTTATTTTATTTTTGAGAATCTAATAAAAAATACAGCTTTTAAACTTGTGCTGTAAACCCAACACTACACTATCTGCTTTACAGTTTAATATGCATATAAAACAGAGACCTCAGATCACAATCACTTTGTCATTGTGCTAATTTTTCTCATTTCCCATTTCATTTTGTCAGCCATCTATCTCAGCTTCTTTTTCCCTTGCGTCTGTCAAATGGATCTGGCATTTACTGTCTGCCTGTGCAGCACAATGGCAGAGCGTCATAATAGAAAGGTCTCATTGTAAATATGATAATTCCATCAGGTGCTGTAATCAGGTTCTTGAGTGAGTGACACACACAGATCCCTGTCTGTCCTTTTGTTTATTATTAGTGGAAATGTCAGAGCTGTGAAGTAAACAGTGCTGTGGTGTTAGAGCTTGCAAGGAGGTCAGCACACCTTTGCCTTACAGTCACACACATTAGACAGTGGCTCTTTCTTTTGGGTCTGTATGACAAACTTTTTATGTCTATAATGCATAATGAACATGTATTATAATGTATATGTAGTTATAGGCACTCATAAATAATGCTTTATAACCCATTGTAATACAAATGTTACAATATATCATAATACTTCATAATTGCTTAATCATATTTACTGGATTATAGTGTTTTATGATTCCCATAGTTGTAATGATTATAACATATACATATATATATATATATATATATATATATGTGTGTGTGTGTGTGTGTGTATATATATATATATATATATATATATATATATATATATATATATATATATATATATATGTATATATATATATATATATATATATATATATATATATATATATATATAATCAGACTGCTGCATTTTCATCACCAAAAGCATGAAACATTTAAGATACTGAACCTGAAGTTAACCCGAAAAATGAACATGAATGTGATGCTGAATTGAAATTATTTTCACTTTGTTGTTTGACTGAACAGCAACTGAATATGTGCATTTGGATTGAGTGGATCCATGCATATTTGTGTATGTTATAAAATATCCATGTGTATTCTTCGTCCTGTTGTCCTTTCCTTATATGTATATTTTCTTCTTCTTTTATTTAACTATTAATATTTTAGGAAAAGGCTCAAATAAGGAACTTGTTACAACTAGTAAAAAGACCTTCCCCTTCTCTCTCGAGGCATTCACACTGCGAGAAATATATAACCCTAACCTCACATCAAGAAGGTACTGGGTTTGATTCTCGGCCGGGGCCTTTCTGTGTGGAGTTTGCATGTTCTCCCCGTGTCTGTGTGGGTTCTCTCTGGGTACTCTGGCTTCCTCCCACCATCCAAAAACATGCATGGGTTTTAGGTTAATTGGCTAATTTAAATTCCCCTTAGGTGTGAATGGTTGTCTGTCTCTATGTGTCCTGCGATGAGGTGGAGTCCAGGGTGTATCCTGCCTTCCACCCTAAGACAGCTGGGATAGACTCCAGCCCCCCTGCGACCCTATGTCAGGATAAGCGGTAGAAAAAGGATGGATGAATACTTTCTTGGCCCATAAAATGCAGCAAAAATGTCTGTCAACAGAGAGAGAGAGAGAGCGAGAGAGAGAGAGAGAGAACGAGGGAGAGAAAGAGAGAGAAAGGGAACATGTTGCACCTGTGTTTCTGAGGGGTCGTCCAGAGTTGATGAAATCTTCCTGCATCCTGCTGTTAAAAAACATGGAAAAGATCTTTCTGTCGCCTTGGTAACCACCTTGCTACCCCCTGCCTCAGATACACACACGCACGCACACACACACACTTACACACTTACACACACACACACACACACACACAGAGTAACTCTTTGTAAACCAACTTGTCTGTAGCAACATTACATACAACAGGCATATGATGAAGTCCTCATCTTAGATATCACTGTCATAGTTACCTCGTGTACCATGTGTGCTCAAGTCATGATAAATACAACTTGAAAGCAGCAAAAGATGAACTAATACCAGTGGGCATGTCAGTGGGTGTGAACAGAAGCTGCAGCACCAGGACACCAGAACAACGACTGAAGTGCTGCCTCAAACTGTTCTGACTGGGAGCCATTTCCAGGGTCCCTCACACACACACACACACACACACACACACACACACACACACACACACACGTGCACACACACCAGTGCCCCAAATTAACAGTATCGCTGATTACCAAAACATTTGTTTTGTTTCTGTAATAATTAATCTACCAGTATTTGCAAGCTCTTTAATCAAAATGATAACTTTAATGCTATATAGTTGCTATATATAATTCTAGTTATTAACCATGAATTTTCAAATTTAGTGTTTTACAAAAAACTGAAAAATATAGCAAAGCCCTTTTTTTTTGAGAGGCCAAATTACAGTTATTTACTGTGTGGTATTTAGTGGTTGTTTGTTAATCTTGATTAATTTCTGACAAAATTCTAGTGTTCTGGCTCAAATTTGGGTACCCACGTAATATCTGTCTACCTGTGAAGAAGTGATCCTCCTCAAAGTAGTGTTACTGTACGTTGTGACGTTTGTTCCCATTTACGTTTTCATCATGAGTGTGGAGCTAATGTTACCATCACATTAACACATGCAACACAGCTTAGGAACCTGGTAATTGTCTCAGTACCGTTAGCATAGCAAACACTATGTTATCAGCTAACGCTAGCTCTAGCAAGCTAGCTTGGTGAGAGACAAGCCTTCATAATTCACATGAACAGTGATATTAACTGGAATGTTAATTATGGCTCCCAACATAATGCTACTTACCAGTAAACAGCACCAGTGTCTCCTCAGATGAAGGAAACATGAGCTGAGAGCTCAGACCATCAGCGACAGTGAAGACCTGACAATGACAGTGGAGACCTGTCAATCACACTGTAGCCACGCCCCAAAGCTTTATGTGTTATTATCGGCCGATACCGAGTACCGATACCAGTATGTTATGATTTTTTTATTTATTTATTTTTTTAAATGCTACACCTGCATGACTGTGATATGATTATCACTGTGGTGAGGCCTGGCTCAGGTTAAATGACCTCAGAGAAGTCACCAGCTGTAGTCACTCATGATCACACACAAGAAGTTAAGAGGCCATGCTATGAAGCTCATTTCATTGACACAACTTTCTAAGTCACCAAAATTAATAATTCATGTTGCTGTATGTATATTTTTGACCAAACAGATTTGGTCACATTTTCAGTTGATCCATAATAAAGTCATAAAAAACTCAAACTTCATGAATGTTTTTGTGACAAAGAAGTATCTGTTCCAATCACTCTATCAGAGAAAAATCAAAGTAGAAATAACTGGAAACTCAAGAGAGCCATGACATTATGTTCTTTACAAGTGTATGTAAACTTTTGACCATGACTTTATTTACATACAGAGATATACCGATGTTTTTCTTTAGTTTTTTTTTTTGGGGGGGGGGGGATGTAAAGGACAGAGGGTGTCATATCCTGTACATATTGTAAATCCCTCTGAGGCAAATTTGTGATATTTGATGATACAAATAAAATTGACTTGACTTGACTTGTGTTTAGGGTGGAGGGTAGACGAGGGCGGATGTCGGGAGAAAAGACTCATCCATGTCAAGCAGCTTGTACATCTCCTCCACCTGATATCTGGACAGGGATGTTGTTTGTGCTCCAGCAGGAGCAGCACCAGAGTCTATCTGTAGAAGGTGGAGCAAGTCGAAAGTGTTGATGGTGAGTGAGGATGCTGCACTAGTGGTCCGGTCTGTAGGTGAGGAGCCTCCATCACACCTGAGGTGGAGGGCAGCGACTCCATCACGTGTCCCTGTGGGTGAATAAACTCCACTGCCTCAGAATTGTGTGTCGTCACGCGTGGCTTCTTGGCCTGCTGAGTGACCTCTGTGGAGGTAGATGCAGATGCGGTGACACAAACAAAAAAACTGATCAATCCACTAAGGCTTTTTTAAAACATGGTGAACGATGCTGCTTTGTATTCTAATGTAATTTGACCAGCTGTGATCCAACATATTCCAGTTTAATCCACTTTTCATCCCATCTCACATGAAAACACGCTGTGATCCACAGAAATATTGTCTTACCTTCGGTCTCTTTTGAGGACTTTTTGTCAGTCCTGGTGTTTCTCTTTGTGCCCTACACAAAAACAGCAAACTTTGCTGTAACTAAATTATTTTCATTATTTAGTAATAGTGGCTAATTGTTTGGTCTGTATCACGATTTCAAAAGCCTAAGATGACATCTTCAAAATATGTTATTAGTCTGACCAGCAGGCTAAATACTGGAACCAGTGAACCACTTAAAAAAATGAAAAATGAATCAATTATCAAAATAGTTGCCGATCGATTAATTGATTACTCTGCCAATCCTTTTGGCTCTGACTGACATCTTTTTTGATGCAGGCATTGAGACAAGGCTTTTATGATATCTATCCTTAACCTAAACTTACTGTATATCTTACCTTAAATCTGATCCGTCCCTGGCTAACAGGATCTGGCTGACACGGCAGGGGACCAGGCTGCATGACGTCCTGCAGTCCCTGGATCATGATGGGAGCAGCTAGTCCAACATTCAGTGTCTCAGTAGACATGGATGTATTTGGCTGCTCAGAGCTATATGGATCCATATACTCAGAATAAACCAAAATAACACAAACGGGAAATGCCTAAGATTGCGAACATCACATTTCCATCCATAAAAAACACAAAAATGAAAATGTATTTCCATGATGCAGAGGTGCTGTTTCCTCATATTAAAAAATGTTGCAGTTATTTTCATAATGCATATTAATAACTTCCCTTACATTCTCTCTCTCTCTCTCTCTGTCTGTCTCTCCCCATGTCTATCAGATATTTATCCAAATAGATGCTCTCTAATTAATGTGTCTGGTGGCCTTATTATTCTTTGAGGGTGATATTTTCCTGTGATGAAAGGAAGAGAAGGTCATTTTTAACAGAGACCCGTGGGAGAGAGCAGGAGACTGTTAGTGTCTGTTTCCTACCTGTGTGCTGCATCTCATTACAGTACAGTGAATGAAGTTGGATGGATTTTGTGTGTGTGTGCGTGTGTGTGTGTGCGTGTGCGTGTGTGCGTTTGCTGCAGAGCTAACATGCTATCAAGAGACATTCAACATAAGCTCTGTGAGCACAAGGTTCATTTGAAGCTAGCGTTATACACTCATTTTTAATTTGTGTGACTCTGACTACTGCTAATGGTAGCCTCTTTTGCCAGTGCCAGTACACATCTAGATGTAAACAGAAGCACACAGTAAGGCAAGAGAGAGCTACTTCCTCTGGTCAGACACAGCCCAGGAACACTTAAAGGTCAATACAGTGATTTTTAACTGGCTGGAATTCAGGACCAGTTTGGGCTAATACACTTTGAATACAATATTGTTGCACGTCTGAGACCTATATAAAATTGCAGAAAAAATGTATAGTATGTGATCATTAAAATCACTGTGCATGAACAGAATAGTTTTTGCCAGTGATCAACTGCTCCAACCAGCTACTGTAGTGGTGGGATGACTGATGAAAGATGATTCAATTTAAAGTCCAGTGTCGTTCAGAACAGCACAGCTGACTCTGAATGTGCCTCACATCTGTACTGTATCTGGACATCAGTCACAGAAAATAAATAACTCTTTCTATATCCTGTGTTTAAATTTCAATTAAGCTGTATTATATTAATTGTTTTCCATGAAACTTGCAGATCAGATAACAGATAAGCAGACAAACATCTGCTGTGTGGGAAGAATAGCTTGGGGGTGGCAGTGGCTCAGGTGGTGGAGCCGGTCGTCCAATAATCGGAGAATCGGTGGTTCGAATGGTGTGTGTGTGTGTGTGTGTGTGTGTGTGAATTTGGTGGTGGTTGGAGAGGCCGTAGGTGCGGATTGGCTGCCACGTTTCCGTCAGTCTGCCTCAGGGCAGCTGTGGCTACACATATAGCTTACCATCAAGTGTGAATGAGGAGTGAATGAATAATGTATCTATACTGTAAAGCGACTTTGGGTGTCATGAAAAACGCTATACAAGTACGATGCCTTATTATTATTATTATTATTAATAGCTGTAAATGCAGTCTGTTACTAATACACTTTTATTCTTCATGTTTCCATTTTAAAGAATAAATTAACATAATATTTAACTGCATTGTAGTGGCAAAAGTGTAAAAACTGATTTTTTAATCCTTTATACATGATGAAATTATGCATTTAAGACCAATATAAACTGTATGAAGCTACATGTTATTGTTTAAAGTCTTTACCTTTGGAGAATCTAGTGATGATGCTACATTATATGATTAGAATTGTGAAAGAAACATATCATATAATGTGTCAATGAAGTCTTAATAAGAGGATAAAGTGCATATTTCTGCAGGACATTCTTTTCTTTCATGCTTTCATTGTATGATCAAACTCACAGCCACATCTGTAGTCAGAGATGCTGAGAAGAAAGTGTTAATAATAATAATAATAATAATAATCTCCTCAGAATAAGTCTGCACCTAAATTAAATTCTTAAAGTGACATAATAAGTATTAAGAGGTAATATGCTTATATATGAAAGTGGGTAGAAAAAATAAAAACGCCCGTTATCATTTGTGTCAAATCACCACTAATCAAAATCAAAAGTTTTATCACAATGTCCAGTGTCCTGTAGTGGCGCTTATGAAACATCATGAGTATCAGGCATACCGTCATAACCCTGTAAAATAAAGTCCTATACATAGTACCTAGCACATAGGAGAGGAAACTAAGCAGCGTGAAACCTTGAGCAATCTGCTGTTTGGGTCAAGTTGGAGCAGGAAAGGTATCCGCCGAGGGTCCCTCATCCTCCGGTGTGGTGGGGAAGGAGATGCGGGGGGTGCCGGCTTCACTGGCTGTTGGGCGAGAGCTCTGATTGAGCATGGCTAAAAATGCTTCTGCATCCGTCACACTTTCAAAAAAGTGTAGCGAGCCGTTGTGTCTAACCTTCAGGGTTGCTGGATATCTCAGGAACAGTCGCAGTCCTCTGTTGGCGATTTTTCGAAACCGGATCAAAGGCTTTCCTCCTCTGCGTGGTATCGTTGCCGTAGTCAGGAAAAAACAGCAGCTTAGATGTCGATGTCTGTCTCTCGCTGGATGTCTGTGTGTGGGTGCAGACGAGAGGGCTCTGGCTCCGTTAAGAATTTTCTCCCTGTCCTGATAACGAAGTAGCCGGAAGATGAGTGTCCGCGGGCGGTTGGTCCTGTCCTGGGTGGTGAATATACGATGAACCTGTTGAATTTCGATCTTCTCCCCAGCCAGGGAGGGGATCCACACAGGTAAGTTATCTTGTAAAAAATTGTATGGCATTTTCACCCTCTGCTGACTCTGGAAGGCCGACAAGTCGGAGATTAGGCCAACAAGTCGGAGGTTAGGCCTCCGTGATCTCTCCATCTCCGCAGCTTTCTGCTGACTTCGGCTTGCTGTGCGATATCCTCGCTGAGTTTGTTCACTGCTGAGTTGGAGGCTTCAATCATAGCTTTCAGGGCTTTAATTTCACCGGCAAGCATTTCCTCAACTGACTCTCTCACAGCCAACTTAACTTTCCCGGTTAGCCTTTGTTCTTTGCAGTGCTAACAGGATGGCTGCAGTTGAAGTATCCTCTGGTTCTTGGTCCAGAGCTTTTTTTCTGCCCACAGTATTGTCCGTAGACAGTTTATTCTTCGCTTCTCTCCCGCTCGACATTTTGTGAAAACTAAATTTAAACCAGAATAGTTTCCGAATTGTAGGATATTTCGTATATTATCAGACTTTTGAGACGGAGCTCAGAATTAAACGTGCATCACGCACTAAACTTTTTAATCAATTTATAACCTTTATTTGTCATATACATATACGTACTGTACATATACAAAAATAGCCCACAGGGATCAAACCTGTGACCCTGGGGTTCAGGGAAGACCACTTTACCAAGTGAGCTACTTCCTCACTCACTCCTCATTCTGACTCCACATGCTGTTTGGAACAGTGTTGTATAAAGTTCTGAACAAATGTACTTGAGTTGAAGTATCGTTACCTTACCAGAAAATGACTCAAGTCAAAGTGAAAGTCTCCCATGAGAATTCTACTCGAGTCAGAGTCTTTAAGTATATCACATTCTCTCTACTTAAGTATCGAAAGTACTCACGTAAATGTACTCAAAGTAAAAGTAAAAAGTAAAAGTACAAATATATTTTTATTTTCTGCAAAGGTCACTTATGCCCAAATAAGCACACATTTTAGGTGCGTGCAAGCAACAGCTCAGGAAAATAAATGCACACACACAGAGAGCGGCACACACACACACACACACACACCAATCAGGAGAAACAATAGTGCATACTCCTATAGTCAAGAAAGAAATTAGGGCAGAAGTTGGGCATGACGAGAGCCATGAAACAGCCACTAGACATTTAGGTGGATGTAAGCAAGAGCTTAGAAATATAAATGGGATGGAGGGATGGACAGACAGACAGACAGAAAGTTGATTACAACACTAGTCAGGAGAAACAATAGTCCATCCTCCAACAGTCAAGGAACTTAGGACAGAGGTTGGGCATGAACCAGCGTGTAAGCTAGCTAGTCAATGTTAGGTAAAAAAACATTTTTCAGGGAAAATAAGGCAGTTAAAACAGTTAATGTTAAAGTTAGCTAACCAAACGGTGGTCTTACCTCGACGTGTTTCCTGAGGTTGGAGGGGTAATTTTTGTATGAAAGGATTCCCACCTGCCTCAGGCCACACAGCAGACATTTCATTCTGAATGAATCCTCCTTAACCCCAGCATAGCCAAACAAAGAGTGGACGTAGGACCATGGGTGTTCGTCATCCTCTCTTGAAGGGTTCTCTTCATTTGTATAATCATCACCTGATGCAGCAGGTGCAGATTCAGCCATGTTTTCAGCCATGCTGCTGCTGCTGTAGTGATTGACCGGTCAGTGTGAGTTCATCAGTTTCACTACAAGCGGTTGCAGACATGCCCGGGCTTGAGTGACTGATTAACGATGGTCAACCGCAATGCAAATCAACATCAGGTAAAGGGAAAAAAAAAGTTCTTTCCCCATACCCGCTATCATAGTAACGAAGTAAAAATAGTAGTAGCAAAGATGCTTCTGTGAAATGTAATGGAGTACAAGTATACTTTTACTTTTCGAAATGTAGCCAAGTAAAAGTTGTGGGCACAAAAAAAACTCCACTAATGTACAGATACGTCAAAATTATACTGAAGTATTGTACTAAAGTATTGCTACTTTGGAGTAATGTTGTGGTCATTTTTATTGAAATGTAATTGTTCATAACAGTAAAAAACTCTGAATTACACAAGATTGTCCAGTAAAAGACATTTTCATTGTGGGTGACACAACACTGAGCTGACCTGACCTCTGACCTTTGCCGTCAGCTGCATCAGGGAACCTTCCTATGAGATTCAATAAAATACTTCTTGATCATGATCAGGGTCAGGTAAACCAGCAGCCCACTGATCTCCAGAGCACCTGTACACACATGTTCTGCAGGTACTCCTCACTGTTAACCTCTGCTGCTGTTCCAGTGGCTGACTGAAACCTGCAATAATGAGGCCTGCAATTAACAGTGGCCAATCAATGGGGTAATAGCAGAGCAGGACTGGAGGACAGTGAGGGGGGAAGGAAGGCGTTGCTGCTGCCACAGTATCAATTTCCTTCAAACCGATTAGTTGGTTTTCACCACTTTGGTCCCCAGCCTTCTGCTTCTGTAATGCAGAGGAGAAAACATACTGTTGTTGAGATTGTATGCCGCACCAATTCACTTCCTGTCTGACTGTGGCTGCTGATACAATCTAAATAATGTTTTTTGTCCACAAACACAGGCTCATATATTTCGTGAAAAGCACATAGAGGTTTGAGCCTCACACACCATGCTGTGGATAAATGTGACTATAACCTGCTATACATTGGAAATAACATACTGTTCATCTGTAGTTCACTGCACCTTACCGCTTATTTGCACTATGAATTTTCAGCACAAGTCATAATTATTTATCTGCATATACACATATACATTTTTTTCTGTTTCTTAATACTTCTGTCTTAAACTTGTTACTGTAAATAACAATACTTTTTTTCTATTTTGATATTGCCTTTTTAATACTGTAATTCTATTTATTGCAGTTGCTGCAACATAATTTCCCAGATTGGGATCAATCAAGTAATTCTATTCTATTCTATATGGTCAGCTAAAAGTTACCGTGAGGGGGCTGGGTAACTGCAACCTCTAACTATGACAATGTAGATGTGTCATTCAGAGGATAACAAGCTAACATATGTGCTCTTTGCACAAAATCTTATGGTTTTTAAGCAGTTTATGTTAAAGCAGGCACAAACTTAATTTTTCTGTTGTGTTTTAGGTTTTGGAAAGCTAAAAAAATCAACAAAACCAATGAAACAAAATCACCACCATAGAAATAGAATTAGACGTTATCATTCAAACTAACTGTGGTCAGAGTGGCAGCCATTTTTATGTGTGCATTGCTTTTGCTATGATCACTGCAGAATGCTGAGTGCCATTTTTGTTTGAACCTGTCGAATGGACAAATGACCACAGGCAAGCCTTCCATGTCCTCTCTTCCTGTCTCCATGGACACCATCCAAGGGTCCCACTCGGCATGTGCAGAAGCTTGTTACAGATAGTAAGAGCTACTATGTGGTCAGATAATTACTGGCTGGGGGAGGAGGTTCAGAGAACAGTTGATTCATGTGAAGAAAAATAAGATGAGCTGTATTATCTATAGCCACAGGTTTGTTATAACAAAAACAATCTTAGTGAGATGCGTTAAACTGGACTCAGCAGCTCTGTGATCATTTTTCCACAGATTACATATGAAGGCTTTCAGACGGGTAATGGTCCACACAGCACCTTCAACCTCTGATGAAGTCCTCCCCTGCTCATTATCCTCTCTCTGCTGAGGTGAACACACAGACACAGCAGGCCTAGTATTGATTTGGAGAGCTATTTCCGAGATGTCTTTTTCCATTCATGCGCTAGTAATGTGCAAAAGGCCAGTCTCTCCCCCAAGTGAAGCCATTAATGCATGCAACCTGTCCGCCCAACCATAATAATAGAGCCACTTGAGATCAGCACTATAGCCTTTTTCCCCTTCTTCTTTTTCGTCTTCTAATGCCAGGGAGCACAATCACAAAAATTTATTTTTGTGCCTTTCACCGGAAAGCTAAATGGATCTCTAATTATAATGACCTTCTGTGAAAAGGTTGGAGCATAATTGGAAAACAGCCCTAGAGTACAGGCCATCTTCTGCAGAAGTGGCTGTGATAGATAGATAAATAGAGAGAGAGAGAGAGAGAGAGAGAGAGAGAGAGAGAGGCAGAACAACTCTGGCATCAAAATGATGATGAAAAATATAATATCTTTTCTCTCCATCCATGCCTGCTTCTCCATCCTCTCTCTCTCGGCGTGAAAACGAGTCATTTATTCAAACACACAGACGTTAGCGGTGCAGTGCTGATGGCACGTAAAGGCTGGAAATGATAATGACGAATGATTGATTTGACAATGAATATTTCACTTGTGTGCTGCTAAAATGCAAAAACACGCTACTCACCTTTGAGATGTATAAAATAGCCAAATAGCTGATGTGTGGACTGCCTGACAAGTCTGCTGTCTTTTTAAAGTATTTCCTTTACAGCAACTGAGCTAGTTAAAATAGAAGGATAAGGGAAGAGACAGACAAAGGGAGAGGATGCTAACTGCAGAAAATGAAAAAGTCCTTCCAGATTTTTTTCATCTTGCTTTTCCTTCCTATACTGTATTTACATATTTTATTTCTGCAGTCAAATTAATATAGGGTGGCTGTTTCTATGCGTTCCAATACCAAACTAATAGATTTTAATCTTTTTTCATCTCATCAGGACAACACACACACACACACACACACTGTCACCCATCCCTCTCTCTTCTCTGCCTCTTTCACAAACCATCACAATGGAGCTGCTAGCAAGAAGAGAAAACTGCTTCCTCAAGCACACTCTCTCCTCTCCTTTATTGTCTTCAACAAAGCCAGTTTATTAATCCAAAGGGGAAAGAGAGAAGAAGAAGGCAAGAGAGAGAAAAGGGAGAGAAAAGAAGAGAGAGAGGTAGTGAGGCCAACAGAAAGGCAAGTCAAAGCAGTTTTGAGTTTCATCTCATTTTTCTTTGAGAACTGAGGGAAAGAAAAAAAAAATCAATTATGGAGCACACCTGAATATTATTTCGAGCACCCAGCCACCCACTCGCTGCCCGTCCCCTAGAAAACCAAATTACTCAGCAAACTTATCGCTTGCTGTAGCAGGTCTGGTATTAAAGAAAACAATCAAGCGGTCCTGGATTAATCTCTGACAGGCGCCTTATCTTTAACTTGCACCTTTGTTATTTTCTGATGAGCTGCTCTTTTTTTCCCGCCACATTGTACCATACCTCACTGCCCCCTTTCATTTTCTCTATGGGCCACGGCAGAGGACCTTTCAGTTTATTAAAAAACCCTTTATTTGTGAAGAACAAAGAGGAGACGAAGGCAAACAATAAGGTCAGGCAATCTCCTTTCTGCCAGCAGTCGCTCACCTGTTATGTGGAGTGTTATCAGTGCTGGGGAGGGATTCGCTGTAGGTGAGAGAGACGGACAGGATGGCAGACGCTCCTGCTGATGCTGCTACTGTGAGGGGTGAGGAGAAAAAAAGCTGATTGACATATATCAGCCTCCAGCCAAAGACCTTTTGGTTGCTCTTCATATCAAAGAAAAGAGGCCTCTGGCCACTGCACACCTCTGCTGGATTGTTTAACAGGAAGTAAAGATTCAGAGGGCAGTGCTCCAGAGCACACACATATTTATAACACACACACAAATACGCAACCTATAAATGTGTGCATTGATATACAAAAGGACACACACACACACACCTACAGTGTCATTTGACGTGCTCGGTCAGTTCTGGTTGCCAGAGTTACTGTAGCCTGCGGCTGGAGGAACTGAACGGAGCAGAGATGCCTTACAGATTGCTCTTCATTACTTCCCACTGACGCTCCCATCTCCCACCATTTGTCCTTGACAGCCCATACACAGAAACACCTGCTAGAAGTGGACACAGCTGAAACGCTGGGTCAGGATGATGGGCAGGTATTGATTGCAGGGATGAAATGCAGGCATGCATAATGATAATGTATAAAAAAAAAGACTGTGACATGGTGAGAGAGAGCAGCTATAACCAATAAGTGCATGTTTCTATGTTTATAGAGAAACAGAGAACAACCCGACAATTATGGTGACTCACCCTTTAAGACAGACATTTTAGTTTGCACTTCCCATCTGCACCACTTTGTTACGACACCGCCAATATGAAAAAATTTTGAGCAATAACGCAGAAAGAAGACCCTTTTTTATGCAATGCAAATATGATTCATGAGGAGTTCCCTGTGGAAATAGCAATAGATATCTGGTTCTATTTTGGTTGTCCAGTGGACTGTAACATAACACTACATGCCACCAGAAGGACCTTTGCCCTCAGCTCATCCCATACCAGCCTGATTCCATTAAATTTCACCCGATCTGAAGGGTTAAGGTTGGTGACAAGTGTTGCTGTTCACCTTCTGCCTCTTATCTGCTTCCTTCCACCGAGCTTTGCTCCTTCTTTTTCTCTCCTGCTCATCTTTCTTTCTGGTTCCTCTTATCTCACGCCATGGTGACTCTTTCATGGTGGAGAGAGGAAACATACAAACATGAGCACACATTTATACAGATAAAACAGTGCTTTACATGGCAATAAATGATAACACAACTTCAGTTATGCTTCTTCAGTCATCTATCCAAATATATTTAAGAAAATATATGTGAACGAAAGGCAGGTACAAGACACAAATTAAAGTCAATCATATTCTAGTTTCTGTACAGGTTAGAATAGTTAATTATAATAATAATTAGTCAAATGTTGGGTGATGTGAGTTGCTCTAATTGCACGTATTACTTGTGTTGCTTGAATTCAAGCATTTTTTGCTTGAATTAAGCAAAAATATCGGCCAATGGACAAAAAAAAAAAAAAAAAACTAAATCAAAACAAGTGAAATTATCTGTCCATGCAGGGAAAAAATTCACTTGACAAGGTTTCTTGAACTAAAATTGTTGTTAAATCTAAATTTAAGATGTATTTAAAAGGCTTAAAATAATCAGAAAATGCTGGTTTTAATAATAAAAATAATTAGCTTTATTTTTCATATACATAAAATTTGTCCATTTAACCCATCGCTCAAGGAGCAGTGGTGCCATGTAAGGCACCCGAGGAACAACAGGGTTCAGTGTCACGGGTTCAAGGACGACCACTCTACCAACGGAGCTACAGCCACCCCTTAAGAGTCAAAATCTAACTTTTTTCAGACCCAAAGTAAGCGAAATAGACCTAACATGAGTATATAATAAGGTTTTCTGCCGCTTATCCTCTCATAGGGTCGTGGGGGGCTGGAGTCTATCCCAGCTGTCTTATGGTGAAAGGCAGGGTACACCCTGGACAAGTCTCCAGTTCATCACAGGACACATAGAGACAGACAACCACTCACACTCACATTCACACCTACGGACAATTTAAATTAGCCAATTAACCTAATCCCCATGCATGTTTTTGGATGGTGGGAGGAAGCTGGAGTACCAGAGACACGGGGAGAACATGCAAACTCCACACAGAAAGCTAACCACTGCACCACTGTGCCGCCCTCACGACCTAACATATGTGAAATAAATTAAATACAAGCAGAAAATAAGCAGAAAATGCTTGCAGATGTTTTTGTGTGACTCTTGAATCAAGCAACTTCAGTTTGTTGCTGAATCTTAAAACAAGATTTATTTGATGATACTTTGGGGAAAAGATATCTTATTTTAACAGTTATTGACCTCATTTTAAGATTTCCTACCTGACAAAAAAGGTAAGGTTGTGTTTGATTTAAGATAATAGCATTAAGTTGAATACTTAAAATAAGAACTTAATTCTTAAAACAAGATAAATTATCTTACATGATTTTCAGTATATGTTTTTAAATTCTACATATACTTTATACATTTTCCCCAGGTTTGGTGTTGCCTTTTACAGCTTTATGTTAATTTAATAAGATAATCTTACTGGATTGAAAAACCAGATTATGATTCACAGTATATATAAATGTATGTAAATGGAAGCCCATTGATGATAAAATGATAATGTAAATGTAATTCTACAACAGCATTAAAATGATTATGTGTATTTGTCATTTGAGTAAAAATACAATAATTCAGTTTTCTTGGTCTATGAAAAACGTGAGACTGATCATGTGACTCCAGAAGGCACCAGCAGAGGCAAACATCACAAAACACATCATCCTCTCTCTTCAGGCTCCCTGCAAATGACAACAAACAAACGATTTATCTCCTTTTATCCGCATTTTGATCTTGCATAGACTTCTGTTGACTTGACGCAAACATATTTAGTCACAGCAGTTTTTTTTACATTCTAGACTCACAAAGGGAGGTTTAGCACTGAAATTTGCATACATTTACTTGCAAACATGTTCTCCTTTCATTTGCAAGAAGAATGGTGCAGATTAAAAACTATGCAGCAGAAAGAGAGAAAGAAAAGGTGCAGAAGAGCTCGGCTGGGCTCCTCTGGTTCAGCTGTGCTCTGATGAAGACCTGCAGTGGAGACGCTGGAGAAGGAGGGCACTTCTCTCATTTCTTTCTCTCTTTATCTCCCTGCCTCCACCTCTCCTCCACTCATCATTGTTCACAGCCGTGGTGGCGGCGGCGTCATTGTGGCCCTTTGTGTGCATTGTTTGATGTTGTTCGAGAAGTAAATAGACGCAGCAAACACTTGACACAGTTGTTAAACAGAGAGCATCTAAATGTCTCCTAACTCAACATCAAACACTATGCTAATGTCTGTTGCATTAGTGATAGGAAGCACAGCCGGAGGAGGGAAGTGAACACGGCTAACACAGCTCAGTGCGACACAACACACCACAGCACACCTAGTGTACCACAGAAGAAGAAAGTGAGGAGGCTGTTTCTTGATGCTCGCTGTGGTGATGAGAACAGTAACACAGTTAGCTACACCTCTGAAATGAGTTTGCTTACTGGATGATTCCTACATCCAGTGGGCTCTTTGTTCACACCCAGTGATAATTAGGCTGTTGTTCCTTCTCTATTCTGTGAGGAAAATGTTTTTATTGCAATCATGTTATTAAGAGTTATGCAATATTCCATTACAACATTATTAAATACATAAATTTGCCTTACATGCATGGTATTTGATTGGTTACAATGGACTGTCAGTACTGCAGAGAGACTCACCAGCCTGCCCCACATCCAGGACCTGAACGAGTCCAGAGTCAGGAAGCATCTCTGCAGAACCATCACACCCTGGACACAACCTGTTTCAACTCCTCCCCTCTGGTAGGCGCTACAGAGCACTGTATGCCAAAACAAGCAGACCCAGGACCAGTTTCTGTCCACAGACTGTCACTCTGATGAACTCTGAACACCAGTCACAATGTCAGAAGAATCCCTGTAGATTTACAACCGACTACTGTACATACAGTGTGTGTGTGTGTGTGTGTGTATATATATATATATATATATATATATATATATATATATATATATATATATATATATATATATATATATATATATATATATATATACAGTCATGGAAAAAATTATTAGACCACCCTTGTTTTCTTCAATTTCTTGTTCATTCTAATATCTGGTACCACTAAACGTATAATACAATGAACACAACAAAAAATGCAGCTGGTCACATAATACTTTATATAAGAGGCCATTTCATGTCACAAGCAGCACTGCACATGCAAAGGCCTAGAGTGGTTTCCTGCTTACATTCAAGCCGTAGCACAACTCAGAAGTTGTCAGCTCTCACATAATGCCTAAAACAAAAGAATTATGTGAAGCAACAAAGGCAGCCATCTTGGCACTGCTGGAAATTGGCATGAGTGAGAGACAGGTAGCAAAAAACCTGAAGATCTCCAAGACAGCCGTTCATTCCAACAAAAAAAAACAAGCTGAACATGGCACTACCAAATTGCTACCTGGCCGTGGCAGGAAACGTCTTTCTACCCCACGAGATGACCGTGCACTCATCCGTTCCTGTGTCAGGAATCGTCGTCAGACCTCCAGGGACCTTAAAAATGA
Organism: Synanceia verrucosa; assembly: GCA_029721515.1. Classification (NCBI taxonomy): domain Eukaryota; kingdom Metazoa; phylum Chordata; class Actinopteri; order Perciformes; family Synanceiidae; genus Synanceia; species Synanceia verrucosa. The sequence goes on along the minus strand of CM056557.1, from coordinate 4,812,766 downwards.
GTGGGCACTGTCGAGAAATGTGACTTGCTCGGCAAGGACAGTTCGAAACCGACTAGTTGAAGCTGGTTTGAAGTCACACAGAGCACGCAAGAAGCCCTTCATCAATGAAAGGCAGAGGAAGGCCCGGTTACTCTTTGCTCGAGACCACAAGGATTGGACTGTTGATGATTGGGCTAAGGTTCTCTTCAGTGATGAACCCAATTTTTAATTGATGCCCACTCCAGCCAACTTACTGGTTAGGAGGAAGCCTGGAGAAGCTTACAACCCAGACTGTCTTGCCCCTACAGTAAAACATGGGGGTGGATCAGTCATGATCTGGGGTTGTTTCAGTCTGAGTGGAACAGGGCAAATGCAATTGTGTGAAGGCCGAATGAACCAGGTCAAGTACAGGACTACCCTTGAAAACAGTCTTCTTCCATCAGCTGGAAAACTCTTTCCTGCCTCGAATGACTGGATTTTCCAACAAGACAATGCCCCTTGCCACACGGCAAGGTCAGTTAAAGCCTGGATGGAGAACCACAACATTCGCACCATGCCTTGGCCTGCTCAATCACCAGATCTTAATCCAATTGAAAACCTGTGGAAAATCATCAAACTCAAAATGGAGAACCACAAGCCCAAAAACAAAGAAAATTTGTTTGAATTTGTCCAACAGGAATGGGCTGCTGTGACAGCAGAACAATGTCAGAAGCTGGTGGAGAGCATGCCAAGATGCATGGCTGCAGTCATCAAAAACAATGGTTATGCAATCAAGTATTAACTCTTGTGTGTATCATGTGTTTAAAGCAAACAGAAAAGAAAACATGGAATGCTTAAAAGTAGTGTTTTTGGCAGTACAATGCCATAGCTATTGATGTAAGAATTTAAGTAATTTTGGTTATTATCAAGAAAACCATGGAAAATGAATAATCCTTAGTTCTTAAATTAAACTGTCATGAGCTATTTTTGTTGTTATCATTATAATTGTCCAAACAAATGTACCTTTAGTTGAGCCAGGCATTAAAATTAACAAGAAATTGAAGAAAACAAGGGTGGTCTAATAATTTTTTCCATGACTGTATATATCACACTGTAATTTACACCTGTTTATAGGATTTATATAGTTTACTGTTTACGTTTATGTTCAGTTGAGCCACTTCTTGTTTGTTTGTTTGTTATCCATCCATCCATTTTCTACCTCTTATCCTCTCATAGGGTTGTGGGGGGCTGGAGTCTATCCCAGCTGTCTTAGGGTGAAAGGCAGGGTACACCCTGGACAAGTCTCCAGTTCATCACAGGACACATAGAGACAGACAGTGAGGCGACAGTGCTAACCACTACACCACCGTGTCACCCTTTGTTTGTTATCTTTTACTTATTTTAATTACTTGTGCTGCTGTCTGTCACTTATATTCTTTTTTATTCTATGATGGTACAAAGAGAGTGCTGTAAACCAGAGTCATATTACTCATAAGTGAAAACATACCTGGCCAATAAAACTGATTCTGATCCTGATTCTGTTTCTAAAGTTACTACAAATAATTTTAACTGGTCTCAGTTTCATGCTCTCAATATGAACTTCATAAGCAAACCAGACCATCAGCAGGAAGACTGTCAAATCAGACAAATGAGTCCCCAGAAACTCAACACTGACACCACTGATCAGGTGAAAGCAATGCTACATCCTGTCTCCTGCAGCCTGAATCCAGCCTCCACCCATCACCTAAACCGCACAAAGTATTTCCAGCAGGTGAACATCTGTCTGACAGATAATCTCCTGTTGTATGCTACAGTATGTACGCAGTGTATTTGTATGTAAAACATATTGTATTTCTCACATTAGTAGCAGTACTATTTCATGACAGAGTTGTCCCTTCATGACCTTAAATGTTTTGCCTGACAGATTACTAAGAAAAGTTTAGGATGTGTGTTATAGTGTGTCCATAATCCCAGTGTTTCCTCAGACAGGTCCAACTGACATGTCTGGTTTTATGTCTGTGTGTGTGTGTGTGTGTGTGTGTCTGACAGGAGGTATGATCCAGGCTGCTGCTTTCAGACCCTGCTGTCATCCTCTGCTCTCCCTCTGTCTGTCTCCTTCACCATTACCTTTATCATTTCCTCTCTTCTCTTATGTCCTTCCTCTCTTTTCACTTTTTTTCTCCTTTTGCTAAGATGATTTCAGACTCTGATGAATCAACATCCACTTTTCTTCCTATTCTTTATTTTACAACACAAAGAGAAACTAAACATTACTATATACCATACATTCTTGACATTCTTATAATTATACCATAATAAATATATTGTCATGGAGAAAGAAGACTTGGAGATTTGTCGCCAGTGAATTGCTCTTGAATTTCTCTGCCACGCTGTCACTCTGATTGATGTCAAACGTTCTTTCACTATGGACTCTTCCTGTGTTGGATCTCTGTCTGTGCTACACGCTCTGCTCTCTCTCTGGAGCTCACAAACCCACCAAGGAGGACGGCGATGAATTAAGCAGTCTCTCATCTGGTTCCCGACGCTCCAAACTGAAAGTGATGGATGCGAATAAATGCCCCATATAAAAGCAGTGGGATTCATCAACTCCCTTTGGTCTGTCCTCTGCGCCACATTAGATCTCAGTGTGTCGCTGTGATGTGTCTTATGAAAATGTAGGCCATGTCCACATAGAGGACAGAGGGAACAATGCCTCCTATGCAGACAAGTGCATTAACCTACATGCCATGCAAATTACTACTATTATTATTTCACTTTTTCTTATTTTGGACACTTATTTTTCTTATTTTATTTTTTCTTATTTTAACAATAACAAATACAGTTATAAGGTATTAACCATATAGAGGTGCAGCTACCTAGAATTTACCATTTCTCATAAGGGGCAAATTTATGGATTTGTTCATATTAGGTCAGTGATTGATTAATACATATTGGCAGCTAAGGTGCAGCGACTGTACATCTGGAAACACGCAGAGCAAGTAAGTAAGACAGAAAGAAAGAAAGACAGAAAGAAAGACAGAAAGAAAGAAAGAAAGAAAATGATGAAAACTGTTGATGTTCAACCTGCTGCAGGTTGTCACACAAATTCACATGTACATCCCTATACCTATACGCCCCATCCCCCCACAGTACCCTCCCACACACACACACACACACACACACACACACACACATGCAGATTCACACCTCTTCTCACACCCACCCCTGCTGGCAATCAATAGCCCACCAGTTCTTGAACTAAGATGCACTCTCCACATTTTCTCTGCAAGTTTACATTTCTGTTGTAAATATTAAATTATGGGTGCAATAATCACATTTCCACTGTAAATATCAGATTTCTGCTGCAGGTATTACATTTCTGCTGTAAATATTGAATTTCTACTGCAAATTTCACATTTATGCTGTTAATAAACATTTCATTACAGTACATTGCAAGTACTACATTTTTGCTGTAAATATTTAATTTAATTAATTTAATTTAATTGTAAATATTTAATTCCTGTTGTAAGCATTACATCTCTGCCGTAAAATTGGATTTCTATTGTATATATATATGTATATCACTTCTCTGCAAATACGGGTGTTGCATATTTTATTTTTTTTATATTTATGTCTTTTTATATCATGCATAATGACAATAAAGGATCTTAAATCTTAAATGTTGTCATCCCTCCTTACATCCCAACTCATCCCCATTCAAAAAATACATATTCAAATTTAGGCTAGGTAGAAAAAGGAGAGCCTGGCAGACGGAGAGAGGAGAGGTGAGAAGGATGCAGGGGGTAAAGGAGAGAGGCAGCTGGTGGGAGAGGCCGAGCAGACACATGGACAGACTTATTACTGCCACAGACTAATTACAGTGTACTCACCAACACTAACAGGCACGAGACTCGGCCACAACACCCACACCTGAGACCTGCTATTGGCCAAAAGGAGGGCTAATTTCAGCCAACGGGAGGTCTGCAGAGATCCATTAATAAATAATGATGCTCCTGGATTCAGACATGTGCACCTGCGCCAATTAACAGGTTACTAATTGACCAGCACAAAGTGGGGTATAACAAAAATGTCTGTTCACCTCAGCAGACTGATTGATCAACGGGGAGGATGTGTGCCGCTACTCTGTGTCGTGTGTCGATCAGGCAAAAAGAAACAGTTTAGTCATTGTTGGTCATATTTCAGAAATATAGAAAGAAGCTATTGAAGGATTAGGTCAGCATTTTGGAAAATATGCTGATTAGCCTTCCTTTTGTGCATTAGATGAGTCACGAAACAAGGGCAGAAGCTGCACAGATACTGTTTAGATGGATACTGTTCATAAAGAATAACCTTCTGAAACCAAGGGTTTCTTATACTTTTACTTTTTTAGGCCCGTTGCCTCTCAGTTTTAGCCCAAGATTAGGGTTAGGGTTCAGATTTAGGTTTAAAGTATAAAAAAGGAGTTGGTTTCAGGGTTTTCAAAGATATGTATGTTTCAGCATCCAAGTGCGATTTTTCCAAGGACGTCTACATATACAGTATAGAATAGAATAGAATTCCTTGGGAAATTACTTAATAATTAATAATCACTAATATATACATCCTTACATCACTGTTTCCATTTGAAAAAACAGAAAATACTGCAGATGGACCAGTCTTCTCATCTAAATCTTGAAAGAGAAAGCAGACACACGTATTTCCCAAAATGTTTTATCCGTCCTTTGGTGTCGATAAAGTCTCATATCTCACCGTTTGTTATACTTTTACCACCCACTGCTCTGTCTGTGGGATGCCAGCACTATCTAGAACTTGCACAGAATAAAAATGTTTCATTGGTTAATGTCAGAGAAAATACTGATCCATTATGTGCTCTTTTCGAAGCAATTGATCTCTGGTGTGTAGTCTTTGTACAATCCCACCTCCTTATCCTTATCCCTGCATCTGGCATCTGAACGTCTGATTTTTATCTATCTATCTGTCTGTCTATCTATCTGTCTGTCTATCTATCTATTTATCTATCTATCTATCTATCTATCTATCTATCTATCTATCTATCTGTCTATCTATCTATCTATGTATGTATGTATGTATCTATCTATCTATCTATCTATCTATCTGTCTGTCTGTCTATCTATCTATCTATCTATCTATCTATCTGTCTGTCTGTCTGTCTGTCTGTTCTGCATGCCTTGTTTTGATCCTCTCCCTTCCTCCAATTACAAAGTCATCCTATCTTTCTTTTTCTCTGCTTTCGTCTCCCTCCTAAATTCTCCCTGACTTTCATTTTTTTTGTTCACCACCCCAAACTCTCTTTCTCCCTCTCTCTCTCTTTCTACCTTGCTGTATCCCTCTCTCATCCTTTTCTTTCTCTCTGCAGCTGCACACTTAAAGACCCTCGCTGCATTATCCTTTTAATAAAGACCTGGGCAGGAAGCAGGGTGGCAGAGGACGCAGACAAAGACAAGGCCGCCGCTGCCACAGCAGCCTTCAAACCTCATTAACTTTTGTCTCGTTGCGGCAGTGACACACACACACACACACACACACACACACACACACACACACACACTCACAGACATACATGCACACAAATCCACCCGCTCCTGGTTGTACTGTACATGCAATTACAGACATGTATTGTGTTTCTCTCTCTCTCTCTCTCTCTCTCTCTCTGCCTCTCTCTCTCTCTCACACACACACACACTGCTCTTGTTTTTCAGCTGTCCATTTTTGGCACTGAAGCTTCTCCCTTCAACCAATTTCTATGATAAACCTGTGCAATATTGAAGCCTCTAATGTTTGCTTTGATTACCATTAATTTTATGAACTGGAGTTATTTACATAACTGGAGCATGAACATATGGATGTCATTATCAAATCAAAGCTATTTAATAAATTCACCAATGCCAACACTCCAGGCTGATGTTGACTCACACGTCAGGCGTTGCTCAAAGACATGTTAAAGTGAGCAAATTGCGCTGCATATGGAAATCAATCAAAATGTGCCAGTGTGTGCTCCTTACAGTTAGCAGCAGGTCAGTCTGCTTGTAAACACATATTTTCAGAGCTGAGACAGTTGTCGTCTGCCCACCTTGGCAGCAACCTCGCTGCTAGCTGGCTCTTCTCCAGAAATGGCTGTAATCAATCCCAGGCATACTGCTGGATTGATGCAGGTCATTGAGCCCTGCAGCTGATACTGTGTGGATCAGTAGCTCATGTTCCTGACTTGAACTGGATGAATCATTCAGGCACATAATGTCATGAAAAACTACGCTTTGTTGTGACTGCATGTACCTTGTCGTGTCAAGTCACATTCTTTTAGTGAGATCAAAATTACAAATTTGTCTCAGAAGACATCATATAGAGCAGCCTGTAGCCTGGACCCTGTCTGCACAAACACAGAGAAAAACCTCAGCAAAAGTGACAGAGGAGCAAAGAAGAGAAATGCAATAAACAAAAAATGACAAACAATAGTGTTTATGCATTATCAGAGATGGTATGATTTGTATTATTTTAACACTTTATTGCTGCACACATTATGTCAGTTTATACAATATTACGTATCTGTTAATGATTAAATATTATTTGCAACTCTGAAATAAAACCTTTGTAAAACAGCCACAGACATTTTTAACTGTTATCATTATTAATTAGTACTATTAACTATTTACAAAGTGTTAACTATATATATAACAGTTAATAATTGTTTGTCACCATCATGATTTGACATGATCGTGGCTATTATAAAGTTGCAACTGATGATTATAACGCCTTGTTAAAAGGTTAATAAATACTTTGTAAAGCATCTAGAAACCGCTACTACTACTACTACTACTACTACTACTACTAATAATGTAACAAAATGTAATTGTTATTGTCTCTTATCAGCTATTACACAATATATAATGTATTAAGTGTCTTTTTCATATTTCACAAACTAATGGATTAAAACTATGGCATTGCTAATCATTACTAACATTAATAATTAGCACGTAATTGATTGATTTACCTTTTATTCATGATGGATATTATAAAGTGTGACTAAAAAAGCCTTGGTCAAAACATTCTCACTGCTAACTTGTCAAATAGAGCAGTGTGGTCACTTGTTTCACAGTTAAGTAGGTTCCATTACATGAGCAAACCTCAAGTTAAGTCAAGTATCAACACATTAACCTGCGTTCCATAATGTCAAGCAACTTCAACACCTTGAGCAATTAAAATAAGTCTGTTGATTTTTGGTTTCCACCATGACTTCATCACTTATAAGTACGACCATAAGTCACAGGTTGACCTGTACAGAACTTTAGAATGATACATACTGACTGGTTTGTAAAAAGTATTTCATACCCTGCGTCAACAAATCTTATGTTAACATCCATGTACGATACACTAAGTATGTATTAAATGTATGTTATATATATTATTATACTGTTATATTTGTTATATAAGTACATATTTTCTTTCTGTGCAATAAGGGTAACAAACAAATGTGCAACAATTTTGATTTCATTTCTGCAAATGTGCAATAACATTTTGTAGCAATAACTGTACCTTACTACTGTAAATATTACCTTATTTTCATACAAAACTTTATGTCTTTTCTATTTTTTTAAGCCTGACTATTTTTTTTTACATTCGACTGAGCACCATGTGGAGCAACGCTCCCACTTTCGTTGTATGCACAGTCATATAATGACAATAACAACAGGTTTTTGATTTGATTTTTGATTTTGATTTGATTTGATGTGTAGAAATGATGCTACTAGTAGTCAGTGGGTACCTTTAAGGAGGCAGATGCTGTCCACATAGCTGTAAAAATCACTATATTCTAACATACTTAAATTTAAAAAAAATGTTTAGGTCACAGTCTGGACATGGAGGCAGTTAGAAATCCTCTACCTGTCAGTGGATGGGACAAAGAAACACCAAAACCAGGACTTGACTTTGGACTGGTGTTTGTATGTGAAACCAAGAGAGGTGTGACTTTTATCGATTACATTAAGCTGTACGTCACAGAGTAACTCCACATTACGTTCTAAAAGTACTTTTGTTAAGCCGAATCATGATGTTTTCTCTCATCAAATTGTGTGGATTTGTTGCCTAAACCTAAATGCCTGATGTTAACCATGTGTTTTAATGTGAACTGTTAACCACATGTGAACCTTCAGGCTGCTCTGTCATCACTGCTCACTGAACACAGCACAACATAGTCTCTCTGGTGTTCTGTGTATTTCAGTATCATTATGTGGATAAACCTGCAGGCAGACATGGTGATGTTGCTCAATGTTCGTAGAGTTCATAGCTGGTGCACAAAGGTGAAAATGTGTTGCTTCCTGAGTATGGATTTTAATCTGTAAGCGTTGCAGGGCAGTGTCCTGTGCTACAGTGAACTGCACAGCAATTACAAGTACATACAGTAAAAATCACAGGAGGGGAATTTAAAGGGGGTGCCAGGGTTGTTTGTGCCACTCAGTCACCCGCTAATGAGTAATCAACTTTCACAGCTTGAGTGTTGGGGTGGTAATTCGGGTTGCACACCATGTTCCCGAACCGTGGAGTAGTGATTCATTATCATGAAGATCTGTATAATCAAACAATTAGTGAATTTCTTCTCATCAACAAGGCCTGCTCCCTGTCTGATGTGCTTGTCGGTGACGGGGGAGTGTGTGTGTGTGTGTGTGTGTGTGTTGGGGGGAGTGATAGTCGCTGACAACTGGCTGCTTCTGTGACGTTCCCTGGCTGTTTTCCAGCTGGGGTGTTGTGAGGGTTAAACAGCTCTGATGAATGCTCACACACTCTGTGGATGTGTCAGACTGAGGAGGAGAACCACTGGGACAGTAACTGACAAGATGGTAAAATGTGAGAGCGAGGGAGGGAGAGATAGAGTGAGGAAGAATTGTTTATGTGACAGAAAGAGAGGCATCTGATGTGTCAGGCCTCGCTCGTTGTTTGCAGCCTCACTCCTGGAAACACATTCACTTAAATCTTTATAGAGCTGGGAAAACAACATTCTCACAAGATGGTATATTTTTAATGTCTGGTTTGGATATTTTTGACACAAATTCACTCTTTCACTTGGTTGAAGGAATACTGCTGCTTTGGATGAATCTTTTCTTTCTATCTTGAAATCTTTAAAATAATCACGTCACATTTTCATATAAAAGCAGCCCATTATGTCACAATCTGAAGGCAACTTTCGCTCTACACAACACCCAGTGAGTTGACGGTTTGGTACAAAAGATGGGATGTCTTTTGTGTTTTGTGTTGTGCAGCACAACAGCAGGTTGTTTGAAATAAACAGGAAAATTACAGGAAAAGGTAATTCCCATAATGAGCAGTGATGGCTGAACAAACAAAGATGATCTTTGTAGATTACACAAACCCAATGAGGCAATATAGATTCATAGAAAATCTAAAGAAGAAAAATTACAGTCAACACGGTTGGACAAACAAGCAGAGTAATTCACTGCAAAACCCATGCACTCCAGTGTTTAGACACATGAATACATGCAGACACAGTGGATGAAAGGCAGCAGTACAGAGTGCGGCTGAGTGGTTAATCACATTTCTGTGTAGCCTCCATATAGTATGTAACTCTACCAGGCAGCAGGTTTTCATTAAACAAACATGTGATGCCCACTTGGCACCAGATCTGAGTAAAAGAGAGAGAGAGAGAGAGAGGCTTATATGGCTTACTGTAGTGTCACTTGTTGACTGTCAACAAATTATCTGAAGTGTGGGAACCGCTTCACTTCACTTTACTTAATGCATAAAGACATTAAGCTTTACTTTACTTATCCATTTTGGCACACTTTCATTGTAGTGAATGAGCTACCGTTGGCTAAAAGGCTAAATGGACCCTGATGTACACGCAACAAATTTATGATACTGAAACCTCATCACTAAGAAATGTTATGTCATACAATCAAAGTGTTTTTTCCTTAGATTTTGTGCAGATAATTGAGGCCATGTTGCGGCGAGTTGAGCGGTGTAATTAAAGTGGGCTCTTTGTGCAGGTGCCTGTCTGGACTGAGGGGATCGTTAGTGGGATTGGAAGCACCTGGGTCTGCTGCTTCCTCACTGTTTCCCCACAGACACCAAAATGTGACAACTCCACACCTGACACATGGACATCACTGACTGTTTGTCAGAGCTGCTTTGTGTTTGCATTACTGCTGAACACATTCAAAGCATTGAATAAATACACACCGGGTTCGAATTTCTTTCTGTGTGGAGTTTGCATGTTCTCCCCGTGTCTGTGTGGGTTCTCTCTGGTACTCCGTCTTCCTCCCACCATCCAAAAACATGCATGAGGATTAGGTTAATTGGTTAATTTAAATTGACCGTAAGTGTGAGTGTGAGTGGTTGTCTGTCTCTATGTGTCCTGTGATGAGGATGGATGGATGGAATAAATACACTCTAGTTTTGTGACAGGCATGGCTGTAAGGGCATTCTCACTGGCTGCACTGCAGTGATACATTTACATTACATTACATTACCAAATTTCATTTGGTAACAGTAAAAAATAAACTAGATTTTTTAAACAGATTCAGCAAATGATTTGTATGGACTCATGCTCGTATGGAATCAACTTTGTCAACTATTCTGTGTTATTCGTAACTTATTGAGTGCCAGCTGTTTTATAAAAAAGAAAGTGCCTTGTGCCAGCATTTTGGACTATGACTCTGAAAACACTGAATAGCTCAAATGAAAGAAGAGACTCTCTATTTCATCATGAAAAAAATGTTTGTTTTTATCTTGTTCCATTCTTGTTTTATCAGAGGTAGAGTAGAGGACACTTTCACCAAAATCACCACTTTTTGTCCAGATTCTGTTTGTTTTGCTCTCTAATCTTGATTGTCTCCACTTCCTGTTTTGATCTCGGTGGTGTATACCGTTTCTTTATATCCCGACTACAAATCCCGGAAACCCCAACATTACTCACAGGCTGCGTGAGAGCGACCTCTTGTACCTGCTGCTGAAAAAACACTTTGATGTATAAATAAGTCAGTGGCACTCAAACAGTTAATTTGGAGGCTTCAGATACATCTATATATTCAGACAAACTGTTGTCATCTATAATAGTTCTTTAGAAAGTAAAGCTACTTTTAATTTTAATTGTAAGTCACTAAAAAGATGCAATAAACTGTTTGAGATCACACATGCAGTCATGTCAGAAGGCAGGTTCAGGCTAGTCATACTTTATTCACTTATTTTGTTGGTTCTGCAACCCCTCAGGAAGATACCATGCTGTACGATGATTCAGTCACGCAGCTCCAGTGCACTGTTATTACCAACTGTATTTGTAGCTCTGATAATGTAATCTAAACCTTCACATGATGCTTCTTTATTAGTTTTGCATGAAAACAATATCAATCTATGGCAGTGAATAATCCACGGATGAAATCAAATTTGCTTGTCTCTGTTGTGATGAATAGTATTTCATAAAGTGAACAAACCTCCCCATTATTCCTACTGCAGTGTGTGTGCCAATGACATTACACTGCATATTACTTATCTGGGGAAAATAGGCTAGCTGGGAGACATTATGCATATGATAAATAATGTATTCAGTCAGACTTACCACATTAGGGTTAGCCATATGTGGTGTGTGTGTGTGTGTGTGTGTGAGAGAGAGAGAGAGAGAGAGAGAGCTAAACAACAAAGCTAAAATTCAACCATGACACCAAAAATTACATTATGCTCTTTGCAATAAGAAAAGCGTGAATCCCCTGCACAGCCTCTGAACCTTTTTGAAGAAAGATCATTGCTTTATCAGACTATACAACCAATGTTGGGTGGGATGTGTTGTGTAATATGTAAGAGGGGTGAGAGGATTTGCACTCATCATGCATGTACTGTCTCAAGAACAAAAAAACAAAAACAAAAAAAATACATATATATATATATATATATATATATATACACACACTATATATATATATATATATATATATATATATATATATATATATGATGGGTGCTGGGAGTATGTGGGCTATACCACCTCTATGGCTGGACTACTGGTCAACAGTTCAGTCCCTATAGGCCTATTTTTTTTTTTTTTTACCACAGAACAAGCCACGCTGTCTGGTAACTGTACAGATATGAGAGCGGTACAACAGTGAGTCATCTTTAGAGGGACGGTTTTGTTACCTTTCCTTTAATGTAAAATAACAACCTTGTTTACAACAATGCCTACTTTACACTATTTAGCTTGTTATGATAGACCCTATAATTGTGAAATTCTTGGTTGAAAATATAAAGACATAAAATATAAAGACATAAATAACAAGCTGGGACTTTTTCATGTCTCAACCAAACCATAATCTTTCCCTAACCTTAACCAAATGTTTCTGAGCCTAGGCACGCAGGGTGTGGTATCAGTATTGCTGAAACACCTCAGATCTTTTGCAAAATGAAACACTTCATTCAAAACTATACAATAGTTTATTAAAAAAATAAACAGTTTCATCATCATATGGCACACATATGGTTTATATGCTCTGAACCTGTTTGAACTGTGGTGCTTAATCTGAAACATTTCTTTTTTTCTGATGCTAAAGTCTGGCTTTGATTATTAGATGTTTATTGACATACTGTTAGAATAGAGGCTTAAATCTGAATATATTGACTAAATACAACACATATGACCAGAGATATGATCATAACATTAAGCCAGAACAGTCATTAATGACCATGTAATTCGAGTAAACAGCCAGCGTGGCCTCGGTGCAGAGTGCACCATGAGTTCAGACACTGCAGCAGACTCAAGGAGACATCTTTGGTGTACCAGGGGTGTGTGCATGTGTCTGTGTTTTATCTCTTTTTTTTCCTCATCTCAATAAAAGTTTTGGTTGTATCAGCACAAATTAGCATTGATGGTACCTAGCTAATCTCACACAGCTGCAGAATGGAGCATTAGGGAGAGGGTGCAGGGCCCCGGCCCATCTGTGGAGGGACCGACTCACAGTCCCCTGAAACCAACATCACTTTGGCCTTGTCAGATGGTCCCTGCAATGTGGCTCTCTCTCTCTCTCTCTCTCTCTGTGTGTGTGTGTGTATGTGTGTGTGTGTGTGTGTGTCGCATTAACTTACTGAAAACCTTGGGTGTGAAACTGCTAGCTTGAATGTAGTGAGTTGCTGTAATGGTGGATAAGCAGTTCTCCAAAGATGCCTCCCCCTCTGGACCCACACAGCTGTGATCAAGGTGATTTTAACAAATTATTTCTCTGCACATTTCTCATAAATTATAGCTTTTCTAATCATGCTTGGTCCACCATTGACACTCACTACGCTAAATATTCCTCTCATCTCTGCTCTGTCCCTTTTTGCTTTTTAACCAAGTGGCAGTGTGACGTATGTAAAATAGTTTGAGGTGTGTCATCTGTCTTGTTCCCCAGCACGTCTGTCCCTGTCTCTTTCTGTGGCCTGTGCCCCGTCATGCTGCAAATCAGCAGCTGTTAGCGTCTTCAGACCAGAGCAGAGAGTTAGAAAACGAGGAGCGATCTTTCCATCCCAGTTCACATTACTGAATGGTTGTTTTACACGCTACACTTACTTGACATCTCTGATTAATAGCGTCATGAAAATACATTTTGAATGACATGCAGCTGACATGTTGCCTCGGTGAGAGCAGTATCTCAGTGAACTTGCTGTTAGCAGCCGTGTTTGTCTGTTGATTCCCATCCATCATAGACACACACAGTAACAACATGATATCCAACATGCCAGATAGAGGCCTCTCTACCTGCTCTACATCTACAGCGGCTTTCTTCAAGCCGTCTCGTGCGTCTGTCTGAGTGGCTCTGTGTTCGTCGTCCGGTGGTGCTGAAGCCCATCTGAGCACGGCGCCAGAGGAGGGACAGTCCAGACGATAGCGGCTGATATCCTGTCAACACTGGTGGCCGTGTCGCCATCACAGAGCAGCTATGAGTGCTGCTGTGGCCCTGTGATGGAAACAGTTTCATCTGCTCTGGGTGGTCCAAGAAAGCCATTCAGCTGGTTAAAACATTAATTCACAGGAAAAGACAACTGTATGGCGAATGTTTTTTTTTTGGGGGGGGGAATAGAAAAGCTATAGTAAGTTACATAATATAACTTATATAGGTTTATGAAATGCTAAACATTCAGTAAACCAGATTGAATGTTCACCAACCTCTATTCTTTTATTATTCAGCCTTACTGGTAGTCTCAAACTAATTAATAATAATGACCACTACTCTCTCGACACTTGATAAAACACAGCTAAAACCGTTATATTTTAGAATAAAGGCTTACATGCAGGATATATTTTATTTCATTTTTATTTCTTTATTTTTTTTACTGTAATGGCTAATGGCTCCCACTGTCACCTCACAGCAAGAAGGTACCGGGTCTTTCTGTGTGGAGTTTGCATGTTCTCCCCGTGTCTGTGTGGGTTCTCTCTGGTACTCCGGCTTCCTCTCACCATCCAAAAACATGCATGGGGATTAATTGGATAATTTAAATTGACCGTAGGTGTGACTGTGAGTGTGAGTGTTTGTTTGTCTCTATGTGTCCTGTGATGAACTGGAGACTTGTCCAGGGTGTACCCTGTCTTTCAATCACCACCTCCCCCCCATGAGGATAAAAGGTAGAAAATGGATGGATGTTTCCTGTATCTTACAGATGTTTAGCCAGTCTGCCCCTAGTGGAGCACACTGCATCACTCGTCTCTTCTTGTTTCTCTCTGCAGTTTGCACCACTGCTGGACTGGATATTTTTGAGGATCGATGGCTTTGTATTTGTGCTGTAATTGCATACTTTACTCAGAATTTCATTTGAGAGTAACACAAACCTCCTGCCGGGGGTTTAAATTCATCTTGTTGTTCACCATCACCCACAGTAACACAGCTCTATTGCAGCAGTTCCACTGGACCAGTTTGACTTTTCCCAGTCATCCAGGTGTTTGAACCACTGGCCTTCAGTTTGGTGCTGTGTCCTAAAAAGTTTGCTCCAAATGAAGCACCACTTGGTCTGCAGACCTCTTACACCATGAAGTATGCCCACCCCACCCCCCTCCATCCTTGCTCAGCCCTTCCCACCATCCACAGAGACCATTAAGTTAATGAGACCTGAGGTGGGGGCGGCTGCAGCAGGCTGCTCCCTCTCTGTCCTCCCCCACCATCCCCTCTCTCTCTCATCTTTCCTCTCAGTCTCTCGCTCCTGTTCATTTTCTCTCCTTCTCCTTCCCCTCTTTCTGCCTGTAGATTTATTAGTGGGTGCCTGTTGTCGTCGCCAAACTTGTGCCACCACAGCAGCAAAAGCTCTGCTGTACTGAGGCCACTCAGGGGACAGACATTTCATTTCCGCCCTCTTAACGAGTTGGTGGTGAGTATGTGTTAATGTGTGTGTGTGTGCACGGGAGCTATGAGGGGAGCTGGCTGATGGGGGGTGGGAGGCAGGCTTCATAGTTGTCCTCCTCCTCCTCCTCCTGCTCCTCCACACTCTCAGACAGAGATAATGGGGGAGCTGATAGCAGCCTTGGAGACTGCTGTGGCTCCAAGCACAGATATGGACCGATAACGCCTCCACCACCTCGCCTGCTGCTGCTGTTGCTAGTATGTGTGTGTGTGTGTGTGTGTGTGTGTAGGCCTGTAACACAAGTACATCCAGGTATACAACTGTGGGTGTGTCTTTGCAGTTCTTTTGTTTGTGTATTTGTGGAAGTTTGTGTGTGTGAGAGTTGTGCTGCTTGCGTGTATCTTCCTTGTGTGTGTGTGTGTGTGTGTGTGTGTGTCTATCTTACATCTGCTTCTCCAAAGCCAGTGTGTGTGTCTCTGCAGCCTCCTTCATCCCACCAGACATCCCAGCCTCCTTTTTATGGGCACAGGAACAGCTGGCCACCCCAGTAGGGCATTCTGCACAATGAGACAATCACAATATATGAGCCCAGTGCCATACACTCACTCATATACACACATATGCACAGGGACGTGCATACAGTATGCAGACACACACACACACTCTCTCCTGGTTATTGCTAATATGCTTCCTGTTGTGCTGTTGTTTTACAGCAGCATCAGGATCTAACAGCTTATCGTCACTCTTTTCTCGTCTCACTCCTGAAGATGAGAGAACACATCGCAGTAAGCTTCATCGTCCATTTCCGTTCTGACGTTAACATTTTTTTTTGCCCATGTGACTTTGATGAATTGCAAAAGGCAAATCTTTTCACCGTACTTTTCGCAATCTCCTTATGACAATCACGTCGTGACAGTTCAAATGAGAAAATGATTAATAGGGCTTGTGATTAACATAATGAGTTATTATCCAGGACAGAGAAATTATTTCATCAAGCCGGGCTATATTTATCTTTGCTCACCTATGCACCTGTTCTGCTCATTTCACAGTGCTTTATTGCAAGTGAGATTACAGCATGTTTTTTTTTCCATTTGTGGCCATGCGCTGATTAGTTTTGAACAGTGGCAATTTGATTGGCTGTGAATTGTTTCCTTTTGTATGTGAAAACACATATGTATGAGTGCCTATACTCAGCTTTCAGATACATTCCATACAATGAACGGAATGCCAGGGCATGATATATTTCAACAACAGACCACACTGAGTTCACACAGGTTATGAGCACAAAGAAACATCTGATGTTATTTTATTTATTACACCAGGAAGTCAGTTCATGTGTTAAGAGAAGCATTTCTGGAGCCTGACAAAATAATCCTGATGATGTGGAGGCCACATTTTAAAAAATCTCTGGCGATGTTTTGGTTCATGAACCATCAGTGGCTTTCACCGTTGACTCCACCTGAACTGGAAGCTGGAACTGGCTGGACTTTTTAAGCTGGATAGACACTGTGTGAGATTATCAATCATTGTACTTAGCTCCAGCCCAAACTGCACGACTAAATCACAGAGTTCAACAGCTTGCAGTTCATGATTCATGTGCTCACACTATACGGCCCAGTGCTCACACTGTACGTCCATACATGACACTTTGGATACTGGTATCTAGATATGGAACATCTGGGTAAATAATAAGAAGAAGTAGAAGAATCCAGAAGTGGTTAAACACTTGAGAATGCTAAACAAAAAGAAACATGTGCTGTTCTCTGCAGAGAAACCTATTGCGGCTCTGTTTCAACAGTGAGATACCCTCATGAGGGGCGACCAGGATTTCAAACACGTTTGATTTTCTTGCAACCACCAAATTGCACAGTTTTCACTATTTTAGTGACGCTCTTTACCACTTTACCAGAGTGATGCTCTCTGTCACTTTTTTCTCTGTCCTCTAAATCCTGCACCTTCTCCATTCTTGTGACTTTTACAACAAAAAAGAATTTCTCCTATCTTTATAGAAGTTCAATGCTATGTTGCTGCACCACAATTTAGAAATTAATGACTCTATGACTAAAAACTTATCCTGTGGATAGTAACCCATCAGTTGCTGGTTTCACACTATCGAGCCAAAGCCGAGCCAGCCCGTGCTAAGTGCTTTCATTCTGCAGGGTCAGGTGCTAACTGAGGGCCATCTGCGGGCCGTCTTAGGACTAATGACCTGCAGTTTCTGGCCCCACCTAAAACCATGGGCCAAAGCAGGGCTATAGAGGCCATGTCAAGGTTGCTGGAGTTTGCTGTTAGCTGGCTAGCCTACTACTATCGATGTAAACAAATAGACTATCAGTTAGTGAGCTTGTTTTATGTTTAACATACCTCAATTTTTTTGGTGTCTCCATGCCTTGGCTCTCAGTCGTCGTTCCTGTTGTAATTTGATTGCTCTTTGCCGTCGTCCCGCATGTAGCCTCTGTAACAGCTTCTTTCTTTCTCTATCAAACTTATCAAACATATATAGTTTGATAATGCGTCGTATCAGTGATGTTTTTGCAAACGGGGACGTAAACCCTGGGGCTAGTAGCCTGACAGTGTGAACACATAATGGTTTCGGGGCATGGGGCTTGTGGCTCAGGGCTATTAGCACGGAGGTAGCTCCCTAATGGCTCTGGCCCGGCCTGGCTTGACAGTCTGAAACCAGCTAATGAAGGTGGGATACTCGGCTGAACACTTCTCAGAAACAGAGGAATGTCTGCACTTCATCAGTTGTATGAGGTATTTTACAGGAAGACTTTTTTTTAAATCTGGGTTCACCGAATAAAACAAGATTTTAGCTATTTAAAAATCACGGTGTGACAATTCTCTCTGACCAATCCATGGTCTGCTTTGTTTTAACACGTATCAGCTCAGCTTGGAAACTCTATTAGCTAAGATGATGAACATGTAACTGAAACTACTATTAAACTATTTTGTGAGACTATTTTGTGTAGCTCTGTAACTACTAAGAGTAGATGCAGATGAAGATCCTGTGAATGACTGACAGCTCTAGAACATGCCCTAAATGGACCTGGAGGAGAGAATTATTAAGTATTAAGCATTACAAAACATGGGAATACAACTTTTCACGTAAGAAAATTTGAACAACTTTACCTTTTTGTCATTGAAATAAATCCCTTCACACAAACCAAAAAGAGTATCTCTCCAGCCCACCAGGAGCCTGCTGTGTGAGTTTAATATCAAATAATTAATGTTTTCTTTTCCTTTTAATTTTCCCCAGAAACAGACACAAAACCTGAATATTAAGTTTGTAGAATGAACAACTCATTATTTTCTGTGTTTCAGTTATGTGTGAAAGGTCATTTAAAGGAATTATTATTGTGTGTGTGTGTGTGTGTGTAGTGCTGCTCTTGCCTGAATCTGTTCATTAGTTGCTTATGAACTCACAAAGCTGAGATAGACCGTGGCAGTACCCAGAATGCCTTGTTTCGGGGGAGCAATACGCACTTGTGTGCTGTTAATGAGCACATTCAGGGGACGTCTCTCATAGACACACACACACACACACACACACACAGCACTGACATTCTCCTCACACTGCAGAGGAAGCCTCCTGAGAAAGACTGCTGCCAGGCACGAAACTGGAGAGAGAGCAGAGCGAGAGGTGAGGTGGAGCAGTGTGTGGAGGAGGAGGAGGAGGGTTGGTGGGTGTAGAAATATTGTTTTCTTTCTCCTCCTGTCTCTGCACATGCTGCAGCTGTTTTGTCCTCAGCGCTCGTGCCTTCACTCCTCGCTCTGCTTTGATAGCTTTCAGCGCACTTGACTGTATTGACTGCGGTCTTGGCAAGCACAAGGACAAATCAATTAAGAGCGCCGGCTGATCCAGTGTCAGAGTTTTTCCTCCCTCGTTCTCAATAGTGAATAAGAGTAATTAAAAGCCCACTGTAGCACATGATGTGACAGTAATGGCCATAATGGATCGTCGTCAAGGTTCAGACGCCAGATAATGTTTATGTTTATCTCGATGATTGTTGTTGTTTATTCATAAGCTTAGGAACTCCCCCGTCCGCTTTGACAACCCCGCACCCCGAGCATAAACACAAACAGACGTCTGTGATATTGAAAGGTGGCCATCTGTCCAATCAGGGAATCAAGTCAATAAGGGGAACCAGTTTGGGGCCGAGACCTGATCTGGAAGACATTAGCATGTGAATTAGTTGTTGACTGGGTGCCAAAGCCAGCAGCCTAATCGCTGCCAACTAGATGACAGCATTCCCCTAATCGATGGCTTGATATCTATATGGAACCATATGGAGGGATCAGGCGCGCAGGCTGTGCCGTTTCATTTTGATCCAGTTTGTGCTGATTTTCCACTCAGCTTGTGAGGTTTATTTTGACTGCTGTGCACCAGATAACATTAAAGGGAAAGTGGCATTTACAAACACAGCAAAGACCAAAATATGGTGCTTTATTTCAGATGGACCTAGACCTACTGGAGCAGAAGTTCCCCTTTTGAAGAAAATTATAGTTCATTTTTCCACACATTGTAAATGCACAAAACACCAGCATACAGTGTGTTATCCTGTGGATATTTAGAAGCTGTCACTATTGTGTGCTTGTTGCAGTGGTGGAAGATGTAATCAGAGCTTTATAAGTAAAGGTGCTGAAGTATTCTCAGCAAAACATCTCAAAAGGCCTGTTTAAATGACGCAGTGCAACTGCATTCAGGATATGTCCACATCCACTTTAGTCTGTCCTGTATTAATCTTTGAATTGATCTTCAACTTGTTTTTGGTGTACCATAAATGAAAACAAATGAAATGAAATTTGAAAACATAAATTAAACCAGTCTTTTCTCATTCCCTTTAAAAGCCACGTGCTCTTCGCTTTTTAAGAGATAAATTTGACAAATTAGACAAACGAGAGAAAATGTTGCTCAGAAAGGCTAACTAGGATTGTCATAGAAAGTTCTGTTCAAAACATATTGCAAATTTGGGAAGTTGTTCTATAACAAGGCTGTCAAGATTAGCTAATTTAGGGTAACTCTACTTGGACAAACTGCCAATGCCCAGTAGGCATTCTTGTGTCATGACGGGAACACCACAGACCTAATCTATAATTTTTTTTTTCAATAATGTTTCACTTGGACTTTATAACTGTCGTTCTCCCTGCAGCTTCCACTGAAAAAAATTATTTACAATTTACTTTGACATTAAACCTATCCCATGGTTGGCAGAAATAAACATCACTCCATTCATCACTCCAGCAGATTTATACAGGCTACCCTTTTTTGTCAAAAAGCCATATCAGACACAAATTATTTTTTCCAAGAAGAGTATTTCTATCTCTAAACATTTCTGGAGGATTTTCAAGGCAGTTCCTTCAGATCTCCTGTGTGTGCTCTCAGTTATTTACGGTGCAGGCATACAGCACAGACACAGAAGGCTGGAAATGTGAACAAATGTTTTCCTAATGAAATTGCAAATGATCTATATCAGAACGCATTTCTGTGGCTCCATGCTCAATCTGTAGGAAACTGAAACGTTGCAGTGTGGTGAAATTAATTTTTTCCATTCCCAAATATAATAGCAGTAATGCAGTTATTCAAGGTCTCCATTTGTCATTTCAGACTCCAATGTGATTTCTGTTTGGTTTGATGTAGTTTCCCTCAGGCAGTCGCTGAAATAAAATCCCCATTTTGACTTGGTATTCCCACTCTGAGACAATTTCGGCTGAGGGAATCTGATAGCTCATATTTGAGTCCCAGGAAGAATTTCAGAATAATGTGGTGCACTGACTCCTGTCATCCTGAATCAAGAAAAATCATGTCTGATGCCATTTCCTCTTTCATGACTTTGAATTATTATCCATCCATCTGAAGCAATCTACTGAAGAAGACCATAACGAGTATAGATAAGTGTGTTGATGATATTCCCTGCATTTATTTACAATAATTTATACATGGTAATCTCGCAGTCCACCTCTTATGGGAGCAAGCTGTGACATTTTTACAAGAGTCTTTGCAAAACCACCACGTGCCACAGTCAGTTGTACTGCTTCATGCCGTTTCTCAGTGTAAATTGTATACAATGAATGTGTGCAGAGGGAATGTTTGTCTGGACGTCTGCCTGTGGAAGCCTTTGTGGATATTTCAAATCTCTGAATTAGCAGCTGCCTGAC
Source organism: Synanceia verrucosa (assembly GCA_029721515.1). Taxonomy (NCBI): domain Eukaryota; kingdom Metazoa; phylum Chordata; class Actinopteri; order Perciformes; family Synanceiidae; genus Synanceia; species Synanceia verrucosa. Next base: position 4,791,325 of record CM056557.1, on the reverse strand, counting down.
TGCATGCTGCTAAAGCTCAATATTATATGAATAGCCTACATCAGACAATTACAATAATACCTTAATATTGCTGTGTGTTGAAGCTGCTGGTCTGTTGTATTGAAGTAGGAATAGATTGTTTTGGGGGTTCACCTTATCCTTCCGATACTTCTCTTTCTCTTTCCCTTTATCTTGGCTCTGATGCTCATGTGCTGTAATGATGGAGGTCAGGAGTCAGGGCCACATGGGGCTGTAACCTCTCTGCTAGTCATATAATAGTAGTAGCAGTACTTTTGTGCAATCTGAGCGACTGTCTGCTACCAATCTTTTGCAAACTGCTGCGGTGTTTTTGATCATCCATACAGAATCACAAAACATAATACTGTAATACTCAAGTGTATTTCCATGAATATTAGCTGTAATAAAATAGAATGAGATGCTTGTAGTTTTGATGTCTGCAATCTGTTATGCCAAAAATTTATCAGACTTATCATAAAAGTCAATAAAAAATGTCTCTTTCATCCCGACTGTGCGTGTGTGTCTGTGAACAGCTGGACCCCTCGCTGAAAACCATCTCCATACCTGACTTACAGAGGTATTCTTCTGGAAATGCGGCACATTGTTCCCTCTTTCGGAGCAAAGGAGTGTAAACTAAGCCTCATTAATTAAGCTCATTAGGTGAACAGAAACCTGTTTGATTAGAGGCAGTTGGAGCCCTTCCGCTCTGATGCAGCAGCGGTATTTAACTCACCATATTGGCTGTCTGATGGCTGCACCTCAGGGTCATGTTCTGTGACATGGCTGTGGTCCCAGTGCCACCCCAACACACACACACACACACACACACACACACACACACACACACACACACACACAGATCCTTTAAGGGGCTTGGCAGACCTCGTGGTTCCCCCTCTCTAATCACTGTGTTCTCCAGGGGGGGTTGCAGCCATTCTCACTGCTCTTTGGAAAAGCTTGGCATTTGTCTGAGATCTCATTTCTGTAATTCATCGGTCGTCTCCTGGGAGTCACGGTTGGCACCAGCAATGCCAAGTCCTCCCTCCCTCCTCCTTGCATCTCTTTCACACTCCTTTCCTCCTCTCTTCGATCCTCTTTCTCCTTCGTCCTCCCTCTCACCCCTGTCGTTGTTTGTTGTCATCTTGAAAAAGGGTCTTCACCAAAGCTAAACGGGTGGGTGTACACACATTAACTCTCACGTGATTGTGTTTGATGGCTGCTCCAGGCTCAGATCACATAAACATGTTGTGTGTGTGTGCATGCGTGCACGTCCTTCTTTGGAGTAAATCTGAAGGCAGAGCATTGACTGAGTCCAGGCCGCTGAATTAAAGTGAATGATTCACAGTGGCATTATTGTCTTCATATTTTTCTCTCACATATAAAAACATGATGTGCCACAGCAGACACAGCCCAAATGAAGAAATAATTACTCATCAATTATCACTAGTAATATGAATGTCGGAAAATAATTGTGATTAATTAGGCATCGGCAAAAATGTACATCTGTTACTTATTAAGAATAGAAGGAGATGAAAAAAGATACTACTTTAATTATTTTTCAGAATGTATTTTATATATTTTTTTTTAAATCAAATCAAATAAACATCACCATGAAAGTTACCCATTTAATGACTAATATTAAGACAAATATTTTTTGTGTTGCAAGTTTTCTGAAAATGTAGGTTTAAAAAGGCAAATGAATATTAAATATGTGTTAAACTTGCAGAAGAAGAAATATCAGCATTGGACAAAAACGGGTTCAGTTTCATTTTGTTGACATATTAGAATCAAAGTTTTTTTTACAGAACATAGTATTGATATCTCTTCTTATCACCTCCATAAATCAGAAAATACCATCAAGAAAAAAAATACATTTTCACCATGTTTATAAAATGTCTTATAAATCAGGCTCTGTATGATATGTGATCAAACCCCTCTGTAAAACATTCAGAATACTGAGGAATGAAAGTAAAGCGGAGAGAGGTAAACACGATACAACACATTCATGAATAGATAACACCATAAAACTTCCCCAGTTGATTTCTGACAATTATTTTTTTGTATTACAAATATTCTGAAAATGTGGCATCATTTAATCCTAGCAGTTTGTGAATTTAGGAGAAATCTATAAACACAAACAGAGCCGTAAAATAAAATATCTAAATGTATGTTTTAAATTATTCCATGCACTATAATGTACTAGTCTACTGAAAGAAGACATGCTCTGGAAGCAAAATACCTATCAAAACAATATTGTTGTTTATAGTGTATCTCCTTAAAGCAATGCAGACTATTCCAAAAAGTATTTCTGAAAACCCCCAAAAGCAATTTAACATTTCAGCAGCGCTGTCGTGTCTCACTGTGGCACAGAGCTCCCCATGAGTCTGCAGCTCTTGTTTTCCAGTCTGAGCTGTACAGGTGAATTGCTGCATCTCCCATTTTGTTTATGAGTAAACGGCTGTTGGTGGCAGGCATTTTAAGCTAATAGCCGCTTTAAATAGCTGCAATTAGTGAGGAGCATGAGATATTTAATCACTCTAGACCAATTAGTCTGTAATCAAGTAGTGTCCAAGAGCGAGCACGTTTTTGTCCTCCACTGTTCCTCTGCGAGCACCCGCCATATATTTCTCTGTGCGCTGGGAAGAGCAGTGATTAACACGCAGGGATATGGGCCCCCGTGGAACGCCATAATGTGGAGTTAAATCAGGGAGAGAGGGAGGCGAGACACGACAGCCAAACCTGTTATTGCAGTTTAACATATGCAGAAGGTTAATTCAAGGCAGAGACGGTGGCGAGCATCCTCGTTTTATGTGTTTGTGTCACGACACGTTGTACCAATTTGTGGAATTAGAAGCTGGTGTGTTTTCTACTGTGCTAGAAAAAAAAACACGCAATTCTTTTCCTCAGAAAAGAAAAGTGGAGCAGTGGGTTTGAGAAACTGTTTAAATCATTGTGGTAATTTTAGTTTTGTATTGTAAGGCTCTGCAAGAAAGTCACCTTTAAGACATAAGGGGAAACACACCAATGCATGCCCGCAAATGAGAACAATGCATGAGCGCACACACACACACACACACACACACACACCTGTGCAAATAGTTCCACCTGCAGCCTGGTCAGTCCTTGTTTTGATAATAATGATACTGTGCTCATAATGACATTTCCAAGTGACTGGTCACAAGGCCGAGGCGTCCCCCTCCGCCTCACGCTCGAGGGTGGAGAACAGGTTGACTGGTGTGGTTTGGACCTCCTTATCAACCAGGATGTGATGCTTTCCCACGATCTGGAGTACACACACAGGGAGAGGAAGGCCGCAGGTTGGGAATTCAACCTGTTTTTTTCTGTTTTTGTGGAAAAGAGGCTCACTAGAGCTCACTAAGCTTCAGTACATGTCCCACACGCTTCCCGTCCTGCTGCTGCACCTCACTCCCAACAGGGATTATTTGGGAAATCCTGCAGTGGCAACACAATACAGCGTGGGGCACCATGAGGTAGCTAATAGCGAGACATTGGGAATTGCGAGACAACATATGGCTGCGGCAAAGTGTAATAGAACAGAATAATGTATGTGGGGATGGCAGCAGTTTAGCTGCTGACTAATAGAGGATCAGAACTACAGATCATGGAGCTGTAATAGAGGCATCCTGCATCCACGCTGTATTACTGTAACATAGAGGCTTTATGGAACATCATGCGGTAGGATAAAGTCGGTAATATAAGCATGGCTGATTGGCTGCTGAATTAATGCCATAATCTTTACGAGAAAATGTTTATTACAACACATGAATGTATATTTTTGTTTTGCTGTGTAAGTGAAATTAAAAAAAAATGCAGGACAGCATGACACTGAAAAATCACTTAATCAAATTATATTGTAATTATTTATATATACATATTCTGTGTATGGTTTCAAGTAATGTACTATTTCAATTATTCTTAGCGTTGTGGTTAGATCAGTTTAACACTGATAGCTCTGGTTGGAAAGTGCTGAACTGAACGGTGTTGTGGGAGAAAGTGGCTGAACTGCTGTGTAAATAAAATGGTTAAATGGGTAAAAGCGTCTGCTGGATTCATCTCCACCATAATCCTGAATCTATCTGTAAAAAGTGTGCTGTGGTCTCTCTCTGAGAACCAGAATAAATGTAATCATATCAGCAAGGTCTAACTGTCAAGCTCACCACCTGTGCTTTAACATTTTCTTTAGCCTTCTATCACTCAGGCACACATGTTTCACATCACAAGGACAGTGCTCATCAAGGGCAGCGTGGCCCGGCTCTGTTACTGTGGACTATAAACACCCACACACAGGTGGCCTGCATGGCTGCTGCTGGAGCAGGTGAGAGGCGTCTACAGCAGCCACAGGCTGTTTCTGGAGCAGCCAGGTCATGTCAAACACACCGTTTAACCCACATTCAGCAGGTTGACGTGGGGACAACTAAAGAAGGGTCAGTGTGCCTGCGAGAAAAAACAGCAGCACCGTGGAAAAGATGGAGGAAAGGAGGGATATTCTTTGTAAACTGATAACTGTGAGATACACAAGGACAGTGAAGGCCATTCATGGCATTTAGGATCAATTTCAAAATTATTTCTTATTTTATTATATGCATTTTAAATCAGATTTTTAACAAGAATATATGGGCTAAATGAAGACAGACTTTTGTAATTATTTTTTAGCTTTCTAGACACTTGAAAAGCATCATAAACCATCAACATTATATTAGAAATCAGATTTGTTTTTTTTCAAATCTTTGAAACATTTGAGATATCCAGCTGTTTCTACTTGAATGTTCTCATAAACCCAGTTAAGGCTTCAATTAAAAGTGTGAATGTGATTTTCAATTGCACGTCCCAGCGATTACTTTGTGAGTTAGTGTTTTTTAACCCAACATTTTTCTCATATCTTTGTAATGACGCATTCTGGAGTATTCTGCTATATTAATTTTTTCAAAGAAATATTATTCTTTTAGTGGTTTTGCTGCTTACATTGTGCTTGCTGCAGAGGCCTATTTAAGCACCATGAATAAAGGTACAGGTACCACATATCACTTGCATCCATTTAGGGTGAATTTATTTTGCATTATCTTTTTCATCCTACAAAAACAATGATGTTATTGTAATCACTTATTTGACACCATTGTGCTTACATTATGTTTACAGGATTAAATTAACATAAGAAAGTAATGTAGAATTGAGTATTTCACATAGAGGCAGCATTTGCAGCTTCATTTTGCAAGAATATGATTATTTTTTTTTAGCATTTCAAATTAATGACAGCTGGTTCACTGTTTAGCACAAATCTGTCACTTATATTCCTGCAGTCCTGCTGAAGTTTTGGCAACACGAGCAATGAAATTAATAAAATGGAAAATTTGCCAACATTTGAATAGCTTTACTTTTCCATGAAGCTCATGTTGCATTATGTTTCGTTGCATGGTGGTACATATCACCCTGCAGCTCTCTCATTCCTCGTTACTTCATGTGGCAGCGTCGGCCGCTGAACGCAAAAAAACAAGATGCTCCGTGAGACAAAACTTGAGACAACACAATTCTTCCTGGAAACTTTAATTGTTTTGACAACTCCTCACAAGCCAGTGAAGGTCAAGTCAAACAGTGCAGCTGACAGTAATGTACAAGTGCCCTCTCACACTGGCAGGAGGGTGGTGAGGTAAATTCGGTGTTCAATGTCATGAAAAATAAAGGCTTTTTTTTCTTTTCTCTCTGTCCTTACATTACCAATACTCTGCTGACTCTTCAACAGGGAAATCATTTTATCATCTACTTTCCCTGTCTGAATACAAATCAGTTGTTGTCCAAAAGAAGTCTGTTAATGTTCACATATTTCATCAATTCATAATCAGAGTTTAATGATTTCACACCATCAATTATTAACTACTTAAAGAGAAGCTCCGACTGCACAAAAAGAGCAGAAATGTGTTTTGGGATTTTCTTTTTTAGGTGTAGTAAAAGAAGTGTCATAACTCTTGTGATTTCATTTTAAAAAGAGAGCATTGTGACAGAATTAAATCAGGCCTTAAAAGAAAAAAAGATCAAACAGCAGAGCGACCTTTCGCTCCAAGCGGGTCGAAGTTGACATGGTTAATGAGTACAAAAAATTCAAGAGAAAACTGGGCGAATAAATCAAGTTGTGTTCAACTCCACCACATCTGTACAACAGGGAGGGCTGCTTCAGTGCACATCTCTGCAATGAGCCTGACATGCTACATATTGAACTATTCCCAAAAACACTGCAAAGAGTTAACCGATATCATCATGTGAGGAGCATAACCATTCACTAAACACAATATTTACATTACGACAAAAAAAGATTTTAATAAAAATATCTTATAATTACAATAGTCTATTTTTAAGCATATAAGTCTTCCTTCCACATATTTTTATAGAACATTTGTGTCTCTATATGTACATTCTTAATTGTCTCGAATCAGAATTGTTCTTCTTTACAATATCAAACATGTCAGAGCTCCAGGGATGACACCCCTGTTCAACACAAATCATCTATTTGAAACAATAGATGTCAAAAAACATGTACAATGATTTTTCTTTTTTCGCAGTTTAGTAAAGCTTTAAACTGGAGTCGTTTTTAGTTATTCTTTAAGCACAATTCACAAACAGTTTTCATAGCTGTCCCAAAAAAACTCCTCAGCGTGGGGATTCGTTTTTCACTCTGACAATTTCAAGTAACAAGAAGTAAGGGTAAAGACGAGAAGGGAGAGGGGGCAGAAGTCTACATACTGACTCCTTGTTCGATGGCACCAAAAAAAGCGGATATGAATAGTGATTTTATTTGGGTTGAATTCCTCCCACAGCCGTTTTTGAAATCCCCTTGTGATTGTGCCTCCAGTTGGGTGTGAGTCCCTGGCGAAGCTTTGCTGGCTTTGGAGCGGCTCTGTGCAGCCTACACACCTGTGGAGGGGATGAATAGCAGTGGAAGGAGGGGGTGAGCTGCAGAGCTCCAGACTGACTGGCGCCACCAACAAAACAGAGGCCATGCTTGATCAACAACCCAAAACAAACCAGGTCAAACAACAAGCCACGCAGCTCCTCGGGCTGTTGGGCAAGGCTGCTGCTGCTCTCATCAGATAGACTGTCTGACTGTAACACACACCAGGCTTTTAGCCTCATCCAGGTGTGTTTAGACTCAGTGCTATAAATCAGCAGCTTGAATGGAAGTGAGAGGGACAGAGAGAGAGAAAGAGCGAATGAAAGAGAGAGAGAGAGGAAGGAGTGTGTGTGAGAGAGAGGGCAAGCGGAGGTTTTAACCCTCTCTTCTTCCCAGATTGCTGCACGGTGACAGTTATTGCGCAAAGCACAGCTGCCTCTGAGGCTGGTGCCTATTTCATGTTCCTCAATTATTATTTTCTTTGACACATACTGGCTCCCCAGAGCTCTGTGTGGACTGTTAATTTACACCACACACAGGCTACAATAATCAAGTTAATGAGGATGATGCAGTTTGTTCTGCATGCCTGATTCAAATAAAGAAGAGCAACAGAGAAACTTCTGCTAGTAAACAATAATTATTATAATTATTCAAGAAACATTTAAAATAATGACAATGTTACTAGAAGTCAACTTACCAGTGCAGTGCTTGTATCTCAGCGGCATAAAATAGAGTCCTCTGGCTTTTTCACTATTGATGTCCTCTACAGGAAGAAGAAGAAGACAAAGAAAAGAAACATGTAAAACCATGAATGAGAAGACTAAACAGGCAAAATCCTGACACCTTGTAAAATAAATGACATAGAGCAGAGCAGCTATATCTGCCATAATCAATTCTCCTTTAGCCTATTGAATAACAAATTGCCCTTATTGTGCGCAGTGGAGTGGGCTGCAGGCTGAGGCACTTCACCAATCCCGGGATAAGGTGGGCCTCTGACACACTCTGTCATTATCATGCAAATCATAAAAGCCCGCAATCAAGTGCGCAATCGAGCTCACGCCAAATGCGTTATTTACGCCTGATTTTTTTTCCTGGCTGTGATGTGAGGTGTGCACAGAGGTGACTGTTTTCTCTCTTTTTTCCAAACATTGAAAGGACAATGACACATAACGGGCATGACGCGCTTTGTCTGACTGACTGGCGGATAGCAGTCTGGCTCAGGGGGGTACAGTAAAGCGGGAACCCCCGACAGGTAAAAAGCTTACCTGATGATGGTCGACGTTGAGTACCGTCAGCGGTGTCCGGCTGGGGTTGGAGGCTTGGGGAGGGCAGGTCCCGGTCCGCTGTGGCTGCTGTTTATGGAGAGAAGGGTGCGTCTCCAGGGCCAGCTGCAGGTCCAGGATGTAGTCTATGACATGCTGGAGGATCTCCACTTTGCTCACTTTCTTATCCTGTGGAATGGTGGGTACCAGGCGCTTCAGTCGGCTGTAGCAGTCGTTCATGTCGTACTGCAGGCAGAACAGGTCTTCCTCCTCCATCCTGCACCGGGCGATGTTGAGGCTCTGCTTCGACAGATAGTGCAGCGAGAGCTGGCTGCTGCTGGAGGAGGAGTCCTGAGGGTGGACCGGAGTAACAGCCTTCATCTTAGATAACCAACTGCTCAGACACACAGGCAACGGAAGAAAAAAACAAGAATTAGGCCTACGTTACTGGTAGCAGGAGGTGTTTGAGATCACCACACTCGCTGAAAACACGTCAAAGGCTACTCTAATACAGCCGAGTGCTCAGCGAGGAATAAGATCGACAAAAGGCGGAATCTAGTCTGTCAACACATCCCGTAGCAGTTCCTGTCACTTCAGCAGGCTCGGTGTGAACGAGCTGAATAGACTCCCTACATTTATACAGGAGATGGGAGGCGCCAAGCCAGGCGGCTGACAGATCAGGGAGAGAAGCTGGTCAATCACCGGCAGCCCGCTGCCCACCGACCCAACAACGGAGCCGAGAAAAAGGCGTGTCTCATTCTGTGTGCGCTGCGGTGGGCTGCCTGTTGGCAGGAGTGTGTGTGTGTGTGTGTGTGAGAGAGAGAGAGAGAGAGAGAGGCGATTTAAAGCAGTCATTTGCGCAGTACCAATGCTGTACACAGAAAAGAACCCTCCAGTAGGCTATCTCTATGTCAGACCTGTCCTGAGGATTTCAGCCCCATCACCACAGGCGGTGATATGAACAATACACGAGGCTAATTAGCGCCGTATTGCATCTTTAAAGTGTCATAGCCATTGATGCGTAATTACGCACAGCCTCGACTGTATTGATCACACCCGTAACTGATGATCCTGACCGAAACACCTGCTTAGAGGAAGAAACCTGCTTCATCTCACTGGGGAAATTAAATCAAAACTGGGAGCAGCCACACAATTTATGTCCTTAATAAATAAAAACTCACCAAAAGTAATATTCCTAATCAATTTTGACTTGCAGTATACATTTCTCACATAAAGAGTAATATTAATCATCTTTACATCTTTATATTGATTTGTTGTTTGTCTGTTGCATTGAACGGTTTTTTATTTGTTGTTTTCTTTGTCGTTGGATTGTAATGTTGCTTTGTATTTGTTTTGATCACATTTAGTTCGTAGAAAAGGGTTCCCAGGTCATCCAATCAGTGACTTGTCATTATGGCTTCAGACCAAACATTTTTCGTTCTCACAGCCCAGACTGCAGCTCTAGGGGAGCAGGGACAGGCCACTTTTGGCGGCGCCTCGTTGCCACTCCTTCCTCCAGCTGAGTGTTATTGTGCCTCCTACATTCCTCCGCTCTCTGGGACGCGTCGCCGCTCCGCTCCTTCCCTCACAGCCGCCTCATTGAGTTGCCCCGCCGGGCAGACGTCCTGGCGCCACACGCGGAGAGCTCTTCATTCACGCTCACAGCTCCTCTTCCTCTCCTCCTCTCCTCTCTTTTCTTTCTTTCTATCTTACTTTCTTGTGAAGAAGGTTGCCACGACAACATAGAAGCTGCTCTCAGCTTCAATTCAGCATGAATCCTGAGTGTTTTCCATCCAGGAATTCATCCAGGGGCCCTGAGGTCTGAGTTAAGCAGGGATGACACCCACCTCTGTGCCTCTTTGGAGGTTTAATGTCCCAAACTTTATGGGAACCACCACAGTCTGTCATGAATATTGAAAGGCTTTAAATGGCTTTAAATGGGTGTTTTTCGTCTTCTCTCTGTCTCTCCGTCTTCCTCTCTCTGTCGCTCTCTTCCACTGTTTTCTGTTGCCATGGGAAGTGACTGTTCTGCTCAGTAATGTGAGCAACAATGTTTGGTTCAGGGACAACTTCAAAGGGGTCAGTGGTATGAATCTTTGATGGTAGCCTTTCCACTGGCAACATGGTGCATAAACTCCCGCCCATGACAAGCAGATGATGGACGAGGCCTGAGAGAAAAACACTGTCCGGTTCCTCCAGTTCTGATTCACTAATGCTTACATTCTGACCATTTAAGTCCATGATGAAACACAAAGTTGGAGTGAAATTCAAGCTTTTGGCTCCCTCTCTGAAGGCCTAATGGGTTGAAAAAACAAACTACCGAGAATTAATTTGCAGATTCCCCAGAAATGACCACATATTGAACACTATAAAACTGAAAATAGATGTTCAAATGTCACAAAGTGCCTCTCCATCCCTCTGTTTATCCACATTTTACATTTGGGAAACACTGGGAATTCTAAAACACAACATAAAAAGTGAAAGTTGTTGTATTGATAACAATAAAATGGGGCATGTGTGATGTAAATAGACCTCCACATCTCGTTGCACCTTCTTCTTCAGTACTGGGTAAGTGACATCAGCAGTTGTTCAGTTCACATTAAAACTGCATTTGGATGGATACTCAGTGGCTCATCTTTCAGTGGGCATCTCTTCTGTGTTTATTGTTGTTTTTTTAATTTCAGATATCTCAAGTGTGAAGAACACTACAGCTTTCCAAACTGCAACATTTTGAGGTCAGTCTATTCAATCCAGTGAATTCACTGAGAATCCACTAAATCACATCATTACCCTGATGTCTTGAAAATATGGCGCTTTTCCACTACATAGTAACAGCACAGCACAGTACAGCACAGTACAGCACAGTTTTGATGCTTTTCCATTACAACTGAGTACCTCATAGTACCTCCTCGGCGTGGTGCGGTCGTCATACGGCAGCTCAAAACTGCCACAATGTCATTTACATGTGGCACAGAAAACCCGGGAAGAAGAACAACAACACTGCTATCATAAACAGTGGAGGACATGAAGTGATCATGTATTTGTTGCTCGCTCTGTGGCTTTTTATCCTCGACCGACCATAGCATTGTTTTCTGCAATGCCATTTTCTTGTGTAATATTAAAGAAGCAGTTGCCGGTTTTAAAAATGGTGGGGTCCAGTTGTGTTTGGCTTTACAGTCTAGTTGGATTCACTCGTTGGCCAATCAGTGGAAGGCAGTCGGACGACGTCACGTTTTAGTATCGCTTTGGCTCGCTTGGAACCAGGGCTAAGGAGGTACGAAGAAAGTACCTAGTACCAGGTACCAGGTACTAGTGGAAAAGTGCCACAACCATGTAGAGCCGTGCCATACCGTACCATGCCTGTGGAATAACGCCAATTGAACCAGAGTTCAAAATGGTTGGAGCTATTGTAGCTTATTAACTAAATGTTTTTTTCAATCTGTTTTTTTTTTTTTATCAGTGTACACGCTGCCTCAAATATGGAGGAATGGTTTTGCAGACAAAGAGTATGAGACAGGAGCTGATGTGACCAATCTTAACTGTTAGCCAAACAGTTTGGATGCATAGATTAATTTTGCTGTGCCATTTGTGTAACTAGGCCTTACTATAACTTGGTAGATTAAGCTCCAGAGAATAACCTTAGTAAAAGCATAGAGTTTGGTTGTCCTGTCTGTGGGAGCAGGAAGGTAAACATAGTGCTCTTTGACTCTTTGTGCTTGCTAACCTTGTTATAGTCTATTCTTGTCTGTCTTTAGCCCTGCACTCTGTACTCAGTCAACAATGCATAGACTGACCTCAAGTTTAACACCAGCAATGATTCAAAGTTGGTCGGAACAAATGAGGAAACATGAGCGTGCATTATCTTTATGCCCTCCTGTCTTTGTGTTTGCTTTCTCGTGCTTCCTTTGCATGTACTTCTCTAATTGTGGCCCTTCTGGCTCCACTTCCCTAAAGGTTTATGGTGGTGCTGACTGGGGACTGGAGCCAGGTAACCAGAGACTCATTACTAGATGAGCCTGATCGGTGACGCTCTCTGTTTGTTGTGGCTACACAGTGTGTGGAGACAGAGGTCACACTACTAACCTAACCAGTCTGCTCCTTCTCACACAACTGCATGTGTGACGTTCAGGGTCAGCTGCAAGAGAAAGTCCTGCATGAGCACTGTTTCAAATCTTTTGTGGTGGACCAGCAGTGTAGCAACCATGTGCAAAGTGGAAATTGCATGATGGTCTCATCTGTACATCTGTGTGAGAGGTTTCCCTGGTGGTTTAAGTTGCAATGGGTGCTGACACACACACACACACACACACACACACACACACACATACACACACACACTTTTTATTGCTGCATGGTTTTAAAACAGCATATATTTTCACTTTGTTTAGCATCCTGTTGTTTCAGAATTGTTGGATTTGAAGGAATTTTGTTGTATTGTTAGGATGACATTTGGGTTTATTGAACATTGAAAAAAATGTAGAGTCCAGATGGACAACAAAGAATGAAACAAGAAGCTATAATCAACGGGGGAAACACATTTATGAGCTAGCAAACCTATCTCATTGAGTGCCAAAGCTTAAAACAGAAAGTGCCTTGTGCCAGCGTTTTTGCCCATTTTGAGTCATATTTCAAGACCCACAGAATATTTGTTTTTACCTTGTTCCATTTTTGTTTTGTCAGAGGTAGAGTAGAGGACATTTTCACCAAAATCACCACTTTTTATCAAGTTTGTTTTACTCTCTAAACTCAATGGTCTCCGTTTCCTGCTTTGATCTCTGTGGTGTATACCGTCTCTTTATGCTCTCACTACATCTCCCAGAAGCCCCAAAATTACTCACAGGCTGCAGGAGACCACAATCTGTGACCTGCTGTAGAAAAAACACTTTGACGCATTATTATGTTGCTGGCACTTAAGCGTGGACTTTAAATGGCTTTGAAATATGTCAGTAGCACTCAATGAGTGAAGTGGAGGGCTGACTCATTCACCACAAAGATCAAATTGTTGATCCTAAGGTACACGTTGTAACCAGATGTAGGTGTGTGAGGTAACACAGTATTCTCTTGTATACTCACTGGGTTCAGTACAGCAATTATAGCAAACTAGCCCAAATGTGTTAGCATTTTAACAAGCAAAGACTAACCATGCTGAGCACCATGCATTAGTAGACTTATCCAGACAAGTAGTTCATAAACAAAGTGAATATAATGTTTAAAACACTTTATTTTTCAAGGCCTGGAGAAAAGCATAGGAGGACACAGCATGACTACAGCACTCCTTTTGAGTCTTGTTCCTGGTCGTTTTATGTCTTTGTAATTTCCTGGCATCGTAGTCATTTTGTGTTTCTTTGCGGTTGTTTGTGTCTGTTCGGAGTTGTTTTGTGGTTGTTTTTTTCTATGTAGCTGTTCTGTTGTCTCTTTGCATTTGTAATGCATCTTCATGGTTGTTTTGTGTCTTGTCTGACTTTCCAACAAGAAATGCTAACAGTCACTTCATACAGAAGTTTTGTTACAAACAACTCACTTCATCACATTATTATCAGATACCAGCAGGCAGAGGTCCTTGTTTTGGTCTATTTTTGATGATATTACTGTTTTCTGATCCAGACACTCCTATATGCAGTATTACTCGACATGTTTTATTTTTATAATTGGAATCCATACAACTGATCTCACCAGTGTGAGGATAATACAGAAGGACTGTCTGGAAACAGTACACATGCGTAAAATTGTTTGATTCTATGGCAATAGCTCCATACCAGGCAGCGCTATTTGGCCTGCTGACACACACTTTCTTCTCCAGGTCGTCCATTTGCACCACATGCGTCTGTTCCCTGTGACCCATCTCTGGGTACCGTCATGACTACTTCCGAAAGTCCACACTCTGCTGAACCCAGCCCCAGATGTGCAGGTTGGTTGTCTTTCTTTGGTTTGATGGGTGACAGAACAGTCTTTCCAGCTAACACAGTGTGCCAACAGTTCTGAGAGCAGTACAGATAATAGCTTGTAAAAATACCCAGCAGGTGGATTGGCTTTCTGTTATTCGGTCTGTGTGGTTTGAGCTGCGTGGTGACGCTCTCTGTCTCAACAGCTTGCACAACAGTCCTTAATCTCTCAAAGTATATCCAGCGTGCGCTGTTTCAGGTGTAGACCTGCTTGTATCTTCCGGACCCAGATCTGTCCATGTGGGCTGGCTCAGCTGTGGTTGTGACGGGTGGTGCCTCTCCAGGTGACACAGTTTGCACAACATGCCTTATTCCCTGATGGCCTCGCAGCTAAACACAACAGCTCTCTGTGTCATTTACACAGGTGCATTCACTGTTTACTCTGTGCAACCTGAGTAACCATACACACACACACACACACACACACACACACACACACAAATGCATCACGAGAGACACCTGAGCGATGTTACATTAAATAAAAATAAAAAAGAACTGAATGACTGACCACTGCAGCAACTTCTGTTATTTGCTTTAAAAGAAAAAAAACTATAACATGCTGGAAAATGTGCTTCAGAGTAAAAATAGAGTGGAAAGAAACTCCATGAAGATAATTCTCTCAGCAGACAGGCGTACCATGTGCCAGTCCACCTGTGGGGTTTGTGTTTAGTAGCCATGATCTATTCTCATATTAGATGTGCTAAAAGGGGGAGCTGTGTTCTGGGCCACACTCATTTAGGTCAGAAGCAGTTCAGTCAAGTCTAAAAGCATTATTCACTGCTTTCTTGTCATCGCCAGTGGGAGATTTTCATCACTCCCCCAGCTGCTACTTTCACTTCTGCACTTCCCACCATGGTCACATCAGACACTCCTGACCTGGTGTTTTGGATGCTCGCTCAGTTCTGCTGTCTTATTTGTATTCCAAACTGTGAGACCCAACAATATGTCGGTGCAGACAGAGGTGTGTGTGTGTGTGTGTGTGTGTGTGTTTGTGATGATGCCTCTGTGTGTGAGTAACAGGTGCACCTTTGTTGCATCCTGTTGTACAGCTGCTGCCCTGCTTGCCATCTCTTGCTAGCAACACAGTCTTCACTTCAGAGTTAAGTTTTGTACAGAGTGTTAGCTGTAGGTTTACTTCTTTTGCTGATGACATGTTTGTAGACAAAATGTCAAGTCAAGTAAAGTCAAACAGCATCAATGAGGTTAACGTTCAAAATGTATTGTGTGTGAGGTCATGTGCAGAATGAATTTAGAAGCACACTACATTCATATGTACCGTCAACATGCTACCCCTCCATACTCACCTCCCTCATGACATATGACATAGTGTAAATTAATGTCACATGATAATGTACACTCACAGGCCTCTTTATTAGGCACACCTGTTCAATTGCTTGTTAACACAAACAGCAAATCAGTCAATCACATGGCTGCAACTCAATACATTTAGGCATGTAGACATGGTCAAGACAACTAGCAGAAGTTCATCCGGGGCATCAGAATGAAGAATGTAGATGGTCAGAGTTTGGAGTAAACACCATGAAAGCATGGATCCATCCTGCCTTGTATCAATGGTTCAGGCTGCTGCTGGTGTAATGGTGGAGGATATTTTCTTTAGTACCAACTGAGCATGGTTTAAACACTGCAGCCTACCTGAGTATTGTTACTGACCATGTCCATCCCTTTATGACCACACTGGACCATCTTCTGATGGCTACTTCCTGCAGGATAATGCTCCATGTCACAAAGCTCAGATCATCTCAAACTGGTTTCTAGAACATGACAAAGAGTTCACTGGACTCCAATGGTCTCCACAGTCACCAGATCTCAATCCAATAGATCCTTTGGGATGTGGAGGAGCGGAGATTCTCATCATAGATGAGCAGCCGACAAATCTGCAGCAACTGAGTGATGCTATCATGACAATATGGAGCAAAATCTGTGAGGAATGTTTCCAACACCTTGTTGAAAGTCTGACACCAAGAATTAAGGCAGTTCTGAAGGAAAGGGGGAGGGGGGGGGCGGGGGTTCAACCTTTTACTAGAGAAGTGTACCTAATAAAATGGCCGGTGAGTGTATTTAATAATATAGGCCTATTCACAAGTTTTTGTTTTTGTCAAGCCAGTTTTTGTTTACTGCATGCTGCTGTGCAGATTTGCAGATCAATCTTGCCTTTATTGTTAAACTTAAGTAAAGCAATGTAAAGTAAGTTCACCTATTGGTCAAAAGAGTTTCTTTCACTGTCCTTGAAAGTAAAATTAGCTCACATTTTAGCTTTAAGAACAAAAACGATCCACACATGTTCTGTTTCTCATCTCTCTCACTCACCATACGGTATTACATGTCTGTTCTTTGCAAAAGAGATGGAGAGAGTCTCTTGAGCTGATCTGGCACCATGTGAATAAGAGTTCCACTATAGGACAGCTATCTTCATTTTTCCATGGAAGGCTGTAATTCTTTCAAGACTTATTTTGGCCAAAATAATATGTAATATAAAATTGTTGTTAATATAAATATTGCCTGTTTTTTGAGGCGAGGAAACATGACTCAATGTATATACACTTTGCTCAGCAGATAGCTACAGTAAATGCCCTTTACATTAATCCTTTCTCTATTTACAGACAACTGGAGATTTTTTTCTTTTGCTGCCGTAGACTCCCAAACTCACTCTGTGGTTATTCACTGCAGAGATCTAACACTTTGGCATGGAGTATGTTCAGAAATAGCAGGAGACTAACATTATCGCAGCAGTGATTAATGAGCTCTAAATGAGCCCCATTTAGTTATTAAGCCATATGAAGCCCAGTCTGATAGTTTGGTTTGGAGAAATCTGGTTAAAAAACATTTTTGCACACCTTAGCTAGAAGCTTACATCAACTTTTTAAATATATTAATCTGCAGACCCTCACTTTGAATATTGCTAGTCATGACTACAGTATCACTCAACATAATCAACATGTATATTTACATGCATAGGCCCAACTAACAAGGCTTTTCATCAGGAGACCATGAGCATCCTGTGAGTTAACTTTCATTTTTATATTGTGTCCAGTGTCCAGTCAGACTGTCATTGTAAATGTAAATGTATTAGTTTTAATGTTAACAGTATAGCCTTTTTGATTTCTTCTTTGAATGTTTGACTTTTCATTCACTACAATCATGTTGAAATATTTTCAGAATCACTTCAATCCACAGACCATCATCTGCTCAGACTAGTGTGGGTCTGGATCATCACAGAGACCTTCTGCAGGTTTCATTCAGATCTGATCAGCCAAATCCAGAAAGCAGAGACTCTTTCTATTGCACCAGTCTTAACCAGAAATGTTGAATCCAAGGAGTGAAATGAGAGGAACAGAAGAAATAAAAAGAGCCTAATTCCTCAGAGAAAGACTGGTGACGACACCAGTGTCAGAGTTAATGAGGGACTCGACCTTGTGACCTGCAGGGTCATTAGGAACTCTATGATGCAGTGTAGGGACGGATTACGGCCCTTATGTTCCTGCCTGCCAACCTAGCACAACAGACTGTTGAACCTGAAAAGACAGACGCTGAAGGACAGATTGATTGATATATTGATTGATTGTTTTGGACAGCTAGTCCGATGACATGGTGGAAAGCTGCAAACATACTTAGTTATTCTTAAATGTTAGATCAGCCATAAATTTGAACTTAAAAGTTCCTCCTGTTTATCTTTTGCTCTGGAATGTGGAAACTCTGATCTAAACCGTCGTCCTCCTTTCATTAAAACAGTCCCCATACACAGCCTCATACTTTACCCGCGCTTTTTCCAGCCTGGATGAAAACCCTCCTTTTCTGTCTGTCCTTCCTGGAACCTCCCACCACAGCCCCCCACCTCTCCACCCCTTTTAGACTTTTTCCTTAGAGGGACTTTAAGGAAGAATGTCATTCAACTCATTCAACCGCTCGCCCCCAAATCTCTGCTGCAAACATGTTCCCACTGATTCTCTCAAAGAATTAATTGCTCCAAATAATCTCGCCATCTGGTTGTGTAGGTCCATACCTACGAGGCCGCTTGCATTGCGGAGGTTGGGGCCTATTCAGACTACTGCAATGCTGCTGTGGTGCAGAGAGAAGGAGAGAGGTGGCGAGGCTTGCCAGGAGGCTGAAAAGAGGAGGGAATGACAAAGACCACCATCTGCTCCTTGTCTTTCTTGTCGGCGACCCCGGACGCCAGCAGAGACCCTGCATCTCTATGATCCAACTGCAGACCACTGACTGGAATGTTATTGAGAGAGAGAGGATGGGGAGAAGGAGGAAGGCAGTGAACGAGGAAGAAAGAACAGAGTCTTGAGAGCGGCAGGATCCGACTTCTCTCATCATCTTCCCTAAACTTTTACATGCTGTTAAGTTGCCACCCAAAAAAAAAAGTTTGAAATGTTGCAGAATCTAAAATGTTAATCAGCTGTGTTTTCACATGAGCTGTTGAACTGAATATTGAAAAAAACACATTCACAAACACCACAACAAAAGAAATGTATATTATATTATAGGCCTATTATATTATATATTGTCCTGGCCGCGGAACAGTGGACCAACTCCACACCTTCAGCAGGGTCCTGGAGGGTGCATGGGAGTCAACCCAACCAGTCTACATGTGTTTTGTGTGCTTGGAGAGGGCGCACCCCCCACAGGACTCCCTGAGGAGGATAAACTTTATGGACAGAATTTCTAAAGGGGGTCTGGTTTGGTGGCCTCAGTATCACATCCCTGCTTTTTGTTGGCTTCATCAAGCTGTGATCTACAGCTCTCACAGCTGAGTGTGAAGCGGTTGGGATGAGAATCAGCACCTCCAAATCTGAGGCCATGGTCCTCAGTTGAAAAAGGGTGGTATGCTCTCTCCGGGTCGGGGATGAGATCCTGCCCCAAGTGGAGGAGTTTAAGTATCTCGGGGTCTTGTTCACGAGTAAGGGAAGAACGGAGCACAGGATCGTCAGCCGGATCGGTGCAGCTTCTGCAGTGATGCTCTCAATTTACCAGTCGATCTACGTTCCTACCCTCACCTATGGTCACGAGCTGTGGGTCGTCACGATCACAGATACAAGCGGCTGGAATAAGCTTCCTCCACAGGGTGTCCGGGCTCTCTCTTAGAGATAGGGTGAGAAGTTCGGTCATCCGGGAGGGGCTCAGAGTAGAGCTGCTGCTCCTCCACATTGAGTGGAGCCAGATGAGGTGGCTCGGACATCTGGTCAAGATGCCTCCTGGATGCCTCCCTGAGGTGTACCGGGCACATTCCATCAGCAGGAGACCCCAGGGACGACCCAGGACATGCTGGAAAGACTATGTCTCCTGGCTGGCCTGGGAATGCCTCGGGATCCCTCTGGAAGAGCTGGACGAAGTGGCTGGGGAGAGGGAAGTCCGGGCTTCCCTGTTAAAGCTGCTGCCCCCACGACCTGACCCTGGATAAGCGGAAGATGATGGATAGATGGATATATTATATTATATTATATTATATTATGTTATATTCTAACACAGACTAAGGTGAGTAACATTCAGAGAGAAAAACTCAGAGATTGAAGTCAGAAATTTACAAGAAAAGAGATCCTAAATGAATGGAGTTGCGACAAAAACCTTGGTAATGCCAGTTAATCATCTTTTATAAACATGAATAAATACTAATATATTGAATAATTAATTTTCTTGTGATGTAACTAATTGTAATATTCTCAGAAAATATTAAATTTTTCTCATAAATTTCTAGATATTGTTCTGTAATTTTACCACTTTTATCTCACAGCATACCTTTTAGAATATATTCCAACCCGTCACAAAGGGAAAGACAGGCAGTTAACCATGCTTTGTCCCATCTGTGATTCAGCACTCCCTATGCTACTCTGTGCCTCCATCTGCTCCACAGTGTGGAGAGCTGAGACTACAGGATGCTGCTTGTTGTGTTTTGCTCGCTTGGTCATTCCCCACCACTGACTGAGAGAGCTAGTGCTGGCTGGCCGTCCTTTCTATAATGCCGGATGGAGCGCTCAGGAGCTGCAGATGAACAAGCATTTAGTGAGAGTCAGTGGTAACCTCAGCAACCCATGATCTGTGCATGATCCTTGCTATCTGGCCTTGTTGGAAATGGGAGGAGAGATGTCTTAAGATCCATGTATCTATCTCTATATCTATCATTTGCTCCAGTCAGTGGTGAAACACAGATGTTCATCTTGTCTCTGAACAACTACAGACATCAAATGTCAATTAAGTGTTGCCTCAGAAACAGGCTACCTAGAGGTTTACATGTTTTTTTTTACACCATGCAAAACTGGTTTATAGTCTCTTTTGAAAAATGGAAAAAAAAAACATTAAAACAACAACAATATTATATGTCATTATAAGAAAATTGAGTGAAATTCAAATACAATTTTAATACAATGTAGAACAACAAGAAGAAGCAGCTTTTAAATGCACGTGAACTTTTCCTACTCTCTTTCTCCGCCTTGTGATGCTCGTGCCTCTAAAGCCCACCTGTGGAGGCGAGCGTTGGAATTATGTTGTGCCTGCTCTCCATAATGAGACCAGGATGACCTTGATATCTTGACCTTGATCACATCTCCCAACTATCTGTGGTGTGTGAATGTGTTATAGCATGTGGTGGAGAAGACAGAGGCTCAATGAAGGTTTGTAGTGTGTGCAGTGTGGGTGGCTGCTGTTGCTGTCTTTCTGTGTGTGTGTGTGTGTGTGTGTGTGTGTGTGTGTGTGTGTGTGTGTGTTCTTTATGCTCCAGGGTGCTGGTACCCTCTCCACCTTCACACCCCTAGGAAATTGTAACAGGTGCTCAGCAGCAGTAAGCAGGGTGCTCTGACCTCGGTGCTATGGCCCAGCATGCACCCTGTCCATGAAACCACCCTCTGGCTCCGGCGCCATCTCTGAGAAAAAAAATGTGAAGAATGTGGTAGCTAATTGCTGCATTAACATGACAATCGAACAAATAGTTTCACTGCAAATTTACAACACGCTTCACTCCTCTGTAGACTACCTGCTTGCTGTCAAACTTCATCATAGCAAAGCCCTGGAAAAAAATAACCCAATTACTACAGGAGGTGTGGAGCTGAAATGATGAGCCAAGAAATCAGGTTGACTGCAGAAAGATCAATTGTTAAGCTATTAATGTTTCCAGCATTTCAAATTGAACAATTTGCAGCCTTGCTCCATTTTATATTAATGGGATTGAGTATTATTTGGTTCTCAGGGGACTTTTATCAACTAAACAACTGCTTGATTAATTGTAAAATTCAGACAATATCAGCTAAAGGTTTATTTATCTATCTGGGGTTATCAATTGCATGATTTGATGATCCTAGCAAATGATGACATTGATTTTTAAAAATGTTGGAATTGTTTTCCAACTTTCTGATTGATGATTCAACAAACCCACCCTCTCACACCTGTGCCAGGTGTGCGAAGCTGAGGAAGAGTACTTTCTTCAAGCTCTTTTTTTTCCATTTCATCACTTTTTGCATGTACAAACAACTGTAACACCATGAATACCAGATACAAAGCGTTTTAAGCAATCAATCCACCTTCCAGTGTGTCTGCAGACTAAACACTATCTGACATGACTGCTTTCATGTTACTATTCACTGAATAATATTTTTAGATATAAAAGATTCGATTTTGCAGGGGTCATGACCTGTCAGCCTCATGAGTCTGTGACTCTGAAGAGATGTTCTGTCTTTATGGAGCAGGTGAACAGACCAGCTTCAAAAAGCTGTTTGTTTTCACACAACCGCTTGCATTCAAAAGATTTTAAATATCACTGGAGACTTTACACAGTCTACTTTTTCAGGCCTCATGATAAGAGTGTGAGCGAATCCTAAGGCAGTTTGATGTATGCCTACTGTTTTCTATCCCATCACACTAGTAGTTTGCTTTGGCAGACTATCCACACATAAACACACAGGAGGGTTTTTACAGTCACGGAAAATTGCCTGCTTGGTCTTGAGTTCATACAGCTTTATTTGGATGGAGCAAAGCACTGGTGCCTATCTGAAGTAAAAGAAGAGGCTTATTTTCCGAGGCAGCGTCAGTAGCCTGAGCTCCTCAAGTCGTGTTTGCAGTGCAGGGAGAGAAGCCAGCACAGATGGTTGGCTACCAATGGCAGCACACTTTTTCTCATGCCTTTAAATGAGGGCACTCTCTTTCTTAGCTAATATTTAGCTCCTTCAAATGCTAATGGAGTGGCTTTGCTCTCCAAGGTTAGCATAACAACTATGGGAAAGCCTTTAGATCTCCAACATTTGTTTACCAGATGAAAGAGGCTGCACATCGTAAGAGCAGAGAGGCAGAGAGGCAGGTCTCTCAGCACTATATCTCATCAACTATCCCGGTCTATCCCAAGTGACAGAGCTGCACCATTTGTGCCATTTTCTAAAAGATAATTTTCCTCTCCGATAATTTCAAGAGGAAACTGTTTTCATGCTTTAATGTGATGTCACATGTGTGTTTATGGGAAGTGGGATAATCATAATAAATAAAAGGCTGGGAAAATAGAGGGCTGTGTAACTTGAATGCACTGTTATGATCTAAAAAAGTTAGTAAAACAAATGCTTTGTATGTTTTTATGTCCTTTATTTATATTGCATCACAGATTATTTGGACACAAGCAGGAAATGGTGTGCTTGATTTTGTGAAATTTTTGTAATTTGAGCTTTCCTTTCTTAAAACAAATACAAGACATTTACAAGAGAGAATTCAGGTTTCACTGAAAGAAAATCACAGTTTGTGCTGCATCCACAAGCTGCTTTGATTCTGTTTTTAGCTCCATTTGATCCATTGTTAAGCGGAGGAAAATGATTTGTATCACCATGGAAACACCAATAGCAAGCACAAAATACTCTGAAAGAAAACCAAAATACCAGATAGATTAAAAAAAAAAACAATATAAAACAGCAATTTCAGTCTTGATCAGAGCTTTAAAACGTTATTGGCATGTGTGGGTTCCATGTTTTAAAACATTGTGTGAGAAATAACTTGAATAATTAAATATGAATCAAAAGGGAAAAGAAGAGATAGACTGGACCGTAAAAAGCTGCACAATAAGTAGCAGTATTTCCCCCGCTGAGCCATTTCAGGGGCAAACAACTCATATTATTCTTCAAAACTGTAATAAAGCACTATCTTTCCTGCATCTCTGTAATGCATTATTCACTTCCAGTTGCCAAGAGGAGACTCTGGAGGATGGTTAAGAAGCCACTACAATATTTATGTAGTATGCTGCAGTGTTGCTACACACACACACACACACACACACACACACACACACACACACACACACACAAAACCCTATCAAACTGTAGTGTTTGCCAAGAAACCATATGGATCTACTACACCTATATCTCTGAGGATTAGCGACATAAAGCTCTCAACTTCTAGCCGACACTGTTAGTCCACTGTTAGTGTTTTTTTTCTGTGTTGGACACTGCTTGGTAATAGCAGAATGTATTATGACTTATCATTCCCTTTTATGTCACACTATCACTTTCTCTCCAGTGCTGGCCCACATACTCTAGATTGTTTATGTCTGTTCCAGGATCCAGGCCAGCCATGGCTTCTTTCACTTGGGATTTCTATACTAGGAGCATTCTCAGTGATGATCTATTTGAAAATGGGAAACAGAAAACACATTCCTTAGAGATGCTAAATATATTTCTGAAGAGGCCTCGGAAAGCAAGTATGATTTAAGAGGTTAGCCCCATAGCCAATGTAGCGCATCAAACTCCTCAAAGTAGCAGAGTTTATTTTGTATATCATTAATGATAACGATGCATGCTGGATGTGATGGTGGAGACATCACAGATCATCAGATTGTCATGAAGATGGCTGCTCTGCTTGTCTAATGAGGAACAGGAAGCTCAGGATCCTACAAATTAAATGTATTTGTTTCAGGGAAAGACACATCTGAGCTCTGGTACTTATAACGGTTCTGTTTTTATGAATAATAAAGAAATGATAGCAAAATGTGATCAGCCAGGTAAACTGGATCCTGCACACTCTTTATGTCTGGCATCTCTTCCACAGCAGGCGGCTGACCCAGGACATGTGTGGCTTGATCTCCAGTGTGAAAGGGTCCATCTGGGTTAAGTCTGGTCAGGATTGGGGTTGAGAGCTCTGTTCTGCTCAGTGTAAAAGTTCAGGTCATACCTATGACACTTCATCTCCTCATCCCAGCTCCATACATGGTCTGCACCCAGATTAATATTCTTGGGTTGTGTGTCAGGGGAGATTCACAATGGAAGTCCTGATTTGAAACTAGGTTATGTTAATACAATACTTACCTGTAACTACTTCTCATCTACATACTGGATGAGAAATTATTCCTTCTTAAACACAGAAGTCACTATTGAGTGAACTGAGTCGCACTTGTCTGACTGCTCTTGAAGCAGGCTGCAACCCCTGAAGGCCAACAGGGGGCAACTCTGATAGTATAGACTTACCTCCCTCAGATGTTTCAAATCAATGCTGACGGACAAGCTGATAAACTCTAGGCAGTCCATAAACCAATGGAAGACGTCATGGTGACTAACAATGTCCACTCCTTCACATGTCATGTCACACAACATGTTTTGTTTTCTTCCTCACATACCTTTGACTTTGCCTTTAACTGACTGACAAAGTGTGGCATCACTATGCCTGAAAGGCCGAGAGTTGTTAGTCGGTAAAGTTTACCTGAAATTCTCTCAGCTCCAGTTTTTCCTGTAGACTATACAGTCCAACATGACTCTCCATCCAGAATTTTTTATCAAACACAACACTTCTTCCCCTCATTTTACCAGCAAACAGTGCATGCTGCTGGTTGACACCCATGTTTGCTTTTGGTTCAATAACATCAACAGTTGGTGTTCTTGCAGGATTTTAACACTGGTAAATCATTGAATGAAAATGATACACCTGGTAGGTGTGATTGGCCAGGGCAGTGCCACTGGCCTCACTCTTAACAGTGGTCTGATCATGGCCTCACGCAACTACTGATACGATTAGCATTCACCAAACCTGAGATACAGGTTTGGTACAATAGTTGGGATGTGTGTTTTCTTGTAGAGTTGAGCTGATGCTGGGAACCAGAACATGACATGCTTTAAGATACAGTGGACAAATGACCTACATACAACACACGTCTAAGATGTTTTATATAGGTTTTCCTACAAGCGTCCAGATCAGATCCCTGCACCACGGCATAAAGACTCGACTTAGAGACAAACCTTGAAAAACTCACTTTTTTTATTGTTGTGCTTACACATTTTAGTGTCTGGAGTTCATACCAACCCACAAACTGTGAGACAAGACAACCCAGTCAGTTTATTATGTACTGTCTAAATCAGAAATCATGTGATTCAACAAGACTTAGAGATGTGCCTTCGCTTCCTGTGTCGTTGCAGGCTCATCAGAACATATCACCCATAGATTGAAAACCTTCCTGCAGCCAGTCAGAGCAGAGTCTGGACAGTATATTAAAGAGACAGACACTAAAACAAAGTGTTTCAGACAGAGAGTGAATACATGTATATTCAGACAAACAGTGTGAGGAAAATAATGTGTAGGGACTCAGGTAGGGGCAGGAGGTTTGTCATGGACCAACAACAGAGTCTGAACTGGTAGTTGCAGAGGTGCCAGTTCCTCCCCCTGGCTACTGTTGAAGAGCCCCTGAGCAACTCTGACATCTGTTCATTCAATGCATGTGCAGGTCCTGTTTGAAGTGAGTGTGCATTTCAGATCTGTGAACGCAAGTACACTATATTGCCAAAAGTATTCGCTCATCCATCCAAATAATCAGAATCAGGTGTTCCAATCACTTCCATGGCCACAGGTGTATAAAATCAAGCACCTAGGCATGCAGACTGCTTTTACAAACATTTGCAGTGGTGTAAAGCAAGCCGCCACTCCCACCATCCAAAAACATGCGTGGGGATTAGGTTTATAGGCTAATTTAAATTGGCCGTAGGTGTGAATGTGAGTGTGAGTGGTTGTCTGTCTCTATGTGTCCTGTGATGAACTGGAGACTTGTCCAGGGTGTACCCTGCCTTTCACCCTAAGACAGCTGGGACAGACTCCAGCCCCCCACGACCCTATGAAAGGATAAGAAAATAGATAGATGGATTAGGAATGGGATGTCACTTAAATTGATATGCGAGTCAAGGCAGGTGACCGAACACTTTTGGCAATATAGTGTATGTAAAGTATAAGAATAAGTATGTATGATTATAAGTATAAAAAACAACAAAGTGAAAAAATGAATTTCCCTCCAGGTAATAATAAAATAGTCTTCCTTTTCTTCCTAACTGCATTCAATACTGCTGTAGATGTCGATGAGAGATGCTCTGGGCAATCCATTAAGCACAATGTAAACCCATCAACAACAGTAAATGCTCAGGGAAAGTTTTGTGGTCATGTAGGTTAAATATAGCAAGCAGGGCAGGAAAGAAAAGAGGTTGATGTGTCCAACAACACAAAGCTTTCATCCAGGGAACAGCCGTTCATGTCCCTTGAATTTTGTTTCATTTTCTCTTTAAAATTAACTCAGTGTTTGTGTCCCATGTTCACAACATCCATTTAGCCTACATTTTCATTGTATGCTTTTTATTAACCTAGTTAATTGGTTTTGTCACCTAAACATAACTATAAATGTTTACTGAGAGCAAAGTGATGCAGAGCACTGTGACAAAGTTTCAGTTTGTGACAAGTTGGGATGACAAAAAGGGGGGCTGTGGATTTTTTCCACCATCTATTACTAGTAGTAACACATTCAGCATGCAGGGGATTGATTACAGCAACCAATAATTCTTTCAAACCACACATGGCATTTAAAGGCATATTTTGGCATTTTACACTTTCAGCCCTCTTTCTAGGTTGATTAGGATGCAGAAGAGTGGATGACACCTAAATTTTGAAGACTGGTCCTGTCTTGGGTATTTGGCTCGTTTAAAATCGTCTGTGCCAGCTAGCTATGGGCTGCTATGGGCCAATGCAAATCTGTCCAAAACAACCCCTAAACGTTTGTTTTAAAAAATGTGCAACTCACTGAGTGGTTCCTGGTGTTCACTGATGTTCCATAGCAAATATTGAAGTGAAAACAGCTTCTGTTGTGTTTTATTTGGCATTTTGTAAATCCCATTGATTTCTGTTGGAACGCTGATTTTACTCCGCCACCAGAAATGGAAAGGGGGGCTGCTTACGTTGTTGTGCAGTTCTTTCGCTTGCCTCAGTACCACTCAGTGATGACAGTAATGCACCTCTTAATTTGCCAACTGCCATTAAACCTCAAAGAAGAAGAAGAAGAAGCAGTACCGCTCAGTTCCACCGCAGACACTGTGCTAATCCATCCATCCATCATCTACCGCTTATCCTCATAGGGTCGCGGAGGGGCTGGAGCCTATCCCAGCTGTCTTAGGGCGGAAGGCAGGGTACACCCTGGACAAGTCGCCACCTCATCGCAGGGCACATAGAGACAGACAACCACTCACACTCACATTCACACCTACGGTCAATTTAAATTAACCAATTAACCTAATCCCCATGCATGTTTTTGGATGGTGGGAGGAAGCCAGAGTACCCGGAGAGAACCCACGCAGACACGGGGAGAACATGCAAACTCCACACAGAAAGGCCCCGGGCCCGGGATTCGAACCCGGTACCTTCTTGCTGTGAGGCGACAGTGCTACCACTACACCACCGTGCCGCCCACACTGTGCTAATGTGCTTCCAATTTGCAATTATACTGGAAAAAAATATTTCAAAGACTGAAAATGGAATACGAAAAGTGGATTCTTGAGGAAGACATCCTCGATTTTGAGTTTAATGGTCAAGGATACCGTATTGAACCAGAATACACAGAAGAGGAGCTACGAGCTACAGAGCGGAAGTTTATACATGGTTGTAATGTATCTGAAAAAGTAGTTCAAGGATTTACAAAATGCCTAATAAAACACAACAGAAGCTGTATTCAATATTTAAAATGGAACACCAGTGAACACCAGTAACCATTCAGTGAGTTGCACATTTTTTTAAACTAACGTTTAGGGGTTGTTCTGGACAGGTTTGCATTGGTCCATAGCTAGCTGGCACAGTAAACAAATCCAAATAAAAAAAGACAGGACCGATCTTCAAAATTTCGGTGTCAACCACTCTTTTGGATCATAGGAAACCTAGAAAGAGGGCTGAAAGTGTAAAATATTGGAATATGCCTTTAAGTATTGGATTAAGACAGACATGAAAGATTGATATTTAAAAATGGTGAGACATATGATGAAGATTTTCCTCCATGCTGCTGTTCCCTTCATAACCCACAGTCCATGATCCTAATCTAACAGTGGGATCAGCTCTCTACAGTCTTCATATCCTGATAAATGGAGGCTCTGAGTCACAGAGTCCAGATTGAGTGGCCTGATATATTGTAGTCAGCGAGGCTATTGTGGCTTTTTCAGCGTATTTGAGGTCAGGACATTCAAGGAGCTGTCTGCTTATGGCTTGTAGAGTGAATGAATAAGAGAGAGTGACTGCGGCATAGATAGTGTGTGTGTGTGTGTGTGTGTGTGTGAGAGAGAGAGAGAGAGAGAGCAATAGAGAGAGGCACACTCTCACATAGGGACAGAGAGCAGGAGATAGGACGCTTTGTGCTGATGTGTTCGGTGACCTTGCGCTCTCAGTGATGGGCCTCTATCTCCACTCACACAATAGAGGAGCAAAATAGGATTCTTAGATACATCAGCACACAGTGGAGCCAGAGACTGGATCTCACTGATGCAGTGTGTATGTGCGCTCCTGCGTTGGTGTGAATGTGTGTGTAAACGGTGCGATAGAGGAAACAGCAGAAATAGAGGAAAAGGAATGCCATCTATCACAAAGGCTGAGAGGCCTTGGTAGAGCCTCGGGTGCTTATTATTTTGCCCACAGTGTGTGGGCGAGATGCAGCACACAGCCTGGTGAAAGAGGCAGCACACAGATGTGCAGCCAGGGTGAAATAATGTGAAGCAGACAATACTTAAAAATAAAAAGGTCATCACAAAAGCGGACATATAGAAAGGCTCGGTAACAGATCTATGAGTCAGAAAATAATTTCTTTCTTGCATTATGCAGAACTTTCACTGTCTGCTGGTGCAATGAAGATGTAAAACAAGAGGAGCATGTAGTCAGCCTGTTTGCATGAATCACATGATAATATTCAGTGCATTTAGTGTGTAATAAGAATACCTTTCCTGCTTTTGCCATATCATTCTTATCACATGATTGTCAGGTAAACACATCATCCATTAGATTGGATTGATTTAATAAATGAGTTGACAGGTTAGACAAAACTCATCCAGTCAGTTGTAGTTAGCTCAGATACAGTATATTGTAATTTTACTTCTATTTATAGTTATATATAGTTTTGCCGTTGTTAAATGTCATCCCCATTTATTTCAGCTCATCATGAATTATCTTTCATCATCTGTTTTGGTGGTATTTTAAATTACTTCTTCCTCTGGGTTTCAGTGCCTCTAAACGCTAAATGTAGGAGGTAAGGTGAGCGCAGACTGCTGTTCATATACCCTTTCCTATTGATAGTCTATCTTGTCACATCATTGAAACTATTTTTCCAACAATGATTTGAAACAGCTTTCTCAGTCAAATGATGTCATCCTATATTGGGGCGTCAGTTCAGATGGCACTGAGAGTCAAAGTGAAATACTAAACTGAGTACCCTGTCAGTCTGCACAGTAACCAGTAACTGTTCCCTTCTTTAAGGCATTTGTGTATAACTGTCAGTCTATGACAGCTGAAATATTGAAGCATCCATTCAGATGCCAGTTGATGTGTAATGTTTTGGTTATGTGCTTTGCTCATACTTCATTTCATGTTCCTTCTAGAACTTTCAGCACACATGATGAACAGAGAAAGATTTGCCTACAGACTAAAATACTACACACAACATGAAGTCATTCTCTTTTCCCTGCAATTTGTGTCAAATACAAGCAGCACAACCCCCTCTCTTCTCCTTCCTCTGTGCGCCCTCCTCCTCCTCCCATCATCTGTCCGTTTAGCTGTGATACGATAAGACAGGTATGGCTACTCCCACGCCGGATACATCTTGATACATGGCTGGCTCTGTGGCGCGTAAACCCCAAGGTCTTTGTGCTCCTCACGTTGTGCAGATCAATCTCTGAGGCAGGTTCCCAGGAGGAACACAAAGCCTTACAGCTGAGACACTACTGTCCCTCAGCAGAGAGAGAGAGAGAGAGAGAGAGAGAATGACAAGGAGAGGAAGGAGGTGGCAAATTTGGGGGTGGGGGGTGTTAGGGATTAAGTCTTTTCTTCCAGGATAAGGACCTGTCTCTGAGAGAAAGAGAGAAAGCGGCTTTCTTGGAGGAGGAGAGGGTTTGATCTCTCCCTTTCCCCTTCCTCGCTCTTCTTTCCTCCCTCCTTCTCTCTTCTTCTTCTTCTCTCTTTTGTGATTCTCTCCTGCTCAGTGTAATCCAACGTGACACAGTTACAGATGGTCTATCAATGCCACAGCCCATCAGAGCCCTGCAGAGGGGCCTGATGGGGGCCTGATGGTAGGTCTGTCCAGTCCCCTACCTGCATGGCTGCAACTGTGCATATATATATATATATATATATATATATATGTTGTGGCTCCTCACAAGGGATTCCATGGGAGGCAGGAGTGAAGAGACCAGGCTGACATTTTGACGGATAGATGCGTAGTGATGTATTTGTGAGTAAGAGCCTCCTGTCCCAGCTCACCATGGTGATGACGTCCCAGAGGAGAGGTCTTTGACTATATGTCTCATCCCATACATCCACTCCAAGTCTCAGATCTCATCTGTGCATACCTGGATGGGCGCAGCCTCCTAATTGAACTTGAAGGTAGAAAACACATAGCTCTTTCTTATGGTAATATCCACAGTATTAGACAGCTGCTATATTAGAGGCATATAGAATACAACCTAAACAAATGGGCAGAGTAACATCCCTGAATATGGTAATGAATATGGTAATATTCTTGAATAAGAAAGTGCTTTATAGCCAAGTGCTTGTGTTGAGAGCTATATGTGTAGGACAGTAGCAGTAAAGTAAAGATCATATCATTATCTGTTTTCAATGGTATTTTAAAAGTTACACTTACTTTAATTATTTGTAAAGCAATTTATTGCACTTTACAGTTGTGAGACAGCATATAAAAAGATAAGAAATGGTGAAGCTGTTTTACAGAAAAAGAAATGGCAGCTGTTTGCCAGAATGTCACTATAATAAACACACAACACAGGAGAGCATTTCCTTTTATTATTAAAAGACATTTGTATCACAAATTTTACTGTTAAGGTTGGAGTTTGATTACACATTTTATCATATAAGTATAAGTCTTTACCATAACAATAAATGCTGTTTAATTAACATGAAACAATGAAAATGAGACAAATAATGACTAAATAAGTGGCATCAGTCTCAATCAATGTACACACATTGCATATGATAAAAGGGACATTATTGAAAGTCATAATTTTGGACACCAAACACTGAAGAAACTTTTGCAAAAAGACTTAGTGGTCACAGCTCCTCAGCAGACAGACACTAAACACCACAAAACTAAAGCCTCAAAAGTGACAACATTATTGAATCGACACCTCTGTGACACAGTCTCAACAAATACTGAACTCTGGCAGCTTTGTGTAGCTGGTATTTACAGCAGGGCTGCTACTGGGATCATGGAGTGCCACCTAAAGACACACAAACCAGGACAAGGATAGCTGATCTTATAGTTCAGTTAAAATAAATTCTCTTTATCTATATGGATGCAAGCGTTCCTGAGCACCGTTAAAATAACTGTGAGTCTTTCAGTACAGTGTACGGGTCAGATACACCTTACAGTTTCCTAAAAATGTTCTTTTCTTTTTTCAGTACAGCATAATACTCTAGTACTGATGATGTCATATTGGTGGTATTGTTGTCTTATTCTTACAATATTAACATTAACACCTCTTACTACAAAGTAGTCCACTACAACATCTCTGCAAAGTAAAACCTCAGAAATAAACCAGGGCTAAAGGTGAGACTGAGTAGAAATTCAAATGAAGGATAACGAGGAGGGGTGTGAGTGAGAAAGAAAGAGTGAAAAGAAAAGAGAAAAGAAAAGAAAGCTCACTGACACAGTCATGAACTTTTCATACTGTGTGTATGTGATCATGTTGTGTATTTCTGTGTGCATGTGTGTGAGTGTGACACCATGGCGTGGGGCGTTGTCTGCCGCTCGGGGCCCCTGTTGTCGACTGCTGCCATATCCCAGAATCCTATTAGGAGCAAGTCACACTTGGGTGGCACATTCATCATGGGCCCTGCACATTCAGATTGCTGTTATGAATATAATTAGAGAAGAGCACAGAGGCAATGTTCAGGGCACTCACTCACACACACACACTAACTCACTTATAGTCATATGTGGGCACACAAACACATATGTCAGCACACACACACACACACACACACACACACACACACACACACAAATGAGCGTATGCAGTGTTGTCGTTCGTATGAAACAGGATCACTCTCACGCACATGTGAGATGACATGTACACTGCAAAGAGTGCGTGTCCTTTTCACACAAACACTTTCCCTGCTTGTACACACCTATCCTGTGATGTCAGACACTTCATTTTCACTCCAGTACTCAGTGAAGCTCGCCTCACCACTTCAAGTACAGGCCAGCCAGCCCACTTGGGACCAGGCTGAACCACTCTGACATCAGACTGTCTGTGCAGTGACATGCTGTGTACATAGACGACCCAATAGTCTCTGCAGTCACGTTATTTTGACCTCATGTTTCCAGATCTGGGGACCAGGACAACATTTTTGCGGACAGCCTACCCGGAAATCATTTACCAAGTAACGGACAAACACACCATATTGTAACAGTAACTGTGTTTATTTAAAAAGTAATGCATTTGAGTGTTAGTTACTGTCAAAAGTAACACTTGACTGCCCAACACTGGTGATATACTGTATATTCTTCCTTTTGCCATTGAGCTCCATTGTCTTCAGTGCGCCAGAGCGTTGACTGTTCCTTCATTACCATGATCACACAATAAAGTTTATTTTGACTCAATAGGATTTATTTATTTTTTATTTTATTGAATAAATCTAATTGTTGCTCTGAACCATCTTTTTTCTTGATCATGAACTGCAGATGGTGCAGTTTGTAACTAATGAAAAGTGTAATAAGATAATTATTATTTTATTATAATCAGTGAGTATTGAGAGATAGACTGATGCTGTTTTTTTTTATAATATCTTGTGATTTATTGTCAATAAGATGGATATAGAATATGGTCAGCCAAATGTGCATCAAACATTTTACTGTAAACTGTTTCAAGTAAACATATTCACGCTGCTTTATGCTTGTTTTTTTTGATCATTTGTAACTTCTGCTGAATACTGTGCACTGCAGGTTGTGAAAGGTACTAATGGATCAAAAGTGAATGGTAATGCATGACGACACACAATATTTGTGAAGTAACATTTGAAATGTTTAACTGGGTAACACAACAATGCATACATGGTGTCTTGAATGATCTTGTCTCAGTCATCTCAGGGCAAAAAGCTTCATTGATCCACCTCTGGAATTCCTCATGAGGCCATCATAAAGCTGTAATTATCTGTGTGAAGGAACGCTGGACGTCTGTGATGGCACGCTCCTTTTCCTTTACACACACACACACACACACACACACACACATTTGCCCCTCTCTCTGTCTGTCTCTACCTCTCTCACCCTCCACTGAGTGCTACCAGGAAGCCGGCCAAGACTCTTAGAGAGCCAGCATGTGTTTACCACCCTCTGAATGCGCGCCACGTCGAGAGCTCTGCCTGCCATCTGAATGCTCTGTAATATCAATAATTGATGTTCTTGAGGAGTAGTAATTAAATTAGTTAATTATGCTGGTAAAATTACATATAATTATGAGACTGGAGGGTATGTTTAGTAAATTAGTCTCATCCATGCTCACTCTGTGTACTGCTGCCAAATTCTATTCCTTGATGATTAGGTAATTTTGATACCCTCTCCGTGTTTTTTTGGAACAAACGCATCATTTACACACAGATGCTGCCTGATCTGGATTAGCTTTTGTCAACGGAGATATTCCTTTTTATTCCGGAAAAAAATGCTGCTCAATAATAAAGTGATAAGTGCCTCTGGCAACACTTTCTTTGAGTTTTACTGCCCAGATTAAAACATTTCATTATGCAAGCCTGAGCAATGGAATAACTATAATCAATAAATAATAAAGATTTCATTGACACATTTAGTGTTTGCTCTTTGTGCATATTTTACACTGAAATCTTGGTCTTGAGAGTATCTCACTGTTGAAGCAGAGCCACGACCAGTTTCTTTTTGTTTAGCCTTCTTGAGCATCTATCCACATCCAGATTCTTCTTCTTCTTCTTTTTTCGTTGCATTTTCAGATACTAGAGTCCACGTGGACGTACAGTGTGAGCAGTCAGGTCTCATCAGGGTATCGATCTGTATAGTGTGAGCACATGAATTGTGAGCTGCGAACTGTTAAACTCTGAGATTTAGACGTATAATCAGAGCTGGAACTGAGTACAATGGCTGATAATATTGCACAATATCTGTCAAGCTTAAGTGAGGAAATATGCTGAACAACAACTGACCATTTCACAGTGGTCTTATTTTGATGATTAGTTGACTGATAACTCTAATTGAACACACACACGAGAGAATACAATTCTTTACAACCAACAAATTCATGGAGATTATTTCATGCAGTTTAAGTTGCTTTGAACTCCCATGAAAGGAAATGGGAGGCACATAGTAACAGTATCAATAAATGCAGTCAGACATGCACATCTCAGACATCTCTCTGTAAAACGTCTACTAGATATTGCTGTGGAGGCTGGAGGCTCTGTGTCAATAATGCTGCTGAACGGCTGCAGGCTGTGGACCAACTCTCTCTTGTTTGACTTTGCGCTATGGAGGCAGGCTTATCTGTAAGCCATGTCATATTGCAGCGACACATTTCCCCCAAGATCTCATAAACAGCTTGTCGAGCTCCTACTTGTGAAATAGACGGCATATTGTCTAGACCAGGCTGAATGCACAGACAAATAACCAAGCTTAAAAACACTGTGTACTGTAGTTAATGAGATTAAACTCACCGCCAAGGAAGTTTTCCCCCAATAATTGCCTCTGGATTACACAAGGAGAACAATTACTCTGCACCACCTCAGAGTCATGAGCAGAAGTTTCCCTAAGCGTGATCTGTGGCCTGAATGTAGTTTTAAAGTGACAGCTGGTTTTATGGATGGTGTGTAAATATTAAATGTGTGTTTTGATTTTTAGAAGAGCCCAGACCGTAGATTTTCAAAGCGGGAGGTACAATATGCAAATGCTCATACATCAACACACAGGATTCTTATTAATGATTGGTAGAAAATACTGGTCCGCTCAGCCCTCCTGTGGCATGATGGGAAGGCTGTGGAGGCTGTCAGTGTCTAACTTTGCCTCAGGCTGGATCCTTTTAATTTATGTTGGTAAAGAATCTCAAAGTGCCACCATCTCTCCAGAGATGCCCTAGCAAGTTAATTGCATTCTTCCACTTGTTGCTGACTCAAACATTTGCAATCCCACACATGCCTGCACTCACATAGAGCAGCAGAGCTACACTCTTTTCCTCTGGGATGATAAACACTTTTTGATTTATTCAGTTTAAAAGTGTCTTCCTCGAGACAGCCAAGTTCACAGACTCAAACAGACACTGGAGTTGGAGATTCAGTTTGACTGAAGGGGAGACATCACGCTAACATTCAAACACATGCTGTCAAAGAGATGCACATGTGTCTTGACAGGCAGAATGTTTGGCTGATTGAGCAATGAAGAAACAAGTGACACAGAAATCCTCCTCTCTACCTCTTTCTCTCATCTCACCTTCCACCCCCATCTCTCCCTCTCTCTGAGGTTCCTGCTGATGTTCTTTTTGGGTGACTGAGACGTGACCTCACCCCTCCGATGTGACACAAACAGCAGTCGATGATGGAGTTGAGGCTGAAGGTAAAGAAACTGGCTTGATATTCCTGTCATTCCCTCCTGGCTCATTCCCCTCTCACTGTTGACTGATTTTTCTTAAATTTTCTTTCAATCAGAGTGCTGTTCAAGGTCACAAGTATTGCATTGTTTAAGGTGTCTTGTGCTGTGAGTGCTCTTCTTTTAGACAATAAGTAGATCAATCTTACAACTCTGCAGTGAAAGGTCATATGCTGCCTTGTGCATGACTGTCTCTTTATTCATTGCTAAATAGTAATTAAAACAATGCAACCAAGTAAAATATGTAAAATTATACCTTCAAAATAATTCATGGGATATTCTGAAATGGGGTTGTATGAGGAACTTATAATCTACAGTAGATGACACTCAGTACGACCTCATCTTGGAGACTCAGACAGGAGTACCAGCACAAAAAGTACTGCTGTGGACGAGTGAAGCAGCAAATGCAGAGACTTAACCCAACGATGCATTGATCATAGTATAAGTAGTGTCTGCACATCCAAAGCCTCCATCATATTCCTGTGTGTCATAGAAGAGCTCCATGGATCTAATAACCCCAGCTACCACTCAGTCCTCTGCATTTGTTTTTCTGGGTGTTTAGTGACATTTACATTTGAACCTTAGTCATTAAAAATTATAATTCACACTTAACTGAATACACATTGGCATGTCCCTCCAATTTTTATAATGAGGCAAATAGAAAATACCCTAACAGTGGTGTTATTCTGTCATATCTCTATTTGAATTGAATGACGGCTCTGTCTAATTGGAAAAAAGACAATAGAGTCCTTATTAAAGCAAGATGATACTGCTGGCTTTAATAAAAATGAGCTTCATAAGCCCTTGTAATTACTCAAAATTGTCCAATAAAAATCATGACATGTGGCTTAAATGCTTGCATATTACCTTTATTAGATCCCTCTTGCTGTGATGCCGTTTACACATGTGTCTGTGCATGTGTACTAATGTGTGTGTTTATGTGTGCTGCATACATTAAACATTAGCACATGTACAGCTTGTGCTCACTCCTGCTGTTCACGCACATGTAATAATGTGCACGGATGTGAGGCGGCTGTAGACCGTCGCTGTCATTTTATGAGGACCCTCCCGTCACAAATGACAGCAAACATTAAATAACCCCCTTAATTACATCCCATAATCCTCCCATGATCCTCCTGTTATGCGGGTTTATATTGGCTGTGGAAAAACCTCCAATTTTGCCATTATAGACATGTCCTACTTTTTATCATCAAGGCTGGTATTAACAGCCAAACTATTGATCATAAAATCATGAAAGGTAAGAATCACTTATGAGTGTAGCATGACAGTAAAAGAGTCATAACTGTGCCTCTAGACGAGACTCTGATCCCTGACGACACGTCACATCAGCTGAGGACTGTTTTATTATTGCAGGAGAC
This sequence comes from Synanceia verrucosa, assembly GCA_029721515.1. Lineage (NCBI taxonomy): Eukaryota > Metazoa > Chordata > Actinopteri > Perciformes > Synanceiidae > Synanceia > Synanceia verrucosa. The sequence continues at coordinate 4,753,757 of CM056557.1, read as the reverse complement.
ACGTACTCTTTCAGTGTATATCTTCTGTGTGTTTGTGTGTGTGTGTGTGTGTGTGTGTGCAGGGGTTAGCAGTCACTCTTTGTGTGATTGAGTAGGCCAAGGGCTGATGGAATGTCAAGGGGGAGTCCATCTTCACCGCTGTGTCCTACTACTGCAGCTGTCACTGTTTGTTGTAGTGCCTGGTGAGAGGTGTGTGTGTGTGTGTGTGTGTGTGTGTGTGTGTGTGTGTGTGTGTGTGTATGTGCTGATAGAGGTAGAAGGAAAAAAATGAAAAAATGACACAAGAGTAATAGTACCAAACCAAAATCCTGTCAATTTGTCAGAAGCACCATGTTCTTCTCCAGCCAAGCAAAGAGCCATCATAGACTGGCCTGTCATATATTTGTGTGATAATGTGTGTGTGTGTGTGTGTGTGTGTGTGTGTGTGTGTGTTGCAGGGAGAAGACAGCTGACAGACGATGAAAAGAAACATTACTCTCAGTAAAAAATGGTGGTCGCTCTACAAAGGACAGGAGAGCTGCTTTAGCGCAGTTAACCTACAGAAAGAAAATGGATCAGAGAAAAATACAAGCTGGAGCGTACAGGTATCAACACATACACAATGAATATATGACTGACTGATTAATTTAGGGAGAAAACTGGGAGATTAACAAAGAGTTAAACAGTCACATTAGCTCAGAGAGCAAAATACCAGGACTCGAGATTGTATCAAGGGCAATGATGCAAAGTGAAGCAATACATCAAAAGGATGAGAAGAATGAAAGAAAGTATCCAAGAGAGCCTCTTGAACACTGTAGGTTTACTTACTGCAATGAAAAACCAGCACTTCACAGAGAAAAGGGAGCGGAAACATCCAGAACTGAGAAGAAGAAGTAACACTTTTATCACGTCTGATGATGTAATGTGGTGAAATATGCACTTAAACAAAATAAATAAAAAAAAAAAAAAACAAGGTCATTTAAGACCACATAGAACTGAGCTGAGAACACTTGAGAGGAGCAAAGTGGCTAACTGCATTTAAAAGTAAGTATTTAAAGTAGGAAACATGATTTTAAATCAATGCACTTTATTCTCATTTATTAATAAGAGTGTTTATGAGCAGTTAGAACTGGCAGACAGAGAAGATCACGCACATATAATTGAAAGCTTTAAAAGTGCCATGGCATCAAAGGTAATTCCTGAAAAACTGTCAAAAAAATCTATGTTTTTAAGCTAAGTTGCACAAGTATAAAACCACAACGGATAAATCTCAAGCAGAGCTCCATTTATCTGAGACAGACCGAGGCTGTGCAAGACGAAGAGAATGACGTGAATTTCAGAAAATGAAACATCCAAATATTGCCCTCTCAGAGAAGAGTTATGAGCTGGGAGATTTGCTAATGTTGCATTCCCTAAAATCATTTAAATTAATGTGCCATGAAATAGGTCATTAATGAGGATGCATGGGACATACGTGGAGACAGACAGATGAGGAGGACACTGCTGCTGCAGATCAGACACAGAACCTCAAGAGAAGAGCAAATGCATGGTGGAAAATCTACTGTATATTTAGAGAGAGTAAATCTATATGCAGTCTGCAGATTATCGTTGCAGATTGGATTTGTCATAGTTAATAATTTGCCAGCATTTGCTCAAACTCAAGTAGTGAAAATGCTGACTTTGCTTCTCCATCCCTGACTCGATCTGACTATGATCTTTCCATACGACCAGACTGCATTCTCAATTTTGAGGGTATTTTTCTCTGTGATTATTTTTAAAACCAGAAGATTCAAACAAACAAAAAAGACAGTATTTCTTGATTATTGCGTGGCTCAAAATGAGTATTTTTTTTAACACTCGCGAACAGTGATCCCCTGGGCTCCAGTGATCGCCCCAAAATGTATTTCTCATGAACAAGTGTAAATATGATTCCCTCAAAATGAAACTGATGATGCATTTATGTAGGGAATGTCAATTTTAGGCAGCCAGACTGGTCTCTCAGTACATGTTTAAGATCCCTTTAGGATTCTATTCTTAAAATGAGTTGAAATACTAAAAGGTCAGCTGCAGACAACATCATATACATATATATATATATATATATACATATATATATATATATATATATATATATATATATATATCAGTTTGACCAAGGCTGCTCATGACGTTGTCATTTCAGCATTTAAACATATTATTCATCAACATATATTACTAAAATAAATGTATTTAGATAATAAAAAAACATTTACCACTGTTATGTCTTGTGTTTTTTCGTTCACTTCACAGGGAAATAAATCTTGAAGAGAGATCATTAGCACTGTTGTTTGCCAAGGTGACAGGTGTAGCTTTCATGCAAAGATCCAAATAAAGCTTCACAAGTAATTTCACACCAGTAATTACTTACAAACCCCAGCATTAAGCAGTTAGACCCACTTTAATTGGATGGCATCTTTGTTTCTCTGTCTGAATGGGTTTTTGGTAGAATTAGCATGTGTTTTAATGCTCCTGCCTGGAATTACACTGCCCAAACACCAGTCTGCTGCCAGGTAAATTATGGAAATCCAGGAAATATCGCCTGGAAATAACATGTTGTTTACTTCACTAGCCACCCTGCAGTGTGTTCTGCAATCACCCGAATAACCAATTTCCGTCTGTTTTCAGCCTGTACAGTGAACCATGAGTGTGTTGCTTCTTCCTCCTGGCCTTCCTGTGGAGCCAGCATTAAAGTTTACCAGTTAAACAGCCTCCTTTTGCCACTGTCCAACCAGTGTTTTGTGGTGAGTAATCACCTTCACACCTGCAGACGGGCTCCCCGTATGGAAAGGGAGTGTAAGTGTGTGTGTGTGTGTGTGTGTGTGTGTGTGTGTCTGTGTGTTTGTTCTCTGCCTGCATAGTTGTGTGTGTGTTTTTGTGATTTATGAGCACAGATCTCAGAATGGGCTCGGTTTTTCTACCTCACAGACTGAACTGGAGTCTTTAACCCAGATGGCCAGCGGTTGTCATGCTGCAGGAACAATAACCTTTTGTGAATATTAGAATATTGAATTTACAACTTTTACAATGATGTTTAATATAGTAGAGTCAAATGTAAAGATATGAACTTGTTATTATGATGATATAACAAAATGAAATGATCATACCACCTCAAATACCTCATTCAATGAGACATAAAATGTATAGCCAAAAATATATGGACTGCCTACACAAAGCCAGATCCATTATGGAATAGTTTTTTTTTTCTTATGAAAGTCCAATAAAAACAGTCACTACAAATAAGCAAACCCCTGCAGTGTTTAGCAAAAATGCTCACAGCCACAGAAGTGGTGTTGCTTAAAAGTACAGAAGTTACATAACTCAACATTGACTTCTGGTTTCACACAGGACACAACCAGTGTCATGTTTTTATTGCATACTATTTGATGACATGCTGTCACGGTCCTGGAGGCCTTCACCCCCCCCAAAAAAAGGGACAGTGTAACCATGTCAAGGTGTGGCACCAGACATTTAATCCTTAGTTTAAACACCTGGGAGGTAATAATTAGCAGTTCAGCTCAGCACATCTGCGTGCTGAATAGTAGCTGCCCCACCAGATGAATAACCATTGCAGGGGCAACTACCTAACATGATGAGACTCATTAGTTATGACACTAACCAGTAGAAAGCGTACTGATCTTTCTCTGAACCAACCCAACACTCCTTCATCCAGGATATGCATCAATACTGTCTCATAAACTAATCTGCCAGAGACCACTGTTACATTGACTGTGGCCCAGAGGAAAGACTCGACAGAGTGACCATAGCCACAGCAATGCTGAAAGCTGTGTCCAAGTGGTCCTCCATTAACAGTGAAGTATATGTCAATGCTGCATTGCTACTCTGGACCAACAGCTGTATCAATAGCTACCTGATGACAAGAGTCTGTGAGCATGTCCCTGAAGTGTTATTCAGTGACTTCACTCTGGCAGACCTTGAGTATGCAGATGACACCACCCTATTGACCCATGGCCTAACTGTGACCATAAAGCTTGGCCTAAGCATCAAGAGTGGGGGTTCTTGCTTTTGCTTATCACTGTCCAGGATTTTGCATGAGGTGTTCAATAATCACACACTATACAGGTGTAATGTTCAGGTGTCTCGTCATTGTGTATATTTATTCATCAAAACATACTGCACAAAATAATGAAGTTTAAGTACAGGCTTTGAAAAGCTTACTCTAATTTTTTAAAGCAGTGGCAACATAATTAGGATTTTTTAAATTAATAAATGTGTTATTTTCATTCTTGCATGAAATTGATTATAAAATAATGAAACCATGAATGAAGAAAAAAAATGGGATTGAAATCTCTAGTGTGCACACAATGCCATGTCTTCAGTGTAATATGTTGCATATCAACACTACTGACTGGAACTAATGCTTCTTTTCATTGCTGATTAAAATGCTGATTATTTTCAGCATCCTTTGGTTTGCAAAATATCAGAAAGTAGTAAAACAAACTATCACAACTTTTCAAAACCCAGTGTGATGTCTTCATAGCAACTCTTTTGTCTGACCAACATTTCAAAAGGATAAAAAAAAGCAGAAAATGCCCACAATTTAGAGGAGGGAACCGTCTAATATTTCCTTTTGAAAAAGCTCAGTGTAGCTGATTCATTTTGTCAGTGGATTGATTGATTAGTAGACCAGTAGCAGTAGAGCAAATAGACAAATATTGTAGCCTGTCTTTCTGTTCGTCTCTTTGGTGTTATTTCTGATCGGTCTCAACAGCTGTGCTCTGCTGCTGTGGCTGCTGAACAACCAGTGCAGGCTAAACCAAAGGAAAATGCACACACATATTCCTGAAGTTGTGAAAACACTCCTTTCATCAGTGGAACAGAAGCAGTATCTGTAAAGACCAGATACTGTATGTGAGGTACTGTGACAGTGCTGTTGTGTCAGGTGTTGTGGAGTGTCATCCAACAGGAAGCGTAGACAGGATACACTACTGTGAGAACAATCATTATCATAGATCCACTGAGGATTATTAGTACGCCTTGCTAGTAAAAGGTTGAACCCCCTCTTTCCTTCAGAACTGCCTTAATTCTTGGTGTCAGATTGTCAACAAGGTGTTGGAAACAGATTTTGCTCCATATTGTCATGATAGCATCACTCAGTTGCTGCAGATTTGTCGGCTGCTCATCTATGATGAGAATCTCTGCTTCTCCACATCCCAAAGGATCTATTGGATTGAGATCTGGTGACTGTGGAGACCATAATGTGGAGGAAAATATCCCCCACACCATTAAACCACCAGCCCCAGCCTGAAGCACTTATTCAAGGCAGGGTGGATCCATGCTTTCATGATATTTTCTCTTTTCTGGACCATTCTCTGTAAACCTTAGAGATGGTTGTAGTGAAAATCCCAGTAGATCAGCAGTTTGTGTATCCTCATGCAATGGTTTGTATACTATCTTACAAAAAGTTATTTTGTTATATTATGTTTTGTTTGTTTTGTTTTTTTATTTTCATTTTCCTGTAAATGTCCATCAACACAAGAGATTTCGTCAGATTGTTCAAGGTTTGGGTTCAAGTAAGGATGGAAGTGACATCATTTCACAACGTTTGGGTTAAAATAACCACAGATGTGGTGTTACTAAAGTGCAGAAATTATTAACAAATAAGTCAATGTTACAAAACAAATATATCAACTATATTAAAATAAATGACAAATAACAACTCAGTCTCACTGGTAAATTTTTTGACCCACTTGTCTACCCAACACATTCTCATGTTGTCAAATATTGGCATCACTTTATTCTCTGCATCAACACTACTATACAGTAGGAACCTCTGGCTTCAGTTTAGGTTCAGGCAAAAACACCATTATAGTTAGGTTCAGGTTTGAACTATTGTGTTTGTAATGAAAAATGTACTGCATTACTTAAACACTGTATGAGAACACCCTCCACTGGTGATTGTAGTGGTAAATTAAAAAAAAAAAAAGCAACATTGATATTGATGGTGCTACACGCTACAGATATATTCACTCTGGATGGGTCAGACATAAACGTTGTAGCCCCTTTTTCTGGTGCTTTCTGAAAGTGAGTGTTTTTTTAGGTGGTGCACTGACACTCTGAAAGCTGATGAAAACACTCATCTGAGCTGTAATTAACATTGAGCCATAAGCTACTCACAGCCCTGTAGAGTTACACAGTGAGTTGTCATCATAAGCATTGCCCTTCAATTACCACACAAAGCACATAAGACCATGCCCATTAACAGTTGTTATTTAGACCTGATATTGTTAAATGAGAGCACATTATTTGCTATAACTAGGAGTCTACATTCCATACATTTTTGTGTCTTCTTCTGAGCCTACAGATTTTGGCACTTCACTGCACAATATGAGCCATTATGCAATCTAATAACCACATAAATTGCTAATCTGTTTGTAGCATGCGGCAATGTTAAAAATGAATAAACCGTTTCATTGTTGAAGAACCTTTGATGGCCCTAATTACATCTAGCTATCACACGTGCATTGTTGGCAAAGCCGTGGCAGAGGAGGCATTTGGGAGTGAGGAGGGTTGAAATGCAAAAGGATTACGTCAAACTGTTGCAAGTCTTTTTCAGGGATTAGGGAGGCTTAAAGTCAGGACAAAACCCAAGGGTGTCTTCTACTGGTGTGTGTGTGTGTGTGTGTGTGTGTGTGTGATCTACAGCTACACAACACAGGTAAACACACACACATAAATATATACTGTATATGTGCCGTGCAAACAAGTAACTGCTGTCATGTATGGACTGTGGTGTGCAGCTCTGCTTTCCATCCTGCATGCACACACACATCCATGTGTGATATAATCAAATCCCACTGTATGTGTGTGTGTGTGTGTGTGTGTGTGTGGGGCTGCCTGCGTATTATGGAGGTGTGAATAGGCGGCGGTTCTGCTCAACGCTGTCTCCAACAGGCTTAATCTGCGAGATGACCTGCGGGGTCAAACCCATTCTCTCGGACGTGTCCCTTATTGTAGCAGGCAGTTTAGAGGCTCATCCACAGTCAAGCTCAGTTAAAGTGTGAAGGATCTGAGGGCTATCAGACAGTGTGGCCATCACATCATGTCTGCGTCTGTCTCAGTGTGCCTGACAGGAAGGCAGAGAGGTTTCAGACACAGACAGCGAGAGACGGAGAGAAAGTTAGCCTGACAGCTGTCAGACATGTAGTGTAAATGACAGGTAGGAGGACAGGCAGGTAGACAGAAAAACAGACAGAGACACAGGCCAATAGACTGATTAATGAACAGCCGCACAGAGACAAACAGGCCACACACCTGACACACACAGGGGCACAGGTGCATTAGTTGTAGCTGCAGTCCAGTTGCTTGTGTGCCACATGAAAACAATAGAGATGACAGTGGAAATACAGTGGAGAAAGGAGCCATTACAATGAATGATAAGCTCTTAATATAGGCCCTGGCAGACAGGGAGTTTGCTCAGGTGCTGCTCTTTGTGAAAGTGTGTGTGTGTGTGTGTCTGCATTCAGAATTTGTTTGCATTGGGACAATAATGACAAGTCATATCCACGTGAGAAATGTTTTGTGTCCCATGGACTGCACCGCCCAGCACTGTAAATATGACACTGAATCACAATCTTAAATGCAGTCACATTTCATTCCCTCTCTTTTCCATCTACTTTTCCTCTCTCAGTCAAAAAACATATATTTTCTTCTCTTTCAATTTTGTTTTGCAGTTTTTATCTTTCTTCTCCTTCTAGAGTAATGATGCTGGTTCATTTCAGCCGGCTGCGGGTAAAAAAGCATCTGAGCCGAGGCATTAGTTTTCCCAAAGCCTTCCCTGATAGAGACAGATGGTGTCCATTTAAAAGGTCCCATGGAAGTGTGTTATTTCTGCTGGTTACAACCCGCACAGACACTGAGGCATGTAGCTGTAGACACCCAGTGGTGTCTGCATACTGTACATACATGCAAATACACACATAACCTGCAGAACATGCAGTAGATGGGTCTCTGCTGGGGAGGCAGCGGGATATGTGGGATCTGTCTATCTTTACTGTGTATGAAAGTATAATATCACATCTTTCTCACTGCCCTAATTCAGGAGCTGGGCGTAAATATCAGGCTCTATGGAAGCCCCTCCAACACACTCACTCACACCCCTCTTCCTGTTTTCCAGCATTTAAGCTATGAAAATAAAGGCAAACGAAATTCTGCTGATGCATAAAATGAGGATGGGAAAGGCACACAGTAGCACCTGGTGGCATTGCATCAATTGGTGGCTGTTAAATAGCTCCCTGTTTGTGCCAGCTGCTGCATTGTTGGACTGAGACAATATGAGAGTTCCAGTAGCAGGGCTAGCTACTGTCATCTGCGTGTGTGTGTGTGTGTGTGTGTGTGTGTGTGTGTGTGTGTGCGTGTAGCCTGACCTCAACCCCCCTCAGGGGGTGTTTTCCAGATTTTGTGTGACCAGTGTGGAAGACTTTCTGGTTTCAGGACAAAAGAATTGCATTCAAATTCAAATACCTTATTCAAAACAGCTGGGTTTACCTCAGGCTACACAACATCAGGTGGACACCTGGCCGTCCAAACCACCAACAGTCGACTTGACTGAGCTGTCCGCTGTCAGCTGACACTGGATGAGTGTAGCTGCTCGTTAATTCATGATGCTTCTTATACACAGACATGGTAGCTGTGCACTGTGTGGAGTTTCCCTCTACAGGGGCTGTGGGAGGGAATGGTAATTGCTGTTTGGCAATGCATGGTTTCATGCTCCATTGGTTTGTCATTTTTCAAAGTATAATATTTTCCCTTTCATGATGTGATCCACACGAGAGCTTTCTACACATACAGTGTTTGTTTCAGACTTGTTCTCCACAAATAGTTATGATGATAGTGGGGTGTGAAATGCAGGGTCATTTGGCATTTTTTTCTTTTTAAGTTAATTTCAAACCAAACCCAAATCATATTTACATTGTGTGTTGTGCAATTGCAACTGATATCTTTTGTTAAAAACAGTGCAATATAAAAATTGATCCAACCTTGCAATAAAATCTGCTTGAAAGGATCACTAAAATTCTTTTGTGATTTTGTGTAGTCACTCAGCACTCATTGAAAGTTGGGAAAGATCAGGGTCTGTTTTTTAAAGAAAAAATGACATGATTTGCAAGATTTAACTGAAGCACAACTTTTCTGTGACCTTGGTTGTGGACCGTGGATTCTGGTGTCAGTCTTGTATTGTGTAAGCACTCCTCCAAGCATCTCAGGTGTGCTGTACAAATTTGGTACTTGTATTACTGAAAATATGTTACCAGTGAACATAATCAAGGTACTTATTACAATTACCAGTATAAGGTAGCATGTCCTGGTAAAAAAAATACTGCAAATTCTATCCATGTAATTCATAGGTTGCAAAAAATATCTAAAATGGAATGGTATGTAAACAATAAATAAATAGGGATATCTTGTTCTTTTTGTCTACTTTGCATGTCCATCCTATGGGATAGAAGGGGCCTGCTGCACCTACTAGTAGTTTCAGAAGTCCATTATCATCTGTCCACATCGCTGTTAGAAATCACTGACTTCCAGTGGCTGTGGGAAGATGTCAGCTGTTTTGGGAAAAAGAGCTACAAAGTCTGCATTGGGAGGAGGTTGGAGTGGATGAATGGGTCAAACAAACGCAGTCCTGCAGCCAGGAGACTGCTGTTCATGTTTGAAAGAAAAAAATACCACCAAAGCTGAACACACTGACTTATTTTAAGTTACACACTTAACATACAACTTACTGTACAAAACAATAAACATACTTATTTTAACCCAAATTACAATCTCTTCAAGATTCAAGAGATTCAAGAGATTCGAGAGTCTTTGTTGTCATTATGCACGCATAACAAAATTTTGAGTTTCCTACATTTTTGAGTTTCCTATACCTGACCAAGTGTTGTTGCCCAAACGATAACAACTGGGAACCACTAAGTAATGGGCTGATAACATTCAAAGTGGATGCTCTCTACTGCTGCAGGCTTCACTATGTCCACATGCTAATGTCTGTCTGCCATTTGGTGATAGACTGGTATAGTATACACCAGGTTTATCAGAGCTTTCATTGCAAACAGTTGTCTGCTGCTGCTGGAGATGAGCTTAATAAGAATGGTGAGAATGAACCAGATCAGATTCAAATAGGAAAAGCAAAACAAGCAGTTGTGCAGGTTTATGTTGAGCGTTTTTGAATAGATACTAATACATTTCAAAAAGCTGAGCTGGTAGTAGATATGAACGAGTAGCCTTGACTGAGAGCGCCTCCAATGTATGTTTTATCAATGTGAAATCTATGACCTCCTCCCCTCCTCACCCACTCCCCTACTTCCCTGACTAACACCACCCCACCACCACCACCTTCTCATTAGTGCTCCCCGACAACCCTCCAACAACACACGACTCTTCCTCTGCCTGCTATTAATGAGGGAAGTGAGGATTCCTAATAAGCAGTTTTTCTTTTAATTAAAAAGTCTCCATAAATAATCACCCCATAATCCATCTGTCAGATTCCATCCAGCTCCTACTTAGTTAGACTCCAGGATTAGAGAACAGGGCAGGAGATGAGCCATGGAGGAAATATGTATTTGCCTCCATACATCCATCCATGTATCTATCTATCTATCTATCTATCCCTATCCATCTCCATCTATCTGTCTGTCAGTCTACTCCATTACCTCCTCCACAGTGTGTCTCTCTGCAGCAGAGGAGAATATGCTAATAACGTTAGCGTGTGTTAATAATTGATGGTCATATAACACTTGGCTTTGCTTTGCTGATTCGGCAGTATTAGTGAAGGCGACTGGTCGCGCTAAATGATTTATTGTGTCCAATATTCTTCCTGGAGGGATTTTGAATTTCTAATAAGGAAATATTCCTCCTGCGCCAGCATGTGTTTATCAAACAGTAAGCTCTTTTCAGGTCCCTTACTTTCCACTGTGGAGACAATATACAACTACATTCACTACTTACTCAATATTTCAGGGACTCAATTTCCTTTAAAACCAATTTTCTGTGATCCCTTTTGCATGTTATTTTTGCAAACAGAGACCATTTACCAGCTGCTGATGTTTTGTTTTAAGCAAAATAATCATTACTGCAAATGTTTTTAGCTGAACCTGGCACTGTCCGCTAACCTAATATCATCCTTGAATTACATTTTTGAGACTTAATTACATTATTCATTCTCTCAGATATGAATAAATAGTCCACAAAGCACAACAACATTATACTGTTTGTATGGGTATGTGGGTGTATATAGATACATATTTTACATACAATTTTGCTTAAGCTGCCACATGTATTTGGATGCATAATCCTTTAGGAGAAGATGGAGGACTACATTCCTCCAGAGCTTTTCTGTAAACATGCCCATATAGATGTATACCTTATTATTATTATTATTATTATTATTTTTATTTTAATTTTTCTTTCTGTACATTTTGTGAAAGCCCGTCAAAGAAAGGTTTCAGCCTGACAAAGGTGCAGCTAACCCGCAGGTGGACAAACTTTCTGAGTTGCGGGCCACAGTGGGTTTGACATGAAATGAGATTTTAACTTTTTAAAGAGAATTTAAAATTTGATTTTAACGATGCTCTTTGGTGGGTTATTTGTTTGCTGAATTACAGGAGAAGCTTGGACAGATTCAGAAAAGATGGTTAATCTAATTTTATCAGCATGTTTGATCGTTAGTTATGACCGTGTTGTTAGATTCCTTGATTTTTTTAATGGAGTTGTTGCTTCATGACCTGCTTTAACTTTCTTTAGGTTTTAGGCACTTCAGGCAGTTTGTCCAATTAGACTTACCGTAGCGCATGCCACCGTGGATCACATTAACGCAGCAACAGCCCTAAATATAATATAATTGACTTTAATAATATAATTTGGACAAGTTCGGCAGGCCGGATTAAAAGGTCCATATATAGCCTTATATGGCCACAGGCTGTAGTTTGCTAACCAATAATCTGCTGGACCACAGGGCCCTGCTCTAGAAAAGTGGCTAATGTGGTGTTTGGCTGTGAGAACATGCAATTGCATTACGTGTGTGCGTGTGTGTGTGTGTGTGTGTGTGTGTGTGATCTCAGGACAGGTCCTCCATTCTTCATCTCGCTGAAGCAGAACAGTGCAGGTGTGTGGAGGAATGTGTGTGTTTAGCATGGTTGCGCTCAGTAACGCCTTGGGTTGGCTGTGTTTGTTCACATGGGAGGGAGGCATGGAGCAAGAACGAGTGAGAGAGCACAATGAGAGATAAAGTCACACTCTGAAAAGAAAGTGTGACTCTGCGAGTCATCATTTTCCCATTGGCTGCTGCCATGCTCTGTGTTTACGATAAGCTTGTTTGCACAGAGAACAAAGGCATGTGAGTGATATTTAATGATCATATAATAGAAATGTTTGGTCAGTCACAGCTCACAGAGTACCTCCTCTGCGTCGGTCCATCCCTTAAAAACAATTGTGTTTGCCGAAGGTGAAGTCCCACATTGCCTTTGACACGAACACATGAGCCAGTCTCACCTTTTAGTTACAATACATACAAGCATTGTTGACATGTGGATTAACAGATACTATAGTTTGTGGCTGAAAATAAACCAGCTGAAAACAGTGGTTGACATAGGAAAGTGATGGATGCTGTAATAAGGACCTGACCCATTGCAGTTTAACAGTTTAATCTGGAGGATAAACTCCACCCATCTGCTCCTTCAACCATTATACAAAAACAGTCACAGTCATTATGACTCTGCCCAACATACACTATATTGCCAAAAGTATTCACTCACCTGCCTTGACTCTCATATGAACTTAAGTGACATCCCATTCCTAATCCATAGGCTTCAATATGACGTCGGTCCACCCTTTGCAGCTATAACAGCTTCAACTCTTCTGGGAAGGCTGTCCACAAGGTTCAGGAGTGTGTTTATGGGAATTTTTGACCATTCGTCAAGAAGTGTATTTGTGAGGTCACACACTGATGTTGGATGAGAAGGCCTGGCTCTCAGTCTCTGCTCTAATTCATCCCAAAGGTGTTCTATCAGGTTGAGGTCAGGACTCTGTGCAGGTCAGTCAAGTTCATCCACACCAGACTCTGTCATCCATGTCTTTATGGACCTTGCTTTGTGCACTGGTGCACAGTCATGTTGGAAGAGGAAGGGGCCAGCTCCAAACTGTTCCCACAAAGTTGGGAGCATGGAATTGTCCAAAATATCTTGGTATGCTGAAGCATTCAGAGTTCCTTTCACTGGAACTAAGGGGCCAAGCCCAGCTCCTGAAAAACAACCCCACACCATAATCCATCCTCCACCAAACTTTACACTTGGCACAATGCAGTCCGACAAGTATCGTTCTCCTGGCAACCACCAAACCCAGACTCATCCATCAGATTGACAGATGGAGAAGCGTGATTCGTCACTCCAGAGAACACGTCTCCACTGCTCTAGAGTCCAGTGGTGGCGTGCTTTACACCACTGCATCCGACGCTTTGCATTGCACTTGGTGATGTATGGCTTGGATGCAGCTGCTCGACCATGGAAACCCATTCCATGAAGCTCTCTGTGCACTGTTCTTGAGCTAATCTGAAGGCCACATGAAGTTTGGAGGTCTGTAGTGATTGACTCTGCAGAAAGTTGGTGACCTCTTCACACTATGTGCCTCAGCATCCACTGACCCC
>CM056557.1:4432585-4737585 GCA_029721515.1 Synanceia verrucosa | reverse complement strand
TGAACGCACCCCAACCTGCCCCGACTCAGCATCATTCTATGAGCTGACTGACAGGAGCGCTGTCTGTGACCTCTAAGGGTCATCACACTGTACATGGACAACTTTTTACAGCAGTTAATGTGGAGCAATGTTACCTTCATCAAGGATCGGAGTTGGTGCCATCGATAAACTGTGTGAAGCGCACAGATGGACACTGACAATTAACTGGCAGATAATGGTTAAATGACTTGTACGCATTGTTACAGTATTATGTGTTTTGTATGTGCCACCCCTGCTGCTGCCAGCAGAAAGAAACAGGTAATTTTCCCCTAATTTCCACTGAATGTCGAACGGCGCCAATGTGGCAACACCTTGCCGAAACAAACAGACAGAGCTTTAATTTTTGTCAACAACGGAGCATGGTGAGTCAGCACAGAGCAGATCATCCAGTTTATTTTCAAAATAAAATAATCTATTTTTGCGGCGGATCATATAATTGGCGGGAAGAGACAGGGTAGAAGTTTTTTAGACAGCGTTTAAACATTTTAACACCATGAACAAAGAGATACTGATTGTGGACGTCCAGAATAATATTATAATAACATAACATTATCTATGATCTTGTTAGACCTTAATATTCCAGGTGTCTGGCGGAGCTGCAACAAACGGACGTCGCTGTCATTCCCCATTCAGTGGAAATTAGGGGTAAGATTGCTGTTCTGGAATGAAGAAAAAGTCTGAGGATTCTTTAAAAACATGATGTCTATTGAAAGAAAATTACTTATTTTAGAAAAACAGCTTTTTAAGATGCAAAAATAGGTTTTCATAAGATAGACTAATGTTGCACTACATAATGTACTTTTTCTCTACATTCTCTGCTGAAAGCAGCCTCAGCTCTCTGTAGAAACTGGGGTTCATGCTCTAAATGTCTCCCATCAAGCTGGTTTGGGGTTTTATTTGAACCAACAACCACAGAGAGTGATTCGCTTAACAAGCATGAACCAACAAGGAGAAACCCAACCACTCATTAGATGTCTGATACCCATATTAGGCATTATTCTAGCAGTGCTTGAGCATAAGAGGTCTTACTTAATCCTTTGGCGTTACAAATGGTATTATTGAAGTGTTGCATTAATATTCATCTCTCAGAGGAATATACATCTCAAAGCTGCATAATGAAATGTAACAATAGTTCTTGCCAAAATACGCAAATACCCTCTGTTTCCCATTGGGATTATGTTAATTCATTTCCAGTAACCTGGTATCTGCAGTATGCATAATGTGCCAAACTCTGTCCTACAGTATGTCCTATGGGTTTGATATTGGAGGATGTGTTCTGAATGTGAATGCAATTACAGTGGCTGCTGTAAAAACAAAGTGAGTCTTCTGACTGGAAGAAAATAAACCTCGCCTGGACACACAGCCATAAAGGCTAAGAAGAATCCTCCTCACACAGGCCCTGTGCTTTCTATCAGTTGGGAGGCTGACGTTAAGCACTGAGAAAATATTTAATATATGGGCGTTCCATTCGTCACTTGAGAGGCTGTACAACATGGTACATCTGGTTCTCAGACTGATTAAGTAAAAAATACAAACTGATCCCAATCACTGCAGAAAAATCAATTTCCTATCTGTGTGAGTGTGAACTTGGGAAAAAATGTCATGACTGAGGGGTACCACAGCAAGAGCCAGTTCAGTTCACTGCAGTAAAACCTAATCAAACAAATATAGCTGCACTATAAACCAGTGGGATGTTTATTTGTAAAGAGATGAAAAGCCATCTCCCATCCAGATCCCATCAATATTATATTCAGCACGTCGTCTTTCGGGAAGGATCAGAGTTCAGGAGAGGACACTTGGTGTGCCTTTTCACACCAGCATGATCTTGGCTGCATTATCATGTAAAAAGGTCCAGAGGAAGACAAAAATCTCCTCTAAAAAAGCATGTTTATTTTTTAAATTACAATGGCATGTGTGCAGGCGATTACAAAGCACAGGATTACTCAATGAGTAGCACTGAAACAGAGAGCCTCCAGTTGGCAGCAAGCTGAAATCTGCGTTCTTGTGCATGGCTCCGTTTTCACATTTCCACCTGCTCTTTCATGCCTTCTCCATAATGTGGAAAGAGTGCCTACACGAGTGAAAAAACAGAACGGTGTGCTGAACAGGCCCACTGGACCCAGCGATTACCAGGTTCTGAACAGCAACCAGAGCGCCTGCAGTCCCTCCTCTGATCTGAGCGCCGTACACTTGGGACCAGCCGCTTGCTAATAGAGACATTTACACCTTGGTAAAAGTTGGCAGGTGTTACCCCACCGTTGTCGAGAGCAGACGCATACCGGGCATCATTAGGCCCGGTGCCAAGCCTGCTTTGGTTGCCAGCCTCACTTGCTCGTTCTGGGGGAGGCATCTGTGAGCATTTCTGTGTGTGTGTGTGTGTGTGTGTGTGTGTGTGTGTGTGTGTGTGTGTGTGTGTGTGTTTCAGCGGAGCAGTAGAGGAAAGTGTCCTCTGTTGTAGTGGCATGCTGAGAAGGGCTCCCTACTGCAATGGAGAGTGCTGTTGGTGTTACATTCCTCCTCTTCATTCATGTATCTGTCTAAACTGTCAGCCTGCAAGAGGAGCAGGTTAAGAGGTATCGTCATCCATTTTCAACTAATGATCAGGAAACATTCAGAGTCTGAATACACTGCATGCTTCACCGTTCTCTTCTTTCTCCTAAAAATGATGACCATAGTCTACACAACTAACGTGCATAAGCAAACATATTTGATCCGTAACATAATGCCACCTTTTCCACAACATATATCAGCATAACAAGGGAAATAAACTGTTCAGTGTAAATGCAGAACATTCACTGTCAACTCACTGAATTTATTTTCCCTCTAGCTAAGGCATGTTAACATAACATATTCATAGTTATATGTAGGCAATTCAAAGCTTCTTACACTATACTACAAATGTTATATATAGATTTATACACTTAACACCTCAGAAGAGATAGGATGACCTGACATCTGCATTTGACTTGGAAACTAACATGTAGGATGAAGGATGTAAAGTTTAACTGAAAAGTATGAACATTCAGTCTACACCCTGCAGCATCTTCTCAGTGTGCCTTTGTGCCAAACTGAGTTATGTATGGATCATACTGTATGGATCATACAGTAAAACTATAAAGGTTTTCTATTTTCAAAATGTTGAAACGCAGGAATTTCTCACTTTGAAATCACTGAATCTCTGCTCTGCTCTGTTCTCCTCTGTTTGTGTCTGAACCAGGACTCTGGTCTGGGTCCTGCTCAGGCACCAGTGCAGCGGTGAGATTGATTTGCTCAGCTGATCACTAGTCAGACGCTCCAAAGATCTCTAGCTGATATCAACATTTCAGCACACGCACTCTGAGTAATGAAGTGTTGGTGGTGCATTTACATATAGAATACATTACTGGAAGGTTTATATTATGGCTCCTGGAGTTGGCACTGTGAGATCCAATAAATCCTCCGTCCACAGAGCCGAGGCCTCTGGGTCGGTGAGAGGGAAACAAGAGAAAGAAGTAGAAAATGGAGGCAGGAGGGGGGTGATGTTGGAGAGATGCAGACAATGTCTCCTCTGCTCAGAGAGTGGGATGTAAATTGACTGCAAACAGAAAAGCCATTAATAATGATAATCACAATAATAATTTAGAAGCAGGGGATACACACATTTAGCCAGGCAATCAGAAATCCATCTGCGGAGGTGTTAATATTGAAGAGATGCTGATGGCACAGAAAAAAAAAACAACACAGCAGCATCTGAATACGTAATGACGACCGGGAGGCCACACCAAACACTGCTTTTATGTAGTGAGTATTACTTATTAAAATTGCTTCTTAAATATTTATCACTTTATAGATGGCCCCTGTCAGTGTTTCCTTATTTGTTTCCCTGAAGATTACTGTCTGAGGCGAGGGGAACGTATGAACTCCATTCACACTACTGCAACCCCCCTTTCCTTCAGAAGTGGCCTGATTAAAATCAACTGCCACAGTAGAGTGGATGAATTATGCAGGCTTTGGGAAGGAAATGAAGCAAAAAGCGGTAGTTCATATAAAAATGTATTGTTCAGACCTCTTGGGTAGATGTTAGAGAACACTGCATATTGATAAGGTGTTATTAGCAGTGTGTGAAGCCTTGTTTTACAGGTGAGATGTGTGCAGGTACAGGTTTGGCTGCTGTTTCCTCTGTGGTTTGTCTCTGTCAACAGTTTGGTGCAACGTTGGTGGAGTTTGCAGCGGAGAAGCTGCTGCAGCAACAAATGATCATTTATCTCTGTGCTGCTTTTTCATCGAGTCATAAACAAAATGAATACCACGCTTTCAGCTTATGTTACAAAGGAGATGAATCAACATTGTAAACAGGTTAGGCATTCAAAATGGAAGCGAAATGATATATCATTGTTACTTGCTGTGAATGAGATAAAGTGTTTGAAAAAACTTTGAGAAAGTGTAAGAAGTAGAGGTGCTACCTGTGTATTAATCTTGTCTCTGTGTGGTTACTGCTGTGAGAATCACAGTCGTCACAAAGAGATTCAATCTCTGCACAGCATCATTAAACATAAAAATAGGGTTTACAGATGAGAATTTATATTTTGAGGGTATAATGAGAAAAATCACATCAACATGGCTTTGGAAGTGATTTTAATAGATTTTAATATGATAAATATTCCATAGGAGGTGCAGGTATTCACCCTGGACTCAGGAACTGCATTGCCAAATATGTTATCAAATATGTTATTAGTCAGTTACAAGGTGGAGGTCAAGATGGATGGGTCAGTATACAGGACAACACAGATATTAAAACCAAATCATGATATTTACTAAGGCTAATATAAAGAAGTACCACTGCCTAACCATAAGCAAGTAGTTTTTGTGTTGTTTCAATTTAGAACATTAATTGTGTGTTTAAAAGTTGGGTAAGTATGTTTTCCTCAAAATATAATTGAGAACACATAGATTTCATTGTAATGTAATTTTGTCGGCAAAAATGTCCTCAACATTAAAACTATTCTTAAGTTGCTCAATGATAAATAAGTGAGGAGACATATAGAAGAGAAATATGTTTTGATCAGAAAACATCTGTGCTTAATACTGTCAGCACCTAGTTGTTCATTTGATTCAAACAAAACAAAATTATGTAAAATACAGTGAAAATACAGTATATTACTTATTACTCCATAGTGACATAAAGCCAGTCATGAACAGGACCAAAAAAAATAAAATAGAAAAGCCAAAGAAAAGCAAAGGTAAAGCTAGTTATTTCTTACTCTGCAGTGACTCTGAAGACTGCAGATGTCTGACACGGGTGACTTTACAGCCCTGGTGTGAAGCACAGTGGTAATATAACAAGTCTGAGACTCGAGGACCCTGTTGATCTCAGCAACAAAACACAGCAGCAACGAACCCTTTCCCCTTCAATAAATTGAATTCCAAGAAGCAGCAGAGCTCCTTTATTTCACAGGTATGGACCTGCTTTTCACCAGTGTTCCTTCTCTCCATTTCTGTGTTTTGATCAGGCTATAATATCACATGAGAGGACGGGGATGACTGCTCCTGTCTCTCGTCTCCTCCTCTCCCTGTCTCTGTCCTGTCTAAATAAAGGAACATAGAGGAAGAGGTTTTAATGAGATCAACACAGAGCGCCGCTTACATTGATAAGTAAATACTACAGCTTTAAATGCCTCTCGCACTCAATTGGCTCCCTGCTATTGTTGCTGAGCGCACGCCTCGGTGAACACTAAATTTTCACTGTCACACTTCAATAACCCTAATTGTCCAAAATAAATGAGCTAATTTCTGAAGTTCCATTTTCATATGCAGGAGATAAGGCAACTTTGCTGATTGATTGGATTCCTTTGTGCAAGTGTGGGTTTGTGTGTGTGTGTGTGTGTGTGTGTGTAAGAAACTGCAGCACTCATAATTTGAGTGAAGGCTTCTGTTTATTATGCCTCTGTTATTCACTGCAAGCATTTCTCTGACCCCTGCTGATATTCATCCGGCTTCCTCTCCCCAAAGCAAGAGAGAGAGAATAGATGGATGGAGAGAGAAAGAGAAAGTGTAGGAAACAGTTTGTTTGCGTGGTTGTGTTCATGTGTGGTTGTGTGTGTGTCTAAGGGGTCCCCATGGACCTGGTGCTGGATCTAGCCTGATCATTTGCATTTTTTCATTTGAGCTGTTATTTGCAGCATTGCGTGCACCGCAAACCCCTACGGGCCCGCCGAGTAATTCAGTAAAAAGGCAGGTAAGACATAAATTAATCATAAGGCGTCTGAGAATTATTGCGCTCAACTCACACATGCACTCACATGCACGGATGTAAACAGACACATATATATGCATGCAGACGGATGCTCATAGGAAACACAAATAGTGAGAGAGCACGCACACTCATGCACATACAGAACACGCCCACGCACACATCACCAAGACTCAGATTGAATCTGAAAGGAGACCAAGGTCGAGTGAGAAAGTTTTCAACTCCATCAGGCAGAATTACCGAGCTGGATGGAGAGCAGTAACTTTTAATGGACCAGTGTTTTAATCCAAAAACTTTTGCAAACATGACTTGCATACAGATGTGCTAATTCACTTTTCAGTAATGTATACTGGATTCCTCAGGAGTGAAGCGTAGCTGGAAGTAAGGTAAGGTGGGAGGATTTAAGAAAATGATTTTCATTGTGTT
Organism: Synanceia verrucosa; assembly: GCA_029721515.1. NCBI lineage: Eukaryota > Metazoa > Chordata > Actinopteri > Perciformes > Synanceiidae > Synanceia > Synanceia verrucosa. The sequence goes on along the minus strand of CM056557.1, from coordinate 4,730,891 downwards.
TTGATTTATTAACATCACTGTGAGGACAGTGATTGCTGGCTCCTTTTATAAATGACAATACACTAATGTGACTTGAGTCTCTGACCTTGTAAAGGTCAACCTCATGGTGAAAGTCAGAAAATAACTAAGTATTTAGGTTTTATCCTAACTTTAAGAGTTTATATAAATGTTGTGGCATCTAAATATTTCAGTCTTCATGCATGTAGTGACAGAAAGTGTCCAACAGTTGTCAGATTTTCAATGTGTCATTTCAGTGATATAGGAATTGAGTTTCCATGTTTTGGTAGAAGATTTATTGTCATATTTTTAATGTTTGATGTAAATATCATGTCTTGTAATCCTGTGTGATTTGAACCAAATGTTTGGTGGTTTCACTTTAAATTGACAAGAGTGACCATGAAACATGTTTTCAAAAAAATCAGTTAGGTTAAAGGTCACCTATTATGCAAAATTCACTTTATAAATGTATTCTAACAGTAGTATGTGTCCCCATAGCCTGTGAATGAGGCCCCAGCAGTGAAAAAAGTCTGTCACCTCCTTCCCCTGCTTGCTGCTCTTCTTTGACAATGTGTGCTGAAACAGGCGAGTTGAGCATTTCTCAATTGTTGATGTCAACAGGGGAGATGCCCCTCCCTTCAGTAGAGGACACTGCCTTTGAGCCAGCCTCACCCCAGGATAGACAAGCCTCCTCTAAAGTTACGGAGCAGCCGCCATTGTTTCTCCTCACTAACTTTTGCAAACAAACCTGACAAAGTTAGGAGCAAAGCACGACAGCTGCTCTGTGTGTTGGCTGCTTCAATGAGTACAGGAGGATATTTTTACTCTGTTCGTCCTCTGAAGACCCCAGTACCTCCGGAGGTACCGGTAGCTCCGGTAGCTGCAGTGTAAACGTCCCTGTAATGCTAGAACTGCAGCTACCCTCCGGGACATGTTTACAGGCCGTTGCGCTAAGTAGAGCTACAAGGCTCACACATGGTTCATTTGAAGCTAGTGTTATACACTGATTTGTAATGTGGGTGACTCTGACTACTGTTAACGGTACTGTCCGTGCACTGCAGAGTAATGTTAGCCGCCTCTTTTGCCTAAAACCTTTACTGTGTACCTTCAGTAAATCTCAAGGCAGAGTTCTCTGCTCTCATTTCACCTCTAACACTTGTTTTATTTGATGACACACTGCATATGACCCACTGTGACCCCAAAACAGCAGCTTTGAACCATCATCCCTGTTTTCTCTCTGTCATGCTGTAGCAAGCGCTCAGCTGCAGCCCAGCTTGATTATTTCACAGTTCCAGCCGTTTACAACACAAATGCAGGGAGTGATTTTTTTTTTTTGTTACTGCTTTAAATCCCCTGTAGTCCTGTGCACTTTCCTACCATACTTATCAGTGCCTTTGTTCCTGAATTCAGCAGTCTGAGGCAGATTGGCCCATCAATACACTATCAGAGAAGGTAGGCTAGATAAGACTAGTGCTGCTATCTGTCTGCTGTGAATAAGCTGTCTGGAGGTCTCCACAGTACAGGTCAACACTCTTACACATACACTAACACATATATAGTGTGCCTGCACACACACACACACACAGACACACACACACACACACACACACACACACACACACACACACACTGAATAAGCTCTCTACAGTAATCTAGCACATGCATAGACACAGTGTTATCAGTAAAATAAGTGGGATTCAGTGCAGCAAGGGAAGATATTACTACATCTAGTGTCTCAGCTGTCATCTTAAGTCTGACATAATGTTACTCTAACTGTTAAACTTTGAGTCAAAGGAAAGTTGGCTTCAAGTAAGACAAGTGGACAGGATAAAGCAAGGCACCACACTGTAAAACATGATAATCAACTCATCTGTTATCTTCATCTGGTTCCACATCAGGAGGATTCAGGACAGGATGACGTTTGAATGAACACATCAAGTGAAGTTGGATTGTTAGTATGCTTCCCAGCATGCACTGCAGTTCACTTTCTCTGGGAAGCCTTCCTTTTTTTTGAAGAAAGTTCGATGACCGGGTGTTAGCTGTTGTCTACTTCCTTGTGTAGTGGTGTCTGTAAATAATAAAATATAAAGTGCTCACCATCAGGGTCACATCATCACATTACAGCTGTACATCGCTTTAGTCTGCAGAATAGAACCACCAGGGTCCAAGACAAACATGATTTAAAGGTCATTTTCATGAATTATTCTGGACCCGTGCCCAGATGTTGAGAACATCTTTTATTTTATCTGGGAGTTTTAAGCTTAGTCATCAACGTGTCCCATCTGTGCTGCGTTTAAACGAAGCATCCCAGGACTGTGAAGGTTAAGAGAGGGTGAGCACAATGAGCACTTTTCCATTAGAGCCACAGATCAGGGAGAAGGGGACGGCGAGAGACTGATTAAAGACGGCCGGGTGGAGTGTCAAATGTTTGGGAGAGAGAGACTGCGAAGTGAAGAGGGAGGGAGAGAAATGAGGAGGCTTATCTTTGGCTGTGACCTGAAACAGCTGTTTCTCTGCGGTGCATAGAAGATGGATCCTCGCTCATTTCCTCTCCATCCTGCCACTCTATTTATGTACCCGTTTACTGTCTTCAGAGGGACAGAGACCTACTCAGCAATACAGAAAAAAAAAAATCAATTTGACTTTGTGATCAATCACGACTGTGAGAGTGCTGTTTTACAAAAGAATACCGCCATGTAAGTGCCTCCCTCTGCTTTTATTTTAGAAGACCTTGACAGAAACAGGAGGGGCTTTCTCAGATTCTTCAAGCTGGAATTATGGCAGTGAGGATGCCGTTCTAACACTGCACATTTGACATTGAGCTGAAAGTCTTTCCTGAGCCCACTTTTAGTGGTGATGTGGAGGTTTTGGCCTGTCATCAGTAGCTGAAGACTCCCCCTGCTCACCACAGCTGTCAGCTACAAAAAGCATGAGGAGAGGAGAGGAGGAGGACTGGAGGAGGACTGGAGAATGTAAAAACTTAGGAGGATGTTTCTCTCTTTCTTAGCTCTCAGAGGTCAGGAGCACAACAAAGGCAACTGTGCTGGAATAAAGTGAATCATCCTTTGTTCTGGTTCTTTCTTACACATCACCTGCACATCCTCATTTTCTAACAGCAGAGTCTGTACACACAAGTAAGTGATTTCTATGAGAAGAGGTGAAGAGGCTGGATGGGACAGAAGAGGACAGGAGAACAATGAGGATGGGATGAAAGAAGAGAAAGCAGCGCTCATACACTTGGTTTTAACAACATGTATATGTAAAGTGGCTGTGACCATAGCCGGGAATTTAGAAGTCCTGAGGTCAGGAGTGCTGACATGATTTGGTGAGAAAATCATGTCATGTCAGTTTTGGTGCTTTTCCATTACAACTGAGTACCTCATAGTACCTCCTCGCTGTGGGCGGAATCGTCATATGGCAGCTCGAAATTGCCATGATGTCATTTACATGCGGCACAGAAAACAACAACACTACTAGCACAAACAATGGAGGACACCGGAGCGATCCTGTGTTGCTTGCTCTGTGGCTTTTTGTCACACAGAACTAAAGAAGAGAGACGGAAGTCGTACTTCATGCATTCAATGACACTTCCAATGACGACACTCATTGGCCAATCAATGGAAGGCAGTCGGCTGACGTCACGTTTAGTATCGCTTCGGTTCGCTTGGAACCAGCACTGAGGAGATATGAAAAAGTACCACGTACCAGGTATCAGGTACTAGTGGAAAAGTGCCACAACCGTGTAGAGCTGTGCCATACCGTACCATACCGTGCCTGTGGAGCACCAATAGTAAAAAATCTGAGTTTGGGTTGAGATAAATATGCCTGATGTCCTCTTTATGTAGACGTGATATGGGAGGCCAGGTAGTGCAAAGACAGTCCAGAACACAGAGCACAGTTCAGTATGTAGCCTCATAAGTAATGACACTCAAAGACATTAACATGTATTACGGTGCAGACATAAATGCAGGTAATGGTGGATGATATTTATCTTCACACACACCACACTGGTTGCATGTTTTGAAATGTTTTTTTTCACATCACTCATCCATTCATCCATCAGAAGAGGTAGCATAGAGGAAAATAAAGCAAGGGTGAATATGGAGGTTTGGAGGAGGATGTGGAAAAGGAGAATTAAAGGACAGGACGATGGACCAGCGTATGATTGGTCGTCTATGGAGGTTGATGACCAGCCCCTGTCAGTCAAGCTCACACAGAGAGAGCAGGGCCCTGCCATCTGCTCCAAAGTTAATGGGAAGGAGACGAGGTGGGGATGTGAGGTGTGTCGACACAGAGGCTGGAGGGCTGGAGGGAGAGGGGATAGAGAGAGGATGGAGGTTTGGGTGAGAACAGCAGAAGAACCAAGGTGGATGGAGCAAATCAAGGTGGAGACCAAGGACAGGGGAGATCATTTAATGAGGTGGAGGGGTGAAGAGATGGAGAAGAGCTGCTGGTGGATTAAATGAAGGTGGAAGAGCTGCAGGGCATCTCGTCTCAACCACGTGCTTATTATGGCTCTTAATGTGCTTTTATTTACAATTCATAAAATCCAAATCATGATTACCACCTTATTATGTTATTTTGAAGTCACTGTAATCACTTCCTTGATTACCTTCACCAGCAGGGCTCATTTTCCAGGAAACATGACATGCTCACACTGGACAGAACTCATACATGTAAAATATGGTTGACTGCACCAATATCAATACTTAATATTTAACACACTAAGTATATTTCCTAAAAGTATTTCTTTTATCAGCACTTACCAAGACCATGTTTTTTCCCATCTTAAAAATTACTATGAACACAACCATAAAAAGGAATTTAGATATCATCATTGTGAGGATTTGTAGTTGTGCACATACGTTCACAACAAGGGTCGTGTTAACCAAATATTTTCCATTGGTGACAGAAAAATCTGGAGGCCATCTGTCATTTTGACAGATTGCAATACACATCCTGACCACTTGGTGGTGAGTGAGCATATTGTCCATCCATCCATTATCTACCACTTATCCTCATAGGGTCGCGGGGGGCTGGAGCCTATCCCAGCTGTCTTAGGGTGAAAGGCCAAGGACAAGTCTCCAGTTCATCACAGGACACATAGAGACAGACAACCACTCACACTCACACCTACGGTCAATTTAAATTAACCAATGAACCAAATTCCCATACATGTTTTTGGATGGTGGGAGGAAGCCGGAGTACCAGAGAGAACCCACACAGACACGGGGAGAACATGCAAACTCCACACAGAAAGGCCCCGGGCCAGGAATCGAACCTGGTACCTTCTTGCTGTGAGACGACAGTGCTAACCACTACACCACCGTGCCGCCCGTGAGCATATTCACTATTAGCTATTGACTCTGTTGATGACCTCGATGGCTTCATTCAGAAAAATGTCACGGCAGCTGAGTGTCCAAAGTTTCTTCAAAAAGCCCAATAGTGATGATGGTGTTGATAAAAGAGGTAAAAAAAAAAAGACCACAGGAGGTGAACTGTTCATAGCTTAAGTGCAATTGTTTAATTTCATTGTTCATGTAGCTGTAGAGCGTCTGTACAGCTTGTTTGGACTGAATATTAATTATAAATGAATGAAAATTAGGTGCTATTGAATAAGTCATTATTATCATCTTAAAAATGAAAGTGATGGGTAAAATAGATTATGACAGGATTTTATGACCCTGTCAGACAGCGAAAAAGTCCAGCACAACCTCTGGTTCAGAGTGACCATTTTAAAAAAAACATTTTTTCATGCTATCATGTGAACCAGAGCAAGGACCACTGATCATTACTGATCTTCAGTGTAACGTTTGTGTTTCCTCCTGCCCTGCATTCCTCACATACTTCTGGATTGTCAGCATCTCATGGGTGAATGTGGGTGTGATGCCTAATCAACTGCTTTTGTGCTCCTCTGCAAGCTTTTTAATAGACCATGTAGAGACACCACACTGAGGTCACAGGCCTTTGGGAGTTCAGTTACACCCCCATATTCACAGTGGGGTAGATGGTGACACACATCAAGGATGTCTTGAACATCTGCTCTCGGTATAATTTGTGAAAGAACATATGAAGATGCAGGTCGTCTCACTGATAAACATTCACATGAGGTGCACGCTCTGGAGAAAGTCACAAGGTCGCAGAGAGTGTGGACATTGATGGTCAGACAACTCATTATAATTTTGAACTATAAATAAACAAAATGAGAACAGGGTCAAGTCAAATGACCACACATCAACAAGTTTGTGGGGTCGCTCGCCTGAGCCACGCCACCTGTTCAGGAAAGTAGGAACTAGGTCAGAGCTAGCCAAAGTCACAACCGGGCAAATTTAGTGAGACCTGGGCTAGAACTGGGGTCTCAGTACGAGGTTTCCCCTCAGCCCTCACACACACTCTCCCCCCTGCTGTTGGACATGAGCGATACTGGGAGTGTTTCCTCTGAGGTTCACCCCCTGGCTCACCTTCTGACTGGACAACAGATGGACTGTAGTGGAGCCCAGACAACAACACCTCCTGTTGGTGTGTGTGTTAGTGTGTGTGTGTGCCTGGCTGGCTGGCTGGCTGTGTGTTGTTAGGTCAACATGGCTGCAGGTGTGATCCTTCACGTCTCGTGTTGACACCATCATCGGTCAATGTCCAAACATGGACTGTCCAGTTTGTCTTTGTGAAAAAGAAAAGCAGTTGCAGGCCTATTTTCTACATATGTAAGACAGTTTGTTCATTTCTTTTATCTTTTTCTAATGTTATTTCTATAACATTATATCACAAGGTTTTCCTTCAGTCAGTGATTTTTGGACTACTGATAGCTGTTCACCTGAATAAATATAATATTCACTCTTCTATAAAGTAATTCCAGGCATCGGCGTGCAAAGACACCCTTTGGCAGCAGCATGACAGCAATAATAAACGCTCCAAGAAAGTGCAGGAGTGTGTGGTGATAGCATAAAGAATGAAAAGATACAGCCTGGATGGCTTTGAGGGGACTCTCACATCTCACCAATTTAAAACCGTTTCATACCAAGCAAGAATTTATTTGCAGAAATTTATCGAAATTAATAAGAACTGATTGTGTGGGTTTTGCTTGCACATTCTGCCCCTGCACAACATCAGTGCAGGGTGGAAAATATTCAGCAGATTTTGTCTTTGACCAATGAAATTGTTTGTTCCAACTGATGCAGTAAAAGTATCACTGTGGTACTCATCGTTATTATGCATGTGCATCTGTTGCATATTGTATCTTCTGAGAGATGAGCCTTGGAACAATGGGCTTTTGTTTTCAAATGTTAGATATTACAGTTGTATTTTTAATGAAATACCCAACATGTCACATCTGCCATCAGACTCTTAGACTGAGTTGTTTCCTGTGGGGTTTTTTTCTGTTTTCTGTGTGTTTTCTCCTGTGTTCCTGTCCTGCTTTTTCTTCCGTCTCCCTTCTGCACCCCTCAGGGATCTCAGTCGTTAGTTTCGGCCAATCAGCTTCCTGCGTGTTCTCCTCTAATTATCTCTTCCTCCTGACCTGAGCGTCTCAACTTGCCTCTCCACCTGCAGACGTTCCTCTTGAAGCTATGGTACATTTTACAATCAAAGATGGATGACGGCCATTGTGTGTGATAAATGAAGATGCTGACTGTTTGACATGTCGCTGTACTTCTCAGGGGAAATAATCAGACATGTGCCTCTTGGAATCAAAGCAGCCGTCTATCAATCGCTCAGTGTCAGGAGGTTCACAGGTTCCTGCTGTGTCACTGCTCAGAGCTGAGAGTATTTGCAGTTTGAAGCCGTCATAATGACAGAACACAGTCTTCCTCGGTTTGCGGTTCATGATCGTCACTAAGCAGCTGAGACATGCATATGCTATGGCAACAAATTAGACTTTCAAAAGAACAACAAACACGTAGCACCTTGTCAAACAGAGCAGCCCTGTCTGCAGAGACTCCTACTGTGTGGCGCTACTGTTCTCAAGCTGCTGCAAGGCTTTATATATGCTGCACACACACACACACACACACACACACTGGTAAACACATTTAAATAGCCAAATGTGAGGCACAAAAAAATGTGAGTGTGTGAACACACACACACTCACATAGAAATACAAACACTCCCACACACACTGGTCTCCAGCAGTGGTGAGAGTCTATCAACACTTTGTGACATCTGGCAGGGATGCTGCCTCGTGAAGCTTGCTGTATTCACTGTGTGTGTGTGTGTGTGTGTGTGTGTGTGTGCTTGTGTTTGTGTGTGTGTGTGTGTGTAGGTGGCTGAGTGGGTAGGTGTGTGCTGGGTTATGTTCTGCCAACATCTGGAGTCTAGACTGAATGACTCTGAACTAGTGGGCAATAGTCCGTCTCCCTGTCACCTACAGTACTCTGTTGACTTAGGAGCTGCTGTGTGTGTGTGTGTGTGTGTGTGTGTGTGTACTTATATATTTTGGCCAGTCTTCACTTCTTCAAAGGCCTGTGTGAGGGTGCAGACTTGGTTTTGAGGTTCAGTAAAGAGGCATCAAAATATAAAGTGTGTATAAATGCTGTGAGGAATAGACCTTTTGACCTGCACACATTTTGGCATTTGTCATTGTTGGAAAACCACAGGTGTAATTAATACCATGAATGACTCAATGGGACCTTCAAATGGAACACAGCCATAATTAACATTATTAGATACTCCTGAGCCTTTCCTGCTGAGTCAAAATGTCTGACCTCTGCACTTCCCAAAAACAAATATTATGGATTGTTGAAGGTCCTTTCTTCTGCTTTTGAATTCAGTGTGACACACATTTTACAGCGTGTGATTTAGAGCATCAGACTAGATGATGAAATATAACAAATACACATGACACAATGTCTTGTTTCATACTTAAAACAAAGGGTTTTGTTGTCTGTGTTCTCTTTAAAACCCTTCTCTGCAAACCTTTACTACTATGACATGATTTTGTTGTTTTGCTTTTGTTTGGAGCTAGTGTAAACTCTGCCTGCATGCTTAGTGAAAATGTGGCCCATGGTTAACCTTTAGTCTGTCTAGGAAAAGACTGTGGTTTTAGTTAAATATAAAAACACACTCTGACTTGTGCTTCAAGCCACTGTTGGCCACCGTCCATTAAGCAAATGCTGAGGCTAAATCCAACCATAGGCAGATATTATAGGGAAAATGTATAAATTAAACAGGCGGGGGGAGGTTGAAGGTGGCTGTCATCGGGGACTGAACATGTTTGTTATGAATGCATTAATAAAGTCTACCGAGTGCTGGATTTTGCTCACAGAGTGAACATGTTTAAATGGTGTGTTGACTGAGGATCAGTGAAGAAGAGGCACCTCTTCCTCTGGTCTCTCTCTGTCCGTCGTCTTCCAGTCAAGTACTTGATTAATTAAGTCTGTGATTACACAGTGTTTATTTACCTCTCCAAATACCAGAATTAGACAAGTCATTTCTGGGATGCTCTTTGTTGTATCATGTAATGAGCAGGACAGCTGATATTTAGCCTGTCACTTGTTTCCTATTCTGCATTTTGCATTCAAAAGGAAAAAAGTATTTAAGATAAAGGTTTCTCCATTTGTATGTCATGTATGTTTGGTGATATTTAGCATTTGGAAATTACTAGATATCCTATAATCCTAAGATAATGATTTGGAAAGTATGAGTATGCTGTTGTGAAATGCATCATTATCCCAAGATTCATCAAAATCCAATCAGCAAAGACTTGGATTTGTATGTGACACATTTGACAAATAGAAGTGTGACTCATGGGGGGTGTTTGCTCATTTGTTTCCCTCTGCTTTTCTGGTGTATTCCTATGGATTGGATGCCAGTCATTCGTTAGTTTTTTTCTTCTGTCGTTGGTGCTTCACTGTGGGGGCCAAATGAGAGTAATTTTTCCAGAAACATTTGAACATTAGCCTTGTGCACAAACCACAAGTGTATAGAAAATTGCCAGAAAACAGCATCTGACTCAACAATCTGAACTCCATTGTTTTAACTCTCCAGTTCAATAAAAGCACTGTTTCTCTTTATTTCCATGGGAACAATTTCCACTTGACAGAGAGCAAAGGCTCTGCACTGGAGGAGGCCGGTGAGGGAGGCGGCGTGCTGGCAGGCAGCAGGTGATGTGTCTGCCTCCTGAATGCCTCCACATGCTCTGTGTCCGTGGATTTATGGCCGTGCCACCGTTGGCCCAGATCTCCCACCGGGGTCAGAGGGCACCATGGTGCCCTGTACAGCTGGCCAGCTGGTCCTGCTCAGCCCTGCCACCCACCAGCTGAAAGTGAACACTACACACAGGCGTTCAGTGTTCTTATACACAAGCACTGCCATGAACACACTCCTGGCCAGACAACCAACACAGATGCACGTACTGGGCAGCCATGTTGCCTTTGGTGCATCCTTGAGCGGAAACACAGTACAGTGGGGAGGAAGAGGCTCGTGCAGATGCACTTAACACACACTCACTGCATCATTACAAAATATATTTCATTTCATAATGACCTTAGAAGTGTTATTTCCAATTTCATGCTGCACTGCAATATTTCTAACTCAAGGATGTGTGAAGAAACATTTGCATGTCTAATACTGTCACAGCGTGGAAGGAGTCAGTGACCTGGTGGCCATGTTAGGTGAATAATGGCAGGTGGAGCCTCTCAAGGCCTGGATGGACATAAAACTCTGCTGGTTGAAGTATCACTGCAAAAGATGAAGAGGTGCATGGTGGAACAATGTTACTGTAGTTAAACTTGAAAAAAAAAAATACCAAATTGCTCCACTGTAGATAAAGTCATTATACAAACATACCATTGACAGATAAAATAAACAAAAATCCAGGTTAATGACAGCAGCTGTGCTGACACTTAAAACGGGTGATGGCAGAGAGAGTAAAAAAAGTCAAATTCATGAAGAGCCAGAAAGCATCTGTTGCCATCTGAATGACCTGAAAAATTTATGCTTGTAAAAGTTAAAAGATGTTGGCAGCTATAAACAGATGCTGAATTGTTTCTGGTGGACACTGAAAGCATGATGGAGCTGTGATGGAGAAGGAATGCAGGCAGAACGGAGCTTTGCTTTTTCAATCCCATGAAAGTTGAATACTGGTGTTACTTTATGTAAACACCTGCCTCTTAAAGGTACTGTGAGGAAATTTAATCGGTCATGACACAGTCTCAGTGTAACTTATGATGACTCACAAGTCTGGTTATATCCTGGAGTTGTTCTTAATACTTGCCATTGGATCAGATTCTGGCAAAATCAAACTAAATCATGCACATTCACCAGAAACTCCAAACCTTCCTGCTGGTCTTAACACATAGGAACAGAGCTTACTGTAGGTCACATAGTAATATCTAAATATACATTAACTGAACACCATTCCCCTGCTTTCTGTGTCTCTTTCCAATCCCTCCTCTGTTACCTCCGCCGGGTAAAGCAATAATATCCTCACTCTGGCTGGAGTCACTGTGTCAAGAGGGGCCTGCTAAAGAAATGACTGTTAGAAAGTGTTATTGAGTCACAACGGATTCTGGTTCTGGACCAGGTCCTGACGCTCTGGGTAATAACTGACTCTTTAGTGATCAGTCCAGTCCAGATCAGATGGTGTATTTTTTTACATCTGTATACATTTGTATATGTGACCCCCCACCCACCCCCTCCCACAGGTCAGCATATTAAACCCAGCATAATAAACAGTGGCTGTATGTAACCACTTTACAACATGACATCCTCCATTCACAGCGCTGTCATCATGGAGCCAGTTATCGCCTCCCATAGCGTTTTGCTGACAGACATTTTAAATTAGACTAATAAATTGCCTACCGCTCTGCTTCGTGCTTTCTAAAAGCCCTGTTACCCAGAGGCAAATTAGCATGCTGTAGGTATAAAGACTGGATTCTGCACTAAAGGCCATGTTGTTGTTTTTTTTTTCTATGAGGCTTGAATATCCAAATGGAGATGTGTGGGTCATCTGAGGAGATCACATAAACCAGGGGTGGGGAACCTTTCTTATATCCAGGGCCTTATCAACTTTTATAAAGTCCTCTGAGGGTCATGCTGTTTGAGATGGTTATTCAAGGCAAACCAGCCACCACACACTCCTTCAGCTTTTTATCTATTAACTTTTGAGTGCCACTGACATATTTCAACGTCATTTCAAATTTGACACTTGAGTGCCATCGATGTAATAATATGTCAAAGTGTTTTTTCGGCAGCGGGTCACCAATCGTGAGCTCTGACAGCCTGTGAGTAATGTTGAGGCTTCTAGGATTTGTAGTCAGAGAATAAATAGACGGTAAACACCACATAGATCAAAACAGGAAGTAAAGACGATCGAGATTAGAGAGCAAAATAAACAGAATCTGGACAAAAAGTGGTGATTTTGGTGAAAGTGTCCTCTACTCAGGTAAAAAAAGGTAAAAAAAAAACAACAAAAAAACCAAAACATTTTTTTCATAATGAAATAGAGAGTCTCTTCTTTCATTTGAGCTATTCTGTGTTTTCAGAGACATAGTACAAAATATTCTGTGGGTCTTGAAATATGACTCAAAATGGGCAAAACACTGGAACAAGACACTTTCTGTTTTATAAAATGGCTGGCACTCAATGAGTTAATTCACTCACAACAAAACTGGCCGTGTAGCATTCTCTCTGTCAGTCTGTGTGAAGGCGACATGTTGGACACCCAAACTCCGACAAGAGCGTTAATTTTATCCAAACACATTTGTCCTTTCAGCTCGTCCAGTTCAGCATGTTTTGAGATGAAGTAGCCCTCCAGATTGCTCTTTTTCATCATTGCCAGTGCCGAGCCACAAATACGGCACACTGGCTTGCCTTTCACCAAAAATCATTTGTCTATTTTCCTTGGAAATGCAGCATTCAGTGTCCACCTTCCTTTTTCCCAGTCACTGTGGTGCATCACTTCAATCTGTTTACTGCTGTCCGCTTTCACTGTTGTGCCAAAACAGGGTTCACTGATCCTGATGGTGACTCTGACACGTATAGCCATTTTATCAGCAGCTTTGCTGAATTTTTATGTATACTAGGAACACATTATTACAAATATTTTAGAAACTGATATTTAAAAATCATATATATACTGTATATGAACTTTATAGAATTGCATGGCAGGTCAGATGCTGAAGGTTCCCCACCCCTGACATGAACAGAGAGTGGTTATGAAGAGAAAAATAAGACCTTTATATATCAGTGAGGTGTCAGTACTTGAAATATAATACTTCCTGCACTGATGGAAGTATTGTGACATTTCAAAGTCAGTCAGAATGTGAGAAAATATGTTTTGGCTTGATATGTGATCTGAAGTGGGGGATATGAGTGAGCGTGCTGGCTAGCACCCAGTCAAAGCAGTAAAAAGAAGAGTGAAAGGGTTTGAAGTCTCTTTCAATAGAGCAGGTTGTGTTGTTGCAGCGCTAGTCTTTGTCAGCACTCATTTAGTGGTATTCTTTCAACTCTCAGAGCAAGCCTTAACATCCTCTCCAGATAAATTGAGCCGCTCTTAAGTGGAGAGGGGATAGGAATTAAGCTCCTACACAATGCGTGGGCAGCGCTGCCAAGTACATGACAAAAGTGGAAAGTGTTGAATTTCAAACCATATAATGTTTCTCAAATGTGAGACGATGCAGTCAAAGTGAAAAGGGAAAGTGGAGGAAGAAAGGAAAGGAAAGGAATAGAGGGAGAAAAAAGCAGAGCGAGCTATATAGGCTGCCGGATAATTGACACGTTCAGAAAACAAGCCACCACTTCTCCTCTTCCTCTGGTCGGCTGACGCCGTGCTGTTGCTGAAGTTATTGTGCCCATTGTAAGACACAAAGCAGGGAGGAATGTTTGGCCGGCTCTCTGGGAAACGCCACTTCAGGGCCCACAGCTGTCACTGCCTGGGGACTTGAGTTCTGCCACAGAGGGTTCAATGGTGAGGAGCTGGCAGAGGGAGATATGCTTTTTATTTAAGGATGGCACGCTGTGAGGGAACTTGATGTGAAACCAAAAGTGGCTGCTCTGATATTCAGTTACTCACAGCGCCTCTCGCTTTACCTCATTCACTATCTCTATCGTTCTGACTCAGAAAACTTTGCTTGTTTTTCCTCCATCTTTCTCCACCCTTCCCTACGTCTCCTCTTCCTTCCACTTTTCAAAAGCTGTGTCTCGTTCTGCATTGGGCCTGAGCTTGAATAAACAATCGGCCTTCTGTGGCGAGAGCTTCCCATCCCACTTCCTAAAGGAATGCTGCTTCCCATCCTCTGCCTCACCATGGTTACTGGGAATCTGCTGGAAATCACGTTTTTACACAGAGGTGAATACAGGCACTTAGTTCAGAGAGGCTCCAAATCCTGCTTTCACTCACTTTAATTCAGCCTTTGGAATAAATCAGACAACGTAATGTTTTCAAGGCAGGCAAAGGAAATATATGAAAAGACAGAATGCAGGTGCAGAGTTGATCAATTCACAGATAATTGCCAACAGTGAAAAATAATTATGTTAAATCACTTTTGTGACCTCTTCAAATGAATAATAAATTTTCAAACATCCACCTTTTCAAATTAAGTGATTAGAATTCCAGTAGGATGTGCAAAAATCATTTGAAATAAACATGATCAAAGTGCATCAATGTCATCATTTAAAAAGCTGGACTCTGTTTGAAACACTGGCTCTAGACTGCATGTGTTTTGGTGGCAGAGCCTCTATTATGATAATGAGTGAACCCTCACATTCCTCAGCAGTGATCTAATCTTATAGCACAATGTATGTGTGAGTCCAACAATGCCCTGGCACCCAGAAGGCCTGAGAGATCAACAATGTTCACAGACCTCAGGCACGATGAGGGAATCAGAGGGCATGGAAACATTGCACCACACAGTCTCCATCTATTTGTCTTTGAGTAGCCTCCGTCTGTTCTGCCTTTCTCTGCTTTAATATTCTGGCAAGGTCCATTTCCCACAATGCCCTCCACCCACCCACAGCAACAGCACTGCTACAGCAAAAATAATGTTAGTAAGTGATAGAATTCATCACCAACAAATGTAAAGAATATGTACATACTTTTAAAATCACACTTATGTGTATAAGTATCAAAATAAAATGACTCGTTCTGCTAAAAAAAAGCCCCATGTGACTGATATATTATCATATTTGACATTATACTTAATGATCAATGTGTAAGCAGCATTCTTGCAGTTTGATTTTAAATAAATCTCTAACTGTTTTTGTTTTTAAAATGTTGTTAAATTTCAGTAATTATTAAAAACAACCACTAATCTCAAAGGTATATTGACTGTATTCCCATATCGGCTATATATACATATATATATATATATATATATATATATATATATATATATATATATATATATATATATGCTTCTTAATATATCTGGTCATGGTGCAGAAGTGAAGTTTACACTCCAGATAGGAAAATATAGACCACACTCAGGTAGGCTCTAAGGACTCACACACACACACACTGTTATGCTTCTATCTTTGTGAGGACAATCTGTGCCTCAAAGCCTAACCCCAACTAATCCAAATCCTAACCCAATCCTAATTCCAACCTGAACCTTAAAACTATGTCCTCAAACTGATCGGCCCCAAAGTAAGGATCAGCCAAAAATGTCCTCACAGAGATAGCTGCACAAGTACACACACACATACTCAACATAACCACTCTCACGCATCTCCCTATTTCTGTAACAAAAATGCAAATCTAATTTTGTGCACCACCATCTCTCCTTTCTTAACTCCCCCACCTCCCCCAGCTCTAGCTTTGCCATTAGAGCTATTTGCATCTGACAGAGAAGCCATTAGAATAATAATTAGCCTGACCCACCAGAGTGGGAAGGCCTTGATCAGCGCTACACCAGCCTGAAGGCAAACATACACACACACACACACACACACACACACACACACTTTATCGTCCGAGAGAGAGAAAGGCCAACACACATATGTAATTCCATTAGCCAAATACGGCTCCATGCAATCAGTCTGCACAAACAAGGTTTCTGGGGTTTTCATTTTTGCCCAGGTGGGCTTGAGTATTTGTGCTCAAGTTTCTTTTTTTTATGTGTTGCAAGAAGAAAAAACAGCAAGCGTAAAGCCTTTTGGCAGCGTTGCAGTTTAGGAGGGGAATGAAGAGAATGTAAGAAATGTAGCATGACTTGTCCAAAAATCTCCCTGAAATTACTCTGAAATTACTATGCATGATTTTTTTTTGTGCTGAACTAAGAGTACTCCATACTGGCCGCAGAATGCACTCCTCACAAATGGGATGAAAAATGGGTGTCACATGCTTTTAGCAGATACTTGCTAATGTGCCCAATTTCCAGGCTCATTAAGGCATTAATGTACAAATCTCTGGCCTGGGTGGTCATTATTCACACTGAAGGCAAAAATAATCACTAATAATTACCTGTGTTTGAGTATCAGAGAGACTACAGTCCTGATTTTATTGTGTACACCTTTATCATAGTGAATCTGTGAATCTTTGTGGCATTTATTCTCCTGTGCTGTTATGTGAGCAGGGCTCCTCTGCTGCTGGAGCTGAAACAAGTGATGCTACATCTTATTATTCTAATGAGAAACTTCTCCATCCATTCTCAATCCATGTTAGGTGAGTGTCATCATGAGCTTATCTGACTGCATGTAGACGCAGAGGTACGAAGCCCTTTCCTGCAGCAGTAACACTTTTGTGTTTGTGATCAATACTGTTTATTCATCACAAGATCTTTGTGTAATGTGATGCTCATTTGACACGTTCTGCCACTGTGTCCAGATGTCCTCACACTTTTCGTAGACTTTTTTTCTGTTTGCTGTGTTTCCCTTTCCCTCCTCTCCTCATCAACACACCTGCTCTGAATCATCCTGGTTAGTTCTTCCCAGTCAATCAGCACCCTGCTAATCACCTCATTCTCCTCATCTGAGCTCATCTCAGTCCTCTTGTTAGATTACTTTGTGTTTAAATCCTGTGTTTTCTGTTCAGTCTTTGCTTCTTCTTCTTCTTTATTATTCTTTGTTATTATTTCTCCAACTTCCTTGTTGCCTGTAGTCTCCTGCATTTGCATCCACCTGCTCCACTCTTCATGACACAATTAGATCGCAACCCCAAATAACAACAAGTCCTTCAACCCAAAAAACAAAAGGTTGTTTGTTTTACCCTTTAATACGACCCACAGGAGCGTTTCCTGAATTAGCACGCTGAAATCTAAATATGGGACACAATAAGCTGCTTGTCCAAATGACCTATGGTGTGTTTTTCTGGGGAAGGACAGGATCCCAAATGTTGCTCTGTGGCTAAATGGGCAAATGATTTAACATAAAGCAACATTTAATATAAAATGAAACTTCACTGATAAAATGTCTCAAATTAGTTGTGAAAAATAGCAAAATATATTTTTGCTAACACATTAGCCATAACAACAAACAATTGCATGAAACAGAAGTCTGAGCTGAGGAGTACAAATTGAAGAAATTATAAAAGAATCAACCATAAACGATGCCTGGCTGACGTCTTTTTTTAATGTTGTAAGTGAACAAAACAAAGCCCAACTTTGTTTTGGGAAAAAAACATCTAGACTTGCTTGATTTGGTTAGTCCACTATTTCTATCTGAGCTATCAAAACATACATTTTGATGGACTAGATGCTATGAATCTCTACATGCTAAATGATTAGTACAAACCTAAAATTAGTAATTAAAAATCAATCATCAAACTTAAATTATAGATAATGACGACAGTAGTCAGGTATTTGCCTTATAGACAGTTATTCATTTTTAGTCATAAGGGCTATTTTAGTTTGTCAAATCATTAGGGTTGGTCTGAATCTGAAAGTGCTGTCATCCCAGCATCCCACTCACACACTGTGATCTTTGACTTCCTTAGATAAAGAAGACTGCCAACTAGGACCATCAGTGAAGCTGTCTAGTGTTGGAGGCGACCAATCAGAGCATCCCTAACAGGCCGACCCAAGAGGAATGCGTGAGAGCCTCCGTCTGTCTACTCAGTATATACAGTATGCATGCATGAATCCCTGCTTATGTTTTTGTGTGTACAGGTAAGTCTGGCCTTATGCTGTCTGGCTGATGCATGTGTTTGCATGCATACAGTTATGAATTATTTTGAGGGTGTGCATCAACATTTGCATGCATGTGTGCAGATTTAGTATGCACATGTACAAACATCTAGTTAGTATCATTTCTAGTGTACACATGCATGCCCGTGTGTAGCAGATTGCTGCGCTGGTGTGTGTATATTTGTGTGTGTGTGTGTGTGTGTGTGTGTGTGTGTGTGTGTGTGTGTGTGGTTGCTGCAGGCAGGTTGAAGATTGTCTCCCCCCCGAGGGCCTCCCTCTCCCTGCAGCATGTGGGAACCATGGCGCGTTGCCAGGATACAAGCCCCTCGTCTGTACTGACAAGAAGACATGAAGAGCAAAGATTAATTATTTACAAGCAGACCCCTGTACGCCACGTCTGGCTTGGCACTTCTCCTGCATTAAATGTCACTATCTATGAGGCCATCCGTTTTATTGCTTATTCTATTCACGCACTGTGGAAAAATCTGTTGCATCGTCGCCGTACACCTCATATGGTAATCCTACATCTAGTGCCAGCAGTGTTTTTCCTGTTTTAATAAGGTTTTTTATGTTGCAATAACCAGCTACAACTATGTTTTTTAAAGGTATCGCTGTACAAAAGTGTTAGAAACAGCTGTTAAACAGACTTGAATGCCCTCTAATGGTCCCTTCACCCTCACAGCTATTTCCAGTGTGTTTGCAGGCTGGGATCACCAGTGTCCTCTGGGCCCCAACCCCCTGCTTCATCAAATATTTATGGTGTCTACGTATGCCACTGACTGACTGGTGGATCCGCTTTCTGAGCGCAAGCAGATATTTACAAAACACATTGGAATGATTCATTTGGCATCACATTCGTCTTCGGCGTCTGCATGTCCTTCCCCTCTCAGCCTTGGTCTCGCTAAATGAAGAGACATCCAGAGGCGCTGGGAGGATGCTGAGTGAGCTGTGAGTTTAGCGCTCTGATGTTTTTTTTTTATTGTTGTGAATGAATCAGATGAATGCATATAAACCATGCAGACTAAGACACACCGTACTGTATCAAAAGTACCAATAATGTCTAATACACATGTATTACTGTGATATTAAGCCATTCATTGTGCTTCGTGGTTGTGGCTGTGGTGAAGCTGGAAGTGAAGGCATCTGTGCTGCTTCAGCCTGGGCCGCTCCTTTGTTCTCATTTCCTACCACCTCTTTGTTGTGCTGCTGTCTGTCTGCTTCTCTCTCTCTCTTTCTCTCTCTCTCTCTCCCTCTCTCTCTCCCTCCCTCTCTCTCTCTCTCTCTCTCCCCCCCCCCTCTCTCTCTCTCTCTGTCTGTAGTCGGCCAGGGTTTATTTGCATTCTTCCAGCACATCCATATTCATGATGGAAGCAGGTCACTCCACGTGGAGATGTGTGTGTGTGTGATTGTGTGTGTAGGTGTGTGTGCACGTGCAGACAGGATTTAATTGGGCTGTGGTCAGAGGGGATCCTCCACACTGAGTCCCAGGTGGAGATGGAGAAGGGATCCCACTGTTCAGAGCATTATGCATTTTCTATTGTTTCCTCCTCACTCCTCCTGTACGCATCAGTGCTCCTGTGGTGACAGCACAAGATGCCTTTTCATCAGGCTAAATTTGGTCTGATCCAGCGCTAATTCTGCTCATATCTGACGAATTGATTTCAAGGACCGCAGGCTGAGAAAGACATATCGTGCTGTGTTTTTCAAAAAGAGGAAAAAGAAAACAATACATGATAGATTTCAGTATGGCATTTTATTTTGAAACACTGGATTGATGTTGCTTTAAAGAATTAAAATGTTATCATTGCTGTGCTGAGGCTCGTATGTAATGGTAGATTTTTTTTCTTTGTTGAGAAACAGGAGTACTGAATGTCAGCCTGATGTGCTGGATGGATCATTTTTAAATTTACTAATATTCAACCTTTTAAATGACACTGATAGCTGACTCAAAGATGTCACATCACAAATGCAAAGCCACCTTCCCCTACTGCAAGCTTTTGGCTTTGTGCATCATCAGTCATGTAATCTGACTGTTGTTGTTGAAGGACAGAGGACAAGAAAAAAGAAGGATCAGGCTCTGAGATATGGACTCGGCTACGTGCCGAGCATGGAAGCCAAGCCCACCTCTCTCCTTTCTATTTCCCCAGCAGACTCTGTGACTTCCTTACATGATGGAGCTATTGTATCCCCTTAACCCCCTGTATGTCACATGTCAGGAGACACAATCAAAGCTGCAGCCTCCTTCACCTCTAAAGTGGAAATGAGCATTAACGCCAGACTGGGATTGTATGGCAGAACAAGGCTTATTATGGAGGTCAGTGTCTCACACTGTTTTAATGTGTGATACCATTATCAGTGTGGAGTGGGCTGTAGGACAGGGACAAATTCAAATTCAGAAATATGTGCCATGTATTTATTTTCAGTTTAATAAATCAGCCTTTTAACTGTATGAAGTCTATTTTTCTATTGATGCAGAATGAATAAGGTTTTAGGGAGAGTACAAACATTATTTGGAGGGCTGTGGTTTGTTATTATGTGGGTTCTTTTTTTTTCTCTAGTCTCAAATATTTTTCCATTTTCTTTTTACAGTGCATCAGATAGCCTAAATGAATTAGAAATAAACACAAAATAAATTCAGAGCATGTTAAACCTAATAATTTTACAACAACAACAGATAAAATGCCATATTTAATAATTATACAAGTTTGAATGCAAATGAAAAATATTTATGAGTCTAATAATAAATTTGTGATAAACAAATAAATACAAATAGAAAATATTTATTCTAGCTTGCAATTTATGATGGATTTTTTGTGATGCACTGTTGTAAGTTAGTCAATATTTCTAATATGAAACATGGTTAAAAAAATGTGACATCATTCAGTAAAAATAGTCCACCATTTTTAATTCTTTTTGGTGAAACAAATTGTACCAATTCAACGGTGTTATATTATTATTGAGATTTTTGAGCACTGATTGTTGCAGTTCTCAAGGGAAATGTTAAAAACAATATTAAATTCAGCCGATGAAGGCCTTGCTTTTTGAAATAAGAACCATATGTTTCATTGTCTGAATCGTTTTCATACAGTCCTCGATTATGAACTAAGTCTCCCCTAGAAACACAGTTGTTGTTTCCTCAAACTTTCTTTGTGCAAACAATGAAACTACGTAGAAAAAGTGAGAGAAACCAGAAATCCATTTCATCTATCTCCTGCCAAACGCACAAGCTGTGCTTATTATGACACCGACTCAAGGTAATTTCACATGAAACGCTCACAGTCGGTCTTAAAACAATTAGTGGCTTTGTTTGATGGGAGAGAGAAAAGAGTCCATGAGAACTGATTATTGCGATGGGATTTTATATTGCTTTTTAAAAACCAATTAACTCCTGAGAGCTTAGTGGCTTTTCAACAAACGGCACATCGTTAAAGTATTGTTGAGAAACATTGTTGGGCGTGATAATTGGCATCCATTGAGAGCGGCCCTGGCAGACTCTCAGAAAAGAGTCTCAGTGAACAATCAGACACTCAGAGACAGAAGCCTGACTTGGTGTTTCTCTGGCCTTGTCCCCTCATCGCAGATTCTCCCTCGCACCCATTTCTCAATCCTTATCTCTGGTCCAGCTCTGCAAACGCTCACATTTATCAGGAACCTGAAAGAATGCTTTCCATGTAGTCATTTGACACACAGTGAAAGCAACATTAGGTGAATGCATTGTCCATTCTTGACACTGGATTTTAAAAGAGCAATTTGAATCAAACTGCTGTTTCATACACTTCCTAACAAGCTGTGCAAAGGATGTCATTGTCTGGATAGAGAACTGCAAATGTCAGCATTCTTTTCTTTTCCATAAAGAAAGTCCTGATATAATCTGAAAACCTCAGCAGTAATTTAGTTTCATCTTCTTTATGAAGTTGAACAGGCACCGTAAAACAGGAGAAAGCAACCCAGCTATAATAAATATATACAAAGTGAGACACAGAAACACACCCACAGGTAAACAATGTCACAGTCTATAAAACAGAAGACTGGAAAAGGCGAAAAGAAGACATTTAATGTATTGATTGTTAATGAGTCACAACTGGCCAGTGAAAGAACAGTAAGTACTGATTCATTATAATCAGTGTAGTAACACTCCCAATCTTTTCACAATATACTGTAGCACATGCTGAAGGTGCTTCTTCTCCTCTGGTAGTCTGACTGCTTGTTCTTTTAAGTGAAATTAGTATTTTAAAAAGACAGACATTAAGGTTCATTTTTGGGCTGCAGCACAAAACACTGTTGTCGTCCCATTATTTTGCACAATACAAGTTTCTGCAACGAAGTAATAAAGAAAAAGCTGATCGAATGCTTGACATTTTTGTTACTACAGTGTGTGTCCCTTTACATTCACTGCAGAGCAATGAGCTGAAGGGAATCAGGAGGACGAAGTGTCTGATTGGGTTCCTGTGAACTTCACACTGACACAGAGATGAGTGGATGTTCACACGGCAAGATGAAGATGACTGATGGATGAAGATTAGCCCTCATACACCTCCACTCACAGAGAGACACACACCTCACCCTCTAATCGAACAGCCATCAGACACTTTCTCACCATCTACTCTTGAGGTATACCTCACATCCTTTCAATCAGTCCTGACATGTGGTTGCAGACTGCACTTAACATGACCAATATATAGCATATGCACTGGCTGGCACTGGACAGAGGTTAATCATACAGTGAAAATGTTTTAATGGATATTTCCTTTTCATATTTGTGGAAAGTAGAAGGTTTTAATGTTTGTTTATATTTAACTTTGTAAGAAATTAGTTTTACATTGATCAGTGGACTGAAATTATTCTTTCTGTCAATGGAGTCTGTTGGCTTTTTTTTTTATAAATTATAATAATTGTCCAAATAGGTGTCCAAAAGTTACTTTTAGGTATTATATACTTACTTCAATGCATGTCACATTAAATTATCATGGGTCAGACCAGAGAGAAAAACGGCTGACACTATGGTTTTGTTGACCAGTGACGTCATGGATCCTGGGAAATGTTGTTCACTGGCCCTCTGTGTAGGTGACAACAGCATATTTTATATTCCAACCAACAAAACCATAGGTATGTACATATATATTTTTTAAATATCTCATCATCAACACAGTACATGCTGCACACCTTAAGTGACTCTATTCTTCTGTCCTGTGTTACAACTAAATTCACATTTTGCGGTGTGCTTGGCTGTCGTCACGCTCTGCTCTCATCATCTCAGAACTGCTCTGTTGACTCATATTAATGATATTTCTCACCAGAAGATTGCATTTATAAATGTTAATACATTTAACACAGAGTGATTTTGGCTGCTTTCAGTTGGCACAATGAAAAAGAGCAGGGACAGTCCTTCACAAACATGCAGCATTGTTGAGGTGGACTGATGTGATCTAATCATGTTATGATAGTAATCAATCTGTAAGAACTGGATGTGTTCTACTGAAAACATTTGGATTAAAAGTAATTTTGAGGAGTGTGTTGTCTCTTCCCTCTCTGTCTCAAATAAAGAATATTCCTTTGTGTTACTGAGTAATGAACCTGTTTTTGCTGGAGGCTGTACTTGCTGAGAGAAGAGATGAATAAAAAATGAAGATACAATAACGCAGAGAGGAAAAAAGAAAAAGAAACTTTGAACACAGTAAAAGTTGGCATTCAAGAGTCTTGCATTAAAAAGACATGAAAAATTCCTGTTGTTTGCTTGAAGAAAAGGGCTTCTCTTTTCATCATGGCTTTGATCAGAGTGACACAAACAGATCCAGAGAGAGAAAAACAACAAAAAAGCAACTGATTGACAGCTTTAATTAACAAAAGCAGAGCGGGTTCTGTGCATTTCCTCTCACAGCCTCTGGGGGCCGAGCGGCGATAACAGGCAAAACAATACCTGACTTACAAACAAATCCTCTCTTCTCCCAGCAGTAGCATTCATGTATGTTCATGTAGGATTTTTTAATGAGGATTTTCAATTTGATGAGCTAAAGCAGACTAGAATCCAGCTTGACTATGTAGCAACAAGACCTCAAATCTTTTATTCTCTAAATGAAATTAGTGAAATACCAAGTTTTCATATGGTTCCAGTGTTATCTGTATTTTCTTTTTGCTGTACTGAACATTCAGTGGTAGACATGTTTGTTACTGATACAGATGTCTGTGGACTTTGACTTAAGTTTGTAATTCAGTTTTTTATTCAGTGGAGATTCCTGTTTTCCATTGAGTTTGGGGTCTAAACTGCTGCTGTGGTTCACACTCCCATATAAACCATATATAGACTCGGCCTGATTTGTTGAGGCCTGTTCACAGCTCCTCCAAGTTCAATGGAGGTGCAGCATTAAATTACTGGATTATCATTTTAATATGAAGCATTGTCCACCAGACAGGAGTTATGAGCATTTCGAGTTAAAAAAATAATATTCTCTCAGATTGTGTCATGAAATTCCCCATAATGTGAAAGAAAATGTCTTAAAATTGATAAAGTGAATTGTGCCCTGACCTCCAGGTTGGGAATGTCTTTCAGTCATAATAACATAAACCCTAATTAGAGAAGATTATTAAAATCATAACAAATTTGACTGATTTATGATTTAGATTAATTAATTTGTGGTATATCATAATGTATTCATACTAACTTATATTGACTGAGCTGATACGTTATTTTATATAAAACACCAGATAATGTTATTCCAAAGAGAACCATTTGTCATCATCTGTTTTAACTGTATTAATTAATAACTGTGAGTGTTTAACAGCAGATTTCTGCCTGCAGATTTCTCATCACAGCATTTAAACAGCAGAAGGTCATCAGAACAACGTGTTGTGTTGTACCTATGCATTTGAATGGCAAGCAACAGCATAGTAGACTTCTCATTACCGTTTGTATTTACAGTGCCGTATTCCCTCCATTGAAATCATTACGTGCAGCGTGAGGAGGTGGGAAGCAGTCACTGATTATGGTGTAGGGGAGCGGAAATGGCAAGCAGGCATTATCACAGAGCGACGTAACCATTGTCCCAGACAGCCTGTTAGTTGAAGTGGGTTTTAATTAGCTATTTTCCAGTTAGTAAATGGAGGAATTATCAGTGGCCCCAAAAAACAAGATTGAAACTGGGCATGCAGGCAACACACATACACAGCACAAAAACACCCATTTACACACATAAACAGGCTCACATGCGTTCACCTCTGCATGTGCATGTAGTCAGTCACACACACAAACACAAACAGCAGCAAGCACCAAGGCAAACACTCCAAGTAAATGACAGAAACAGGCGCCTCATACTAGCGTAATACGTGACTCATAAATGGAAGGAAAAGAAACCCATTATCTAGTTTTAGGGACAAAATGTTTTTTTTCAGAGCCTGTTCAGACGAGTCTGAGCTTACTATGAGTGTTGCACACTGCACAATTGCTCTCAATTTCAGAGCTTTCAGCTTGTGACGCAGAGCACTCCAGGGCTTCTTTTCCACCTGCTCCGAGCCGTCATGGCCGAGGCCGTCACATCATGATGATAACACAATGCTGAGGTTATTACTCAGCTTTTTAATTAGATTCTGCCCTTCCACCCTGTCTTGTCCCCTCTTTCTCTTTATATGCGTGCGCCACTGAGGCACTATTAATATTTAGATGAGGAGCCCCGGCTCCTGCCTCAGAGGCTGTTAGTAAAAGCGGCGTGGATGGATGGATGGTTGGAGGGATGAATTCCCCTGATGGCCCTTCATCTCTGCTGCTGCCACAGCCATGCAGCTTCTCTAATAGGGGAGATGTGGATTCAGGCTGTTTGTTGTGCAGCAATCACGTGTGGTGCCGTGCAGGAACTCTTAAAGGTCTACAGTTTAAACGGACGTTGTGTTTACGGACTGACTTTCCTGTGTGAGGGTGTATTTTCTTCTTTATTCCTCTGGAAAAGTGGCACAAATGATATGACACCATTCTGAGATATTTCCAACAAGCAGCCACATTGCCTGATGACAGAAAAAAATATGTGAATTTGAAAGACTGATGTATTTGACATAAACTTAGTGTTTTATTTTTCATATAGCATACTGTATATTATTAGATTATTATTACCTATGCATTGATGTGTAAACAACAGGACTTTAGCTGCTTGAGGTAGGACTTGTGTGTAAACTCTCAAGATACAAAAAGGTATCTTTAGCTGTCAAATAACTGTAACATCAAAAACTGAACTGAAAATGTAGTGTCATGTTGGAAATGGCAAGACCTAAATTGGAAAGGGTAAAATCAGTTAAAAATTACTTTTCACCAACTGGGCAATATGGCTGAAATCAATATCAAAATGTAATGATAATATGACATAATATTAATCAGAATATTTTTTCAAATTTGGACACATATTACTTTATAATCACATTGAGAACCAGCACAATAAATGTGCTCCAGTGCTCCATCAGAGTTTTGGTTTACAATGTTATAAATGGTGCACTCACTCGACAGTATAAACAACAGTGATACGTGTTGAAGAGGACTAGATTGCTCTCATAAATGTGCCTGATGACGTCACACCAGCTGTACCACAGCTCACACTGAGGTGAGTCTGTGTGAGCTCAAAGGAGAAGGTCCTGTCACAGACAGCAGAGTCCTGAGGCCTGAGGTCAGACACTGTTACAGTGTTGGTAGTTTGAGGGAGATGAAGCTGAGTAAACATCTGAAGCCTTTCCAAAGTGAATAACAAGTAGGTGATTTCAGAAAAAAAGTCTCCCTCTCCAAATGGTGTGTAGGAGAGACATCTGTTTCTGCAGGTGAGCTGAGGTGAATACAGACTCAACTCCCTGATGTAACAATGAAGCCGTCGACAGTCTTGTTTCACAACTTTCCCAGAGCCTGGATGTGTGCACAAGGTTGCTTTTACACTTATTTCACTGTTTAAAGTGACAACAGTATCACTAACACTCAACTGGTTAATGATGCCCATTGGTAGCCCCCATGTTTGATTCCCAGAATGCCTTTTCAACAACTGAACTTTGACCCAAGAAATTAAGAAGCAATAGAAACAAAAAATGTCACATCCTAAAGTTACATACAGTGTGAAAATGTACAACAGGTTTCCTTCACACTGAGTCCTCCATATCAAGGGGAGGAAATACATTACAAGTCGAGTCTGCAACACACCTTGTCTTCAGCAGGAAGAAGCCGTCACCATGGTTACCAATAGACACTGTGCTAGCCCTGCTGCTTTTGGAGCCCCCTCAAAAAGAGAAAAAAAACAACAACAAATAATTTAGTAATTTCGTATCCTGGCAGCATGGAGAAAGCTTTAAATCAATTTCCTCACCTCCACACAGCTGGCTAATCGTGGTGTGGTGTGAATGTTGGACGAGAATTTAGTGAACACAGTGACGTCAGGAAGGGTTGTCTGTAAGTCTACCATTTAAACCTTGTCAGGTTTTTCAACCTTTGGGTCGTGATGCCACGTGGGGTCGCCTGGAATTTATAGTAATTGATAAAAAAATGTTTTTGTAATGATTAAATATAGATTCCATTATAATTAAACATCTCACACTTTCCTTAATAAAAATCAAATTCAAATAAAATAAAGGATATAATAACTGAGAGGGCATATCTTGGTTGTTACTATGCTTCAACCCCTCAGACACAGCACTGATCAGTGCTCCACAGAGCAGATGAGCTCCACCTGAAACACCTAGAAGAGCACTTTGAAAATTATTTCCCCAACTTGGACATGTCAGCGTTTTCACTGTGGTTCTGTTTGTCTTTTAAATGTTTCATTGTGGCTGGTTTAAGATGCCGCAGCTCGTTCATAACACATTGTTTGAGTTATTGTTTGTTCAGTATTAATTTGCAGCCTGGTAAAACAAGAAAATAAAATTCTCACTTTGTGCAGTAATGTCAACCTGGCTTTTCTGTCTCCGTCCACAGTAATATACATTATAGAGCCTAAATGTTGTCTAAAATGAATGTTTATTTGCAACATAATATAGCAAACTATTACATGATCAAAAACAAATTAATTTGTAATAGAACTTTGTGATGTTAAAATGGGGTCATGAGCCAAAAAAGGTTGAGAACCACTGCACTAACCAGTTTTGGCCAATATGACAAAGCCGTCACTGGAGCATGCAAACAGAGCTGCAAATGGACACACAGTATCTCTGCCCCCTCTGTGATGTCATCCCCCTGTATAAATATAGTCTGAAAACTGCTGCACAGCCCGATGTTAACTTGAAGCAGTGGAAACATAACCAGTATCTGTCCTTTGATCTGAATGTGCTGTTATTACAAAAAAAAAGTTTAGTGGCCTGTATGACAGATCTATGGGCTAGAAAACAAATCAGTAAAATGAAATCAATCCTGATCTACAGTTTACAGACGTTAGGAAGCTCTGATCCTTTGAATTAAACAGTAAGTTACTGCATAAATTAGCCGTCTCCCTCATGAGCAGCTGCCATGTAAACATTCTCCCGTCTTTCCCAAGTCTCAACAGCCTTGAAAAAGTCATGTGTGGAGTCACAGTGAATTCTCATCGACTGTGACATCTTTGTGATTTAAATGGAAGACCTGTGTACCTTCGAAGTTTACCGCCATCAAATATAAAACAAAACAAAACCTCCTCATTCCAGCGAGACCGCTTCCCTGTTAAATATTTCAAAAACCTTCCCCCTTTTTCCTCTTGCCGGCAATCAGGAAACAATCTTTCCTTGTCTCTCTCCAGCATCTTCAGGGACTCTGGGTACAGAGTGTGAGGGAAGACGTCTGAATGCAAGATGACTGCTCCAGATCCAAAGGCGGATGGGTGTAGCTGGTGGAGGGCGGTTTAATTGGAGACGTGGCTGCGAAGGGAGAACGGCAGAGTGGCTCCCAGTGGCTCGGTGCATCACATAACCAGTGACCTAGAAAAGGAACACTGATCACTCCCCGGAGTTGATGGCAGAGGAGCCGCACTTCTAACGAACATACCAGGCTGAAGTCTGCTGCTGATCAGAGAAAACAGAGGCATTGTGGGTATGCACATGTGACCCCAAAGTGCAACAGTAAAGAAGGGAGAGAAGCAGTTTCATTCATCTAAGGACATAAGCTGACAGGATGTAGAAGACCTGTGATGTGACCCAGCTTCTGCTAAAAACAAACACTGACACTGGTACGAGTCCCCTTCATTCCCATCTGCTAACACTTTAATTTATAACTCTATACACATGCAATAAATGGTCCATAACACACTGTAATTTAGTCATAAGCACATATAAGCATGTATTAATAAATAGTCTCAACTATTATATGTTTCCCTTCAGAAATTTGATTTAACCTTTTGTTTTGTTTTTTTTATTGTTTTTTTTATTAGTTATCTGTTTATGCACAAGCCTCCACCTATAGGCAGGAGTTAGTTGGTAAAGGATACGTTAATAAACATATATTACATATATTACATATATTATATATATATATATATATATATATATATATATATATATACATATATATTATATATTATACTACATTACTGCTATAAATAATGTATTAAATTGCATATGGGAGGAGGGGGTTAATACATCATATAGTAGAATATGCAATAATTCTAATACAATAATATACAATATAATAGAAGCTCTGTACACTACAGTACCTCCACACCCCCAGACTCCCAGTCCTCTTTACAAAATATACCATTTGATCATTTGATACAATCCTTATCAATTTTGCTGTCCAAAGCCATCTTAAGTAATCTATAAACTATTCTAATCAATATTGCAATACTGTATTGTGACAAGACTAATGCTATATGAATATATGAGACAGTGAAAATCTATTTAGAAAATCTTTTTAGATTTGTAGTGTTTGTATTTTGTTTTTGCACTGCCCACCTCAGAATGTATCTGGTGTTTTTAGTGTAGGCTTACTTGGCAGCATCCTGCTGTTTTAACATGAAGATTTTCCTCTGATTTTCAGTTTCATGTGGACTGATGCATGTCAGGTTAAGTTGAACCAAAGTACCTTGGTGTACTCCTCTACTGTGGACTTTGCCACTGGGATATAATGTTGAACTACTTTGTATATGTGACTCTGACAGTTAGTGTACAGGGAGAGGACTCAATTAGCACTGCAGCCAAACCAGAGCAGATCTGCAGTCAGCCAGTCAGTCCAAACAGTAGCTTCTACTGTACGGCTTTGATCAATCTCAGGTAGGAAATCGTGTAAACTCAGTGCACTCACACCATCCAGAAAGATGTCTCCAACATGTCCAGCTAGTCCACTAATGCTGTCAGTTCGTCCTCTGACCTGAGCAGATCGTAACGCTGATGCTTTTCATTTGGCCTTTCTCGTATTCTTTAGATGTTTCTTTTAGATTTTCAGGTTTCTCTAAATTCAGGTAACTTTTTTGTTGACAAACCAAAAATGTGGTGATAGTAAGGGATTGTATGTATGGGTTTGTCCACATTTTGTCCTCTTCAAAGAAAATCTCTCCTGCTCCTTTCATTCGTCTCCCCGTTGACGTGCATCACAGCCTTCACATTAATCACCAGTCTGTCGCTCCTTTCTCTCCTCCCGGTCTCAATTTATTCACATTCCTCTCTTTCCCCTTCCTTTACCGTGAATCACGCCTAATTAGGCGCTCTCCACATCTGATTTTCATAAAAGGCCTGGGGGAAGGGGGGTTCTTGGTTATGACAATTATTTTTCATATATGGGGCAGGGACAAAGGGATAAATGGTTATTAGTATTCTGCACCTTAAAGAAAATCACCAAAAGATCCCTCTCTGATTTCTGAAATTACAAAGGGACACATCGCATTCGAATGTGTTGAGATGTCGAGACACGGCAGATAACAGTTGAGTCTAACACTTAAACATTAGAAAACAACGCATGTAAAATACTGTGTTTACTTGTTTTATAAAATATACAATTTATGGAGACTTTCAACAATAAGGAACTAGCTTAATTATTATACAGGAGCTGAGTGTTTTTCCATGTAGAACTGATTGAGTGTGCATCTGGCTCTCTTCAGTGCCGGGCTCCTGCAGTTGGCTTCCTTTGTTCCAATTAGTGGCTACCATGGTTGCAAGTGCAGCACCCTTCAGTGGATCCATATCAGATGTAAAAGCAGACTGAAACAAACCCAGGAAGCAGCAGAGTATTATTTAAATTAAATGGAGTTAAAGTGAGACACCCAAAGAAAAACAATGAGAGATTTGGGGATATTGTGTTACGCGTTGTCTCCCAGACTAGTAGAAAAAACATCTAAAATATACATCAGGTTTTTATTTTACTGATCTGTCTATTTATGTCTGCACATGTCTCCGAAATTCACCAACATTTAGCATTAGATAAAGCCTCATTTATATGTTTAAATATGAGAGAAAACTTTCAAAACAAAGAAATAATTGCCTTATTATATTTTGTGCTTTTCATGGTCATATCTACTGGTGAATTTGTTGAATCATATTTACCTGTCCCTTCACTAGCATCCACGAAGTTTACCTTCTATCAATATTCTGAAGGTTTTTACAGGTGGTGTGTGAAAATATTTTTCTGATTGTTAACAGTATTTTATGATGTATGGAGTGATGAAAGAAAGTTCCTCTTTAAAAAGCTTTGACTCTAAAATGTGAACAAAATGAAGCAAGAGTTTTGAGTGTGGTCTTATTCAGAGGTCATATTGTCCAGTTCAGTCACTGTGTTTCTACATTATTCAGCACCAATAGTCCTAATAAGAGCAGCAATACCTGGATGCAGGGGGTGACAAATCTTATAAGAACAACACACACACACACACACACACACATATTCACAGTGATGATGTCTTCTGCTGTGTTGAGTGGGCTCTATTGTTTACGGCCCCCTGGACAGGGTCTCCAGATGGCAGGGTGCCTATTACTGCGGCCCCTACTGTGAGGGCCCCTCACTGTGTGTGTGTGTGTGTGTGTGTGTGTGTGTGTGTGTGTGCGTGTAGATGCAAATATGTAGAGAGAGAGATGTTCACCTCCATATTTGTGTGCATCTCAGTCTATATGTCTGCAGGGCATACCGTGTGTGTGTGTGTGTGTGTGTGTGGACAGGGTTAGGGTGAGCCAGAGGCGACATACAGTGAGACACCAGTGTGACATTCCTTCAAAGGCCTCATCAGAGCCTTTCAGCCACAAAGCAGAGAGCGTTGTCTGCTTCTCCAGGGATTAGCTGGGCCTCGGTCATTAGGCCTCAGCCAAATGGCCCCGAGGAGACGCTGGCTGGATCTATAGCACCGAACACATACAACACTCACACGGCCGTATGGCGGGCCCAGCTCATGAATATCATTACATAGTAATGGAGGATGACTACCCAGGGATAAAGCCCGGCATGCGTCACACAATATGTTTAGAGGTGTAGTCAGGATGGGAGTCAGGACAGAGTGTGGACATAAGATCAAGTCAGCAATTTTTTAAAATGAGTGTTTGGGTGATAAGTTTGAAGTCAATTAAGATTAAAGTAATGCTAAATCACACAGTGTTATTTACTTTTCTGGTGAGAAACCTCAAATGAAAAGAAGAGGGGAGGGAATCCTGTCAAAGATGTTTTTACGTGTCTTTTGGCTCTCATTGACGACTAACTTTCACCTCTGACCTTTACCACTGATCAGCAATACATACAACACATTGATCGGCAGAGAGGAACTAAGCATCAATGTGGCAATCAATCTCTATAGATCACTGGGGTTGGGCAGAAACAGGTTACGTGAAAAAGGATCATGACAAAAAAACATGGTGATCCATGTGCTATAATTTGAAAGCGCAAATGTTACTTTCAGCAATAAAGGAGTTTACTTTTTAAGGTAAAATGCTAAAAACATAATCAATTGCCAAATATGCTAGTATATGACTCTCTTTATATATCTATAGTTGACATACTCAGTTTAACTTGTCTGTCTCTATTTCTATTTGTGTTTTCTTATCATTTTATTTTATCGGTCGGTTTGTATGTTTTATGTAGGAACATCTAACATCCATCAGTATTGCTATTTGGTTAGCAACATATCCAAATATCTTTAAATCTTGTATCTAAATCGTCTCAGTCAACTCTGCTTCGTATACAAGTCTAGGACTGAGGAGACATAAGTGATAAAGACTGACTCAGACAGTGATTCACAGAAAACAGAAACATCATGTATGGAAACTTGATGGATCAGTGTGTACATCCTGGCACCACGGTGACATATCTGAACTGTAGAGGCCATTCATTACCTGCAGGATGGCTGACAGGACGTGCTGTGATGCTTCCTTTTGTGCTGCGCAGAGACACACTGACATTTCAACATAATGGTGCCAATAATGCGCTCATCTGTTCACCGTTTATGGAGCAGCAGTCAGGAGTGATGCCATGTCATGATATGCACCTCAAGCTGCTGCAGTATTTTTGATGGGGAGCGTTTGACTTTTTGCATTAATTTAGATAAATAGAGGCTTGAAAAAAATAAAATGTAGGTTTTAGTTTAAAGTTCTGAAGACTTTATTGATGATTATAACACATTTCCATCACTGGTGAGCCTGTACTCTTCCTATAGTGACTTGTAATCTCATTTCCATCGTCATCATCATTCTTTTCACAGCATTGCTCTCCCTCCTGTTCCCCTTTTCAGTCCGAGCTAAATTATTTACATGGTGGTATGGATCTACAAGCTCTCAGTGCGTTGCAGTTGCTGAGCCACATTGCCCAGGGGCGGAGGACGGGGGTGGGTGAGACGGGTGGCCGGCCATTTTACGAAAGAGCGAGCAAGCGAGGCGAAAATGCAGCGCTCTCCAAAGGTCATCGCCACCCACCGGGTCTCCTGTGATATTTTCATTATTGAGGTGAAAAAAACAAGAAACGCTCCACCACACTCAGCTCTCTGTGCATGTGCACCACCTTCAGGCCAGCCACGGTAATCCCCAGAGGAAGACTGTGTGATAAAGGGGAAAGGAAGAGGGATGTGTGTGTGTGTGTGTGTGTGTGTGTGTGTGTGTGTGTGTGTGTGCGTGTGTGTGTGTGTGTGTGTTAGAGTAAGTAAAGGAGAGAATACAACGAAAGGAGAAAGAAAGGGAAACTAACAGAAGAAGAGCAAGGAAAGAGAGAGTGACAGAAAAGAAGAGTATGGAAAGACAAAATAAGAGAGGAAAGGAGAGAGCTAAAGGACAGAAGAGAGATGGGGGAGAAAGAGCAGAAATAAGAGACTTCATTACAGCAACGTGTCTCCTGCTAAAGCTGGAAATCAGATAGGCTCTGATTGTTTTTCTTAGATACACTGTAATCTCGCTGATCTCCAAACAGTGCTGTAATTGGATTCTTCAGGGATGATCAGACAAAAAAATGTCCTATTAACTGTCTCCAAACAACAGAATCAAGAGAAGAGACAGATGATAACCTCAAAGATAGATTTATGGCTTGGACTTTTGTTAAGATTTATGATAAGAAATTGGATTATTTTGTAATAATTAGGTTTAGAGATGTTAGATATAGCATCACATGTTAGGTGCTTTATTACAATATCATAACTCATGTCAGACTGGCTGTATGGAAGCAGAGATCCACTGATATTCATTAATTTATTTATTTATTTGAAACATATTATGCAAAATAGGACATCCCTGTGTTGCCTGGTCCACTTGAGTCTTAATGGAATAGTGTGTCCGATGAGATTCATCAGATAAATTAATGAATTATCAAGGAATACATTGTTTAATTAATAAGTATCAAAAACAACACAAGATTTTTGCAGTGGGTCTCCTCTGGGCCTAAAACATAACTCTGTCAGAAAGCAAATTGTGCCTTTTTCCCAAATATCAAACTATTCCTAATTAGTTTTGGCTTTGTTTTAATCAGCATTACAGCCTGTGTGTTTGATGCCACTTCATTTTAAATACTTCAGGCTTACATTAATGGATGTTAAATGTCTTATAAACTTCACCTCTCCGGTCAGTTTCTTCCATTTTCCCAGGAAATGGAAGATGGATCCATATGTTCGGACAACAGTCCACCTTGACGTTAATGTAAAAATAATTCCAAACAGAATTATAATGTGTTTGTTTCTATATTTTTAAGGCAACCAATTTTAATAAATAGAACTACATTTTTTCGGCTCAAGACAAAAAATCCATGAGATAATATATTTGCAGGGTAACTGGAGACATAAATATATTGTCTGTATGCGTCTTCTTAAAAAATGAAGAAAGACTCCTTTCTCTCACAGTGTGAATGTAACCTTTATAATTACTAAATAATATAGTTCTGTGCAGCTATGATCTACTGTAATACATCATGACACAATTCTGTATGTTATTTATTTGAGCAGATGCTCCATAAAGAAAACAAGCAGATTAAAACAAATGGGACTGATTTGTCTCTGTGTTGGTGATGAGGAACCAGAGGTCAGTGCTTTTCTACTGCACATAAATAAATACTCAGAACAAACATCTGCCACAAAAAAATGTCTGCGCACCAGAATACTAAAATACCTTCCTATTTAATTACATGGCAAGATATTGTACTTTGAACATTTCTCAAATAACCCGAAGCAATTACTGTCACTGAAGGTGTGTGAAATTGGTGTAAAAACGCTAAAGCTGACTGTTAATTAATTCTTCCTTTGAAATGGCATTAAAAGTCCCCTGAACATATAAATCCCTAATTGGCGTAGTAAACTCTTACAGGGATGCTGAGGAGGATATAAACCTCGGCCGAGCAAAACAGCTCTGCTGTAACAGGTTCATTTGAAAGCTTTCATCCATTAACATGTTTTTTTTCTCCTCTGCTACAGGGTAGGGAGGCAGATGGTTCAGACAATTTTATATTTCATTTCCCGAAAACAATCCCAGACTTTTTTTCTTATGTCACTCCTCTCCATCTATTTTTCTTGTCAGTCTTTCTCCCTTTGTCTCTTTATTCTGCAGCAAAACCATTGTAAGGCCTCCACTACAGGCTCAATCAGCCTCTGATGGAGCTTCTTTCAGGTCATCTGTTGAACTTTTGGGCTGCTACCCCAGTTAACAGGACCACAGGCAGCTGCTTGACCCTTTATTGAGGCAGGCACATTTCTGGCCCTCACCAGCACCCTTCACCTGTCAGCAGCCTGGTGCCACCATTTTCCATTTAGATTCTGCACACATCCATCTCTCCTATTCCCTGACCCCTAATTTCCATTGAACGGGAAACGACGCTGACGTTTGTCACTGTCCACCATCCATCGTCCATCAATACCCACCAGATCTGATAATATTATATGTATTAGAATATTATTCTAGACCTCCGCAATCAGCACCTCCTTGTCAATGGTGTTAAAATGGTTAAACACCGTCTAAACAAACCTTTACCAGGTCTCTTCCCACCGATTATACAATCCGCTGCAAACCAAGGTTTTATTTATTATTTTATTTTGAAAATAAATCAGATGTCCCACACAATCAGTTCTGTCACCATGCTCCATCTGCAACACAAAGAGAAGCTCTGTCTTATTTGTTTCAGCAGGCGTCGACACGTTGGCGCCGTTTCGTATTCAGTGGAAATTAGGGGTTAGTGCAGGAGACACGCCACTAACTTCTGTGACGTGTTAGATGGAGCACATCATAACTCTACTAACACTGACACACAACATTACCACAACCCCACAGTGTTAGAGCTTTCTGTTATCAAATCCAAACATGCCACACAACTTCATTCTTGGTGCAAAGGCTCTGAAAAAAATATGCCACCTTTGTGTTTTCTATCTGAAAATATTAATGATAAAACAACAAAAAATATCGATGTGCACAAGACAAATGCTCCTGGTATATTAACTAACTAACTATGCTTATAAAAACATGCAATACTGTTGACAAAAAAATTAAACTAGACTATATTTCAAGGAATAAAAATTAGCAGGTTTGCCACTCAGTTTGGTTTGTTACCTCTTCATGAGCGTCTGGTTTTCTAGTTTCAGTTTTGATAATAATCACGTTTCCTTTGTTTATAGTTCTTGTTTTTTGAGAGCCTCCTTATGAGTGCCTTTTATTTTGCCAGGTGATTTTGTTCATTGCATTAATAAATGAGACTCTTGACTTTGAGTCTCTGGCTGCTGCCTCTTGCATTTGGGTCCTGATGGATGTGCTGCTTTCAGCAACCCCCCCCCTTCATGACAATATCCAGACAGACAGCATGAGGAAAACTATGTTGTTGTTTTTTTTTACAATAAAGCATGCAAATATCCAAGGAGAAACTCAAAATGAGCATGTTGTGTCCCCTATAACATTAGTGCTGAGTGACATTACACTCTAATACTCAATTTAGCTTCTAAATAATTCATACAGTGCTTTCTTGCTTTAAATTTCAGTTTTTTTCATCCTGTTCTTTTCCATCTTTCAGTTTCTTTATTTATTCCTCTTTCACTATTGCAATCGCTCCCCTCTGCTGCTCCACAGCTTCCTCTCCTCTCCAAATCTCTTTCCCTTTCTTTTGATTGACCACCATTTCAATGGCAGTGGCCAAGGTCATTTGGCAGCCGCCATAGAGCACATTTGTTTGTCCCTCTGTGCTGAAGAAGACACTCTGCTATTCTAATGGACTCCAGAAGAGAGAGCCCTTTGAATTGGTTTAAAAAGAAGTCCCTCTTTCTCTCTTTCCTCTCTCCTTCTCTGCCTTTGTGGATGCTGACAAAGGAGTCTCTCTGTGCTTGCCATGGGACCAGATGTACCCAGGCAGTAGACAGGATGCTTGCCCCTGGAGCTCCTTATGTTCCTCCTGCTATAGGACGTTTGAGCTACACTGGGCAGCTTTGCATATTGGCGGCTCCAAATGGCAGTGTGAGGTGACTAGCAACCTGATCCTCAGTAAACACAGAACATGTAAGGTGATGTCATTAAACTGCATCCCAGCTCATTTTTCAGCAAGGTTAAGCTTTGATTCTTTACAATGAACCCAAAAGGATGAAAAGCAAATGATGTAAGGTTGGTGAGTCCAAACAAGCCCTTCAAGGTTTCGTTACGAAACCTAAAAGACCTCGTTATGAATCTGAAATACATCGTGACAACGTCCGAAATAAAACAAGGATTTGTATAGGAGATGCCTTTGAAAGATGGAGACGGCTGAAAGCGGACGGGCAGAAGTACTCCCACTCTCACTGCATACCCCCGGCCACCGCCTGGAGCTCCTCTCACTTTACCACGTCTCTCCACAGTTCTCCTCTGGCACATTTCACTCCTTCTAAGTGTCCATGGTGATGCCCAAGGTGACTGCTTTTCATTCACTGTAACACTTTCTGTTCCTGTTGGATCCTGCAGTCTAGCTGGCAACCTCTAGTCAGAGTAGAGGGAGAGAGGAGACACCGCTCGACAGTAATTTGAAAGTGACTGCAGTACCAGTTTTGGCCACAATCCTACGTATGGTTCCTTTAATACATGTGTCCTTAGAGGACAAAAAATGTCCACGTGAAAAAACTTCCACTAAAGTATAATAATTATTTTCCTCTTTAACTGAGTGAAGTGTTTTAACCAGTGAAAGTCTTGATCCTCAATACAAAATATTCATTCATTTTTACAATTAACTTCTGTATATTATGGCACATGATCTTTTATGAAAAAAAAGTAAATAAAAATCAGAACCACACAATTCGATAACAATGCCCCTAGTGAAAACCAGGAAAGTAGCGTGACAAACAGCTAACAAAATCCATATATTAAGAAGCCAAATAAGTGTGATGTTTTGTTGGTCCATCCATTCACTGTGTCCTCCTCACTGCAGGGACTTTGTTGCTCTATAATAAGGTCACTCGTCTTCCTCCTCTGTTCTCATCAGTTACTGTCTGCTACAGGTCTTTGCCACTTGAACCTAAACAAATGTTTTTCCACTGACTGATGCTGCCATTCTTTTGAAAGACCAGACTCTATGATGCGTACACAACGGCAAACTGTCTTAATCTCCACTACAATTTATGGCGCTACATAATTTGGATTTTAGAAAAGATTTATTTCTTCTTGCAGTTTCAAATAAAAGTGCATGGAAGTCTAATTTTTAGAATTTAGAAAGTTTAGTGGTTTAGAAATGAGACAGAGAAAATATGTGGATTACTTTATCATGTCCTGAAAATAGCACATTTCCTCTGAACGTGTGACACAGATCTTCATGGACCTGAAACTCTGTCACAGTGGTAGGAATGCATCTGATCTAATTAGTACCATGGTGAAATCCTCTGCTTCATAATTCCACAAACTATTCATACAACCTACTCAAAGCACATAATCAGCAGTAATTGCTAAATGAATCATGCGGAGATAAAAGACATGCAATAATCCCACTTTTTAAGGCATCATCACTCGTTCCATTAAGAATCACTTCTCACATGCAGTATAATCCAGCTCAGTATTAAAGGCTTGACTTGTGCCAGCGGCTCCCAGAGCAGCGCTCTATCCCTGCTGCTCTGTGCACACAGTACACAACAATCCAGAGCTGGACTGAAGTCATGCAGGGGTCAGCAGAATGATGATATGATAGTAGAGACGCTGCTGTGGAGGTTCATTTCTAATTACTGGACTTCTTGATGGTGTTGAATATCCGCTTAAATATAATGGTGGGTGTGTGTGTGACAGGGCTGTTCCTCACCACTTAACTCAGTTTAAAATGTGCTCCTCATAATGTCATTGATGGTGTGTTTCACTTTAATTTACCATTGCATATGTAGCACTGCACTCACTTACTTACACTCACTTGTTTGTGTTTGCATTATGTTACACTGAACAGCAAAGTACAGAGTAAATTAAAGAGCACACACAGTCATAACTGAGTTTTAGTGACTTTCATTAAGGCTTTAATACTAAATTGTTTGTTTGTTAATACTCACCTTTGCTGTGGTAAAGAGTCCTGCCCAGCATTCCCTGCTCTTACATAGAAGTGTTTCATTTCATTCTGAAACCACTGGACTATACTAAGTAGTTTTTTGTCCTTGTGTGTGTCCTTTGTCTTAGGTTAAGGTATTTTTGATCTCTATTGTTTAAATAGGACAGGAAAATGTAGGGAAATTTCTATTGCACAGATAATTTGGTAATGAGTGTGCTGTTCCACCTATAGTTAATAATATGTGTTGACCAGACTGAGGTCAACAGGAGGTCCATAAAGCCAGCATACAGCCAGTGTAAATAGTTCATGTATGTTATTGGTTATCTTCTCCACCAAATCAGCTGTATGCCTGTAAATGTGCAGTCATGTAAGTTTTTTTTATAACTGTCACTACCACAGCCCACAATCTGTGCATGTGAGTTCTGCCATGTGGTTTGAACAACACAAAAGGCAGACACTTGTTTTACACAGCCAAATATATCCTACCAGCAACCTTCCAGTTACAAACCCTCTAGTCTGCTTGCAAATGTCATAAACTTTATTTCACACTTATCTGCTATTTTCTAGCTGATGCTGTTTTCTCTGTGTGCGTCAGTAGGTTCATACTGTACGTGAATGTAGCCTACATACTGTGGATCTGCCTTTCGTTGTTTTTAAATAAAAGGGAAATACTACAAAAAAAAATTTGACTATGGAAGGTAAATACTCGCGTCCCACAGTCAATACATTGATTAAAGTGACGTCACTGGATGAGGAGGAGGGGTTAGCTGCATCTCCTGTTGCTCTTTTACCTCTGCTTTCTTCTCCTCCATCCAACAAGCTCATTAAACTGCAAGCAAACTGACATTCCACCCAACTTCTCCCTCTGTCTCGTTTGACATCATTAAGTGGCAGCAGCGTCAGGCTCAAAGGTAGCCAGGCAAACTCTTTGAAAGAAACGCCTCGCATTTTGATGAGCTTGTCACTCCCTCACCCCAAACACGCCTCATTAGTAGTTTAGTTGAAACACCTATCTGCGCACCCCCCCAAAACACACACACACACACACACACACACACTCCACCCCCCTCTCCAGCCCCCCTCCTGTTTTCCAGCACTAATTAGCTGGCTTCTCCCTCTTCTGTGTTTCCCCAGTCACATCTCAAAGGGAGACGGATATGATTTTTCTTTAACCCAAAGGCCAACTTAATCAGCTGAATTAATGACTTTATTACCCGTTAGGCTCCAGGCCATGCAACACATTTCTCTCCAATGCCCAACGCTCCTCTCGCTATCGCTCGCTCTTCCTCGCTCCTTTTCTTTTACCTCCCTGCAGGAATTTTTACATTTCAAAAATAGAAACAGACAAGAGGAAAGCCAGGCACAGAGATCAGGCAGTGGGTGGCAGGAAGGTTTTATGAGATAAATATTATAATTGAACAGATATAAAGTTCCAGGTACACCCTAATGACTACTTTAACAATTGGCTTCAAGTCATTATAAGCAGTGTGTGTCATCATCATTTTATCTGCAGATAAAACAAGGAGTATGTGCTTCTTACATTTTTTTGTCCCATCACTAACCTTCATTCTGTTATTGAAATGTTTAATTAATTACCACCAGTATCTGTCAAATGAAAATCACTGCAGAGCTCAACGTCTAAATGCTCCTTTTTTAAATGGCTGAAATACCGTAATTAGTTGATACATCAGTGTCTGTCAGTAGATATATTACCACAATTGGAAAACACCACTGATAAGGAGATGCACCATTAGTCTTCTCATTTACTTGACAAACTCTAACAGAGCCCAAGGCTTACACATTGTATGGGTTCATGTAGTGACAACAAAATAATGAGGTGTTTGTGCAGCGACTGGCCTTGAGAAACGGCTTCTCACTGCTGAGAGTGGAGCAAACAGCAGCGTTCATACGTTCACATGCATAACGGACTGATCACATGGATGGATCTGTGGTCGACATCTAGCAATAAAACAAAATAATCTGTGTCTGTGTACTGTGCTTATCTCAAGAACCCTTCATCTGTTCTACTTCACACTTGGCAGGTGTGTTGCTGGGGACCCAAGGGGACACAGTGTGAAATTTGGTGCGATTTGGACACA
Source organism: Synanceia verrucosa (assembly GCA_029721515.1). Classification (NCBI taxonomy): domain Eukaryota; kingdom Metazoa; phylum Chordata; class Actinopteri; order Perciformes; family Synanceiidae; genus Synanceia; species Synanceia verrucosa. Next base: position 4,688,922 of record CM056557.1, on the reverse strand, counting down.
AAACAAGCACTCAGCTCTATATAGACTGAATGGAGCATGTCGTCAGCAGCAGGCTTATATAGATCATGTTATATTTTTCAAATTAAGACACTGGTTTTGGTGGTTTATTACATAATGCACCTAATTATTACATTTTCTTCATTGCATATTGCATTCAAGAATTTTATTACAAAATGCAGCAAGTTATTACAAAATGTGGCATTATGTGAAAATTTATTATATTATTACATATTACATTGCAGCGTTATTACATAATGCAGTGCTACAAACCGTCACACCCACAAGCTAAAGCAAGCAGCAAGAAGATTTGAAAGGAAGTGGTGTTTAACCAGTCTGCAAGTCCTCGTCTGGACTGGCATGATAGTCTTAAAGCATATAGGAAGGCTCTCTGTAAGGCCAGAGCAGCGTATTATTCATCATTAATAGAGGAAAATAAAACACAGCCACGCTGACAGAGAGCCACAGCTCTATTGAGCCAGGTATTATTTTTGTACTTGCCTGACCTGGTGGTGATGAGGACATCTTACTGAGGCTTCTCCTGCTTGGTGTGGTGGAGAGGAGGATGTGTTGATCTGAATCCATGTCCTTCAGCCTGATGATGCTCTTCATCCCCTTGGACACTCTCTCTCCATACATACATGTATTAACTGTAGTGATATAGAGTGTCTGTACTTTTCCCGAGGTTTCTGCCATTTCTTTTTCCCAGGTAAAAGTTTTTTTTTTTTTTTTTTTTTTTGGGGGGGGGGGGGTTTACAAAGTGGATGTGATGATCATTAGTAAAGGACAGCGGGAGCCATATCCTGTACAGATTGTAATACCCTCTGAGAGTAACTTGTAATTTGTGATACTGGGCTGTACAAATAAAACTGACTTGAATTGAGATAGCTTATAAGATCAGAACTCAATATTGTTAGCTTAGGCTAGGATTTTGCCCTTTTAACTGATAACTTTACCATAAAACACTTCACTCATTAAATCTACATATCTATACTTTATAACAATACCAGCAAAGTAACTAATAAGCCCATTTGTAAATGAATAAATCCCTTAATGTTCCTGAAAGTGAGCCAAGGCTTGTTGTTTTTAGCCGTTAACCACAGAGTTTCTGACCATGAGTGTCCATCACTTTACACCACATGATAAGTGATGCTGTATGTGCTCTAGTCTGCATGATCTAATATCTCTTTTCTCAAAATTCTGACTGTAGATACACACGATAGACATATGATAGATTTTGTAAAAAACCTCAGTGCGGTAGCACAGATGTTTTTCATATTATTAACATCATTAAAATCATTTTTCCAAATGATTTCCCAATGAAAATGAGTCTGTGGCTGCAAGGCATAATAAACAAACATGCCACTGTAATATGCTAAAGTTGGCTGTGAGCTACAACGCATTTTTCCCCATCAACACCATTATGAACTGATGATGCAGTTATTGACAATACCTGTGAACTGCAGGGGAAATGATGGAAAACACTCATTAGCAGCTGACGCCACCTCAGAAGAGGAAGACGATTATACAATATGTGTGAAAAATAAAGTATGCGCACAGTAATTCAACCTGAATCTGAAGATAATTTCCACCTGGAAGATCATTCTATCTTTATCCAGTTTATTGCTAATTACCAAAAATATAGGCGGCAAAACAATTTATACTGTGAAACTGATAATAAATTCATCTCTCTTTCCAGTTTATACCAAAACATTTAATTTGAAACTCTCACCTGGGTGCAAACACTGCATGTCAGCAGCAGTGTTGAGATGAAAGGTGTGAGTGATGGATTTCACCTTAAAAAACTAGCATCCCTCTCGTCTCTTCCTCTTTTAAACAGTAGCTCCTGTCCCAAAGGACCTATTAGTCAATTACACCTGAGTGCTGCTTTTTAATATGGGCTGAAATCATACCTGAGCTTCCCAGCATCAAACACTTTTTGCTGCACATTTTTTTCCTATGGTATACAGTAATGAGTGGAGTGGAGGGGTGTGTGTGTGTGTGTGTGTGTGTGTGTGTGTGAGAGACATTCAGAAAAAAGGGAAGAATTATTCATTAGCTCTTCATTTCGCTCTTTCAGCCTCCCTCCTGATCCTCGTGTTCAACAACTCTGGGGCAAATGCAGAATTGCAAATTAGCTCCCGGAAAGATCGAATTAATTGGCCATCCTCACAGGCCTCTTGTCAAAGTTTGGGCTGATGTGTCAACGATCCCCCCAGAACTCCAAACAGCACTGTGCAATATGGCACAGAGCAGAAAGGAAAAAAAAAAAAAACCAAAAGGAGCAGAGGAAGTACGCTCAGTGAAAACACAACTACCTTCTGCGTTTCAATTAACAGAGCACTTCAATCAGGGCCGAACTTTCAGAGTTCACTTCTCCTAACTGCACAATAACTCACCCAACCAGGCAGCTGTCAGCCTCTGCACTTTGACAATCAGTCAACCTCAAATAAGAACATCAGTGGCCTGTGGGGGTTCAGTGGCTCTCAAGCTAAATAAGGCTTTTACTGTGAAAATCTCTTACAACACAAATTTAAAGTGCTGGACGGGTCCAGTGAAGTGACCACGTCATCTTTCCCCTTCTGTGTTTAAAGATGCTCATGCAGGTTTGCTGTGTATCAGAACAGAGAGCAGCAGCGGCAGCATCCACTGAGCCAACATTTGTCTTAACATGCCATCTAGTGGTGCTGATGCATTACAAATGAACATCCTACAGGATTTGAACAGGGCTTTGGCTTTGTTTAGACTCTCAATGCAGAGAGCCAAACTAAACTAAAATGCTGAATTCTCACCCTGAATTCCTGCCCTTACAGATCACATAATGCAACATGTGTGTTACCCACTTACCCAACCTCCACTGCTATATATTTTAAATGTGGAAAATCAGTGAAGTTATCTTCCTTTTAATTCCTATCATTGTAATGTTGTGTAAATACACATTACATATATTTCACCATTACAGTAGCTCACTGTAGTTTACAAAATAACAGCAACCCTGTAGGATGTAGATGTAGGGTTTACCAATAAAGCTCAGATTATCATATATACTGTATTTACAGTATTACAGCATACTCATTTCATTTCATCTTTTTCCATGAAAACTTTTTGTTAATTGTTATTCTCGGAAAATGTCTTCAAAAACTAGACAAATTAAAGATTAAAAAAGTTCAATTTATTTACAAATATATATAAATATATAAATACAATTCCGTATATCTGTACAAATGAAGCGTCTGTAAAGACCTGAGTGTCAAAGTAGAGATCACATGTCTGTGTTTATGCTACTTATGTACATGCACACATGTATAAGAAGCAGGTCTGAGGTGTTCTTCCTGTCCCGAGTCAATGTGCAACAAGACCTGGTAGTTTTTGGGAAGCATCCGTCCAGTGGTCAGAGTACAGAGCGGTACTTACATGCAAACATGAGCCACACTGCACATGCGTTCTCGGGATAAACAAACACACGAACACGGACTGCAAGCCTCACATGATCACCACGACAACACACTATCTCCTCACAGAAGGGAGACCTGCACAGGAAGTGGCAAAAACACAGATCATGTTAGAAAATGTTTGCAAATATACAGAGGGAAGGTACTTTTACTTAAAAGCAATGCTGGGTATACATTTGATTTTGTTTCAATTGACCAGCAGATAGAAGCAAAGCACACAGTTCATAACTTGTTGAGACCTTCTGTAGCCAGCTGGTACCAGGTGGGTGTAGCTTGACTGAACATTCAATCCTAAACCCAGGGTATAAATATTATAGTAAATAACTCTGATTGTAATATGAGCTTGGAATTTCTGACCTTGATCTTACTACCTAGCTGACTCACCATATGGCACACATTGTATGTATGACAAATTAATGCATTATTCCACAAATGAACATCAAAGGATGTTCTGATCAAAGGGCTTAGTCTTCAGAGGGTTAATCAAACTGCTTTATGTCTGTTTATGATAAGGTAAATGTTAGTTTGTAGCCTGCATATAACATGGTAAATACAGCCTAATATTTCTATAGCATTTCCATTTTGCCCCAATAACTTCCATAGAAAACCTTGAATATTCCCAGAAATTTGCAATCCTATCAGGAACCCCTGCAGGCCCAGAAACTAGACAGGAAATGGATGGTGTAAGTTTCAAGCCAGATTTCAATCTTCAACATGATGTGAAGTGATGCCATAAACAAACCTGAAGCTGCAATGAATATAGAGTACTGCTGCTGTAGTCAAGGTGATGGAGAGATTTGTCTCTCCAGACTCACCTGAGGCAGGTGGCAAAAGCTCTACGAGCGTTGCGGTGCAAGAAGTGGATGGGAAAGCCTTTGAAGGTGTGTCCGTCTGGCACCGCCCTCCTAACCGAGTCCTGGAACTCCTCGTTGCCGCAGGAGACGCCAGTGCAACGCTCCAGCTCATAGGCTGACAGCGCTGAGGACAGCAGGTAGGACAGGTGGTCGTCCCATACCGTCGCCAGCTCCAGGTCCTGGACAAGAACCATGGAGCTCATACAGTAAATATCAAAAAGATAAATCCAGAAAATCTGCAGACCACAATGGTAATCAGTCCATTTTTCTATCCACTACTGTTATGCACAATGAGATGATATAATTAAAAGAGTGCCAGTCCATACATGATTTTCATCTTTTGAGGAGAAACTCAATGTCAAATAAATCAGCTGCTGTAGCACTTTATCACATTTTATTCTTATCAATACACAAACTCATTTGTACCTCAGTCAAGTGTAGAAACCTTTTTTCTTTCTGAATTCCCACATTTCTACTTGGATCTTTTTTCACGTGGATGCTCTCAGCAGAACACAGGGAAGCTAAACACAAACTCTAGGGCTCCATCTCTAGTGCAGCATTACCTTTCTGTGCTCAGAAACCAGGAAGCGCATCTCCAGCTCCAGCTGATTACTGGTAGCAGCAGGATCCAGAGATGGGGCACAGAGTGGAGGCAGAGGGGGCAGAGAGGTGGTGGAGCCTGGGGCACAAACAGACTTCAGAGCCTCTTCGCTCATTGCCTTCCACCGAGACTGATTCTGAAGGGAAAGAAGCAGGATGAGGCTCTTATCTACGCTTACACAACACAACCACTCTGCTGTAGCTGCTGGGGTTCGCTGGGGCTTTCTTTAGGGTAGCTTGACAGGAGAGGTGTTGCTGATGAATGGAACTGTTGCAGATTTAATTTCCTCGATAACCACCAAGTCTCAGACTTACTGCTCTGCCCTCCAAGCTACCTCTGTATGGCTTAAAATCACCACTGTTCATTTCTCTGGATTAGTTGATTTAATATGCAGTGTAAATGATTTTCATATTCTATCCTGTCCTTAACTATCAACACAATATCTGGCCAACATACAGGGACACCCCGTTCTCTTACCTGGAAGTCAAAGACACAGAGCTCCACAGCATCAGAGGGCTGACAGTTGGCCAGGAAGGTCTGGTGGTTGAAAACGCAACCCACGGTGCGGTAGGGGGAGGAGGGTTTGGGCTGGGGGGCCAGCGGTGGGGCATCTGGGTCTATGGCCTGGTGCAGGTATCTGACCACACAACACTGGCTAATCAGTGAATTGTGACAGCATAGTATTAAATAGTGATTACATTTACTGTCCTTATGGTGGGGAATTTCCAGAAAGATACAGCTACAGGTAATAAGAGAGGAACAAGGATTCAAATGGAAATACAACCATGAAGACCAAAAAGAGAATTAAAAAAAAAAAAAAAATTAAAAAAAAAAACAGACTGGGACACAATTGTGAAATTTTAACAAAAATGATGAAAAGCTGCTTGCTGTAATGAAATACCTACTTTCTATCACTGACTTACTGTAAGTTGACTAAAGATATAACATCAAGCTCTATTATGTGTCTATTACAACATCAGTGAGTTATAAATGAGATAGCAGTTGATGGACAAAATCCAAGAACTGAAATATTACCAAAATGAATGTTCTTGGCCTAGAGCCTGACCACCACATTGCATGGAAATATTATTTCAGGATATCCTGCCAACAAACACATAAAGACTGACTAATGAGCCAAGTGAGGCAAAAACAAAAAGCCCACACTGTTCCAGGGATTTCATAGACAGTGTTTTAGTGATTATAGAAATACTCTATGTGTTAAATATTTAGTGATATTTGAGTTTTGAAAGAGATGCCCATGTTTGTTAAAAAGTATCCAACACATACATATGAGGAGAAGAGCAAAAGCAGCTGTGTAAAATGAGCTATAAGCTGTCTGGAGTTTAATTACAACCTGTGTGCCGTCAGACTCTCCCAGAAGGTGATGCTCCCATCAGTACCACGGGTCAGGACCCAGGTGTGTGCCATTCCCTTGGCTTTGGTGCCCACACACACATACGCATCCAGGCCGAAGCCCAGCAGGAGGCTGCACAGCAGGGTGGCGTGGTCCTCGCAGTCCCCCTGGGGAGGACAGGGTTTCAAATGTGGAAACATATAGTACACACAGGATCGTCAACATCACATTTAAAGCACTGATACAATTAGTTTAATTTAAATTCTGTTTAGATTATTACTTTATGTCACTAGATTATAGATTTTTTTCTATGATAATGGGATGTGGTTGAAAGCTCCAAAAGCTTGAGGGTAGGATGGACCTTTCAATTTAAGATTATTCAGTTACGCCTATCCTAAAGTCAAAGATCAACAATCAGTACCCATTCTCAATTAAGACTGTTTTCCTTAGATGCTGGGTACAGAAAAAAAATGTATGATGCAATATTAGAGTAATTTTCTACTATAAATAACTCTCAAAATATTGCAATTTTTATCTCCAAATATTATAGCTTCATTCCTCTAATATTCAAACGTCATTCTCCAAATTTAATTACTTTTTTTGGTCAAAATATAATGACTTCATTTTTGAAATATTCCTTTATTCTTTAAAAATGCTGTTCTTATTTGATGTATACCATGTTTCAACACTTAGACAGATTTGAAAAGATTTACTACTGTCCTCACACCATAACTGTTGCTTGTTTAATTCATCATGTTACTCTGACAGTCTGTTTAAACAGAAACACAATATCCTGTTTTCACTGCATTGTTAGCCTTTCTCAGAAGTGTTGAACACAGACAAGAACAGTCTGCTGGGGAGGAAGTAAGCTCTGCAGTCATCAAATTGTCCGTGGCAGTAAGCAACTCTTGTTTCACTCGTACAACTTTTCCGGTAAAGAGGCCTGGGCTGGGCTGAGCTGAGCTGCTGTGTGTGCTGGCTCAGGCTACAGGCGAGTCACAATGATAGATGTTCCCCAGAAGTGCTAATATGGACGGCAGCATCAGAACAGGCTGGGGACTGATGAGGCTAAATTAATTTTCCCTGGAATGAAAGTCATAAATCACAGCTGACAAGGGCCACTTTGTGAGAGTTGTGTTGTGTCTGTCTTGCCAGCCGCTCACAGAGGAGAGGCAGGGAACATTTATCCTGTGGTGGTCTGGGAAATTCCCCACTATCTAGCAGAGATGAAAACGCATCAGCCGGTCGACTCGGCACCAATCCTTCTTTCTCAGAAATGACACAATCAGCTGTGCTCAGAAACAGGAGCAAATGTAAACGCAGCTGTATCCAGTTTACAGGACTCTTGAAACAAATCATTTCAGGACAACACACACTATAGGTGGACGGGCCTGAATGACAGAAGAGTTTAAAGCTGGATTTAAACTGTGAATCTATTTAGCAGTGCCTATGTTGTAATGTTATATCTAGTAATGTTCTATTTGGTTTACTGCATGCAGTTCTCATCTCCGTTTGTCTGTTTAGATTTTTTTCACTACTATACTCACTCTCTTGAAAAAAAGATATTAAATTAATTTTGATAAGTAATCAATGGGTCTGAGTAATCATTTAAGAAAAAAAGTCCAACCTCTCTGATACCAGCTTCTTAAATTTTAATATTTTCTTGTTTCTTGACCCCTCTATGACATTAAACTGAATATTTTTGAGTTGTGGACAAAGCAAAATATTTGACTACATCATCTTGGGCTTTGGGAAACAGTTATGGACATTTATTTATCAGCAATGGAAATAATTGTTAGTTGTAGCTCTGTTTGAAATGAGCAGCTCAGAACACTTTCAGTCTGGTTTCCATTGAAGGAGAATCTCTTTCAGTGGCGAGAGGATGTGCAAAATCTTTGACTCTGCAATCACAATGAAATAACATGTGCAGGGATGCATCTGGCTCATCATCTGGCATTTGCCAAAAGGAAAACAGAAAAAGCATCTGAAGCATGGAGAATGATATCTCTATGCTGAATTTAGACAGGAGCTTAAACTGGAAAAAGATGTATCGTATGAAAATGATGGTTAACAACAGCAGATTATTTAAGGTCAGAAGATGGTGTGAAGGCCTGGAAGTGATTCAAAGGCTCTGCAACTGCCAGAATGTGAGAATGAGAACATGATGACTAAAAGAGAGACAAAACTTTCCAAAATAGTATTTAAACTAAGCTATTGTATGCTTTATGTGATTTTGTTATGAAAGAACACTTTAGGATGAACTTATATTAACAAAACATACACTTATAGACTAAGTCTTAGAAATATTATAATCTCCAGAAAGATTTACCACTACATTGTGGATATACATGTCCAGTACTATATGTTATACTGGCAGAACAAAGGAAAAGTAATAAGACAGTGCTATTAAAAAGAAAAAAATGCACACTTACTCAAAGACAGAAAGTCGCAAACAAGATACTAAACCACAAAAAGTAGCTGACACAATATATATCTAATGTGTGAATAGATAAAATAAATGTTAAGTCGAAGGAGTGTGCTAAGTAAGTTCTTCCATTTTACTAACTATTGAACTGACACCTGAAAAAATGAGTCCATGTCTGTTGTGGCTGTCCAGTCCTCAGTCAGCTCTCCTTACCTTCCCTCCACACAGGAAAGCCATCAGTGTGCACCACTGCTCCTGTTTGCCTCCTCCTCCTCCCACCACAGGGGCCTTCTCGTGGGCCAGCAGGCTGACGAAGCGAGCCGCCTGTCGAGGGCTCTCCAGCAGCCGGCCAGCCCGAAGGACACGCACGTATGAACACACTGGCCTGTTGATGCCGTTCTCATCCTGTAGAGACAGACTCAGAGGTAATGGATAGGCTTGGAGCAGATATGAAACTGAAGAGTTCAGGATTCAATAACCCTAAACTGGAATTAGGAACATGAGAAGCCCTCTCCCCAAACCACAAACACACTAAACCAGTGTATGAGCTGCAAATGAATGAGGTTGTTCTGAGAAATCCCATCAGTGTCTGCATATACATGTAACCTGGTCACTCCACAGGTGTAATAAAATTATGAAAGAAAGGTCCTAGTTTAGGAATAAATGTCCTGAAAAGTAAGCAAACATATGTCATAGAAAGCTTATCTTTTTCAAACCTGTGCAAAGATCTTGACCATTTTGGACTGGTGTGATGGACGTATCTCAAGGAACTCCCTCCACCACTGTTTGGCATAAACCAAGAAGAGCCTCTCCTTCTCTGCCGTCCTCTGCCTCTCCAGTGATTGCTGAATCACGAGAACACAGTGACATCTGTTACTACATATAGGAGCAACGCTGCCTTCATATTGACTCGAAGGAAGATTGATTCCTAATAGCATTAATGGAATTCCGTCGTAATGACTCACTATTAGTTTACTGTGTTGTTTTATTCATGAATAATGAAGCTGATGAATAAATACAGGGAGATACAGAGTGAGCTGACCTGTGTGCTGATGATGTCAGTGCTCAGAGTCTCTGTGAGAGGAGGGTAGAGCTCCAGACTGACCGTCAGGACACCAGCTGGGATTTTACATTCACTTCCTGGAAACAAACTCATTCATGTTACTGAAAGCTGCTGCCGCATCCCTTACAGCTGGGAAAACACAAAACTGTTTTAAAATGACTTTCCAGTCAAGTAGCCCTTTCACCCTAATACGGTGAGGATAGGCTCCAGCCTATCCGCAACCCTATGTGAGGATATGCGGTAGCAAATGGATGGATCTGCTACAGATGAAATGCTTATAGAAACAGGATATACATATACCTCAGTTAGAACATACTGTATGCATTGTGTACTTAAACAAAGCAAACTTATCTAAACAATTTTTCTATCCTATATTTTTGATTTATGATTACTTTATAATTTAGATTAAAAATATATGTTCCATCTGTTACATTGCAAATCAAAATTACTTTAGTACAGGATAATCACCTATACTACTATATATTTAAAATTAATCACCAGCTCTTCTGAATGGATGATTATAAAAATGTTTGCTTCAGGCAAAGTAGTAGATTTTACTTAGAAAGTATGAAAGTACATCTGTGAGTACTTTAGAAATAAAAGGCATTAGTCTTCCCTCTTAGCCATAGAGATGTTACCTCATTAAAAAGTAAACACTGTTTCTTTTGTATTCAGTGCAGCAGAATCACTCTTCCTCACCAACTCCCATCAGCTCCACAGCTAAGCAGGTCTTCCCACTGGGTGAGCTGAGGACCGTCCTCCAGTCCAGGAAGTAGGATGAGACCAGTGTTGTCTCACTGGAGGTGTCTGTCTTGATTAAGACCAAGTTAACTGGGTCACACAAAGACAGCATGGTGGTCACATCTGCCATTTTGCCACCTTCTCCTGCAGTGCCAAAAGTAATACAAACTCAGAACAGACAATATATGAGGCAGCATGAAACAACAGCTAACAGTGATCATTTACATGTACCTGAGCCATCTCTGTGGATCTCTAACAGGAACCCCTCCTTCAGGTCAGGGTCGCAGGCACAGGGCACGGGCTTTGAGCGAAACCTCTGGTTGCGGAAGTGCAGGTAGAGCGTAAATGTAGAACACACCTGACCAGGTAAAGGCTCTGGCTCCTGTAGGTGCTCCAGAAAAGCCTTACCACCGAGCACTTGGAGATACAGGTATCTCCTGGATGGGTCGATGTTGGCTGGGAGAATGAAAAGAATGTGTGAAAGGGTTCCAATCCTAACAAAGACAACTAGAGAGAAGGGAAACACAATGCAGTGTTGTATTTTCTGAGCTTGTAAAGGATGTTTCTTACTTTTTTTCAGCTGAGTAATATTCTTGTCAACATAGTGAGTAGCGGGCTTTGGAGGGGATCCTGTTTCTGCATTTGTGGGTTCTTCCTACCAAAGCAGATCAACATGTCAAAAGTACCAAACAGTCAGCTACTGATTACTGTCACCTGCTACGATTACAATTATGAATTTATGAAGAAAGTTGCTATTTACACTCGGTGAGGATTGTTATATTATTGTAGGATATTGGCCAACCTGAGTAAAGTGTAGATCCTTCATCACATCATCTATGATGCCCCTGCGCTGCAGAGCATGTAGGAAGTCTGCCTCAGACAGAGATCGATGGGCTGGGCCTGGGTCATCCCTTACAGTCTCAGCCAACACTGCCCGGATCTTCCCGTGGATGTCCATCTGATAACCAGTACAAACAGAATAAACACCATGATGTGTCATCTTTGACTTTCGCCATCCCACAGCAAATTCCACAGCCATGTTCTTTTTGAAGTCTTGAATATCTTGAGAAATAAGAAGCTGAGTAGTATTTCATTAGAATTTCACAATAGATTTTTTTTTTCCATTTCATATCTTGATGTAAACAAGAAAATTGTGGTTCTATCAGTTATAAGAAAAAACTACACTATATTGCCAAAAGAATTCGCTCACCTGCTTTGACTCACATATGAACTTAAGTGACATCCCATTCCTAATCCATAGGGTTCAATATGACGTCGGTCCACCCTTTGCAGCTATAACAGCTTCAACTCTTCTGGGAAGGCTGTCCACAAGGTTTAGGAGTGTGTTTATGGGAATTTTTGACCATTCTTCCAGAAGTGCATTTGTGAGGTCACACACTGATGCTGGATGAGAAGGCCTGGCTCTCAGTCTCTGCTCTAATTCATCCCAAAGGTGTTCTATCAGGTTGAGGTCAGGACTCTGTGCAGGCCAGTCAAGTTCATCCACACCAGACTCTGTCATCCATGTCTTTATGGACCTTGCTTTGTGCACTGGTGCACAGTCATGTTGGAAGAGGAAGGGGCCAGCTCCAAACTGCTCCCACAAAGTTGGGAGCATGGAATTGTCCAAAATGTCTTGGTATGCTGAAGCATTCAGAGTTCCTTTCACTGGAACTAAGGGACCAAGCCCAGCTCCTGAAAAACAACCCCACACCATAATCCCCCCTCCACCAAACTTTACACTTGGCACAATGCAGTCCGACAAGTATCGTTCTCCTGGCAACCACCAAACCCAGACTCATCCATCAGATTGCCAGATGGAGAAGTGTGATTCGTCACTCCAGAGAACACGTCTCCACTACTCTAGAGTCCAGTGGTGGCGTGCTTTACACCACTGCATCCGACGCTTTGCATTGCACTTGGTGATGTATGGCTTGGATGCAGCTGCTCGGCCATGGAAACCCATTCCATGAAGCTCTCTGTGCACTGTTCTTGAGCTAATCTGAAGGCCACATGAAGTTTGGAGGTCTGTAGTGATTGACTCTGCAGAAAGTTGGCGACCTCTTCACACTATGTGCCTCAGCATCCACTGACCTCGCTCCATCAGTTTATGTGGCCTTCCACTTTGTGGCTGAGTTGCTGTCGTTCCCAAACACTTCCACGTTCTTATAATACAGCTGACAGTTGACTGTGGAATATTTAGGAGTGAGGAAATTTCACGACTGGATTTGTTGCACAGGTGGCATCCTATCACAGTTCCACGCTGGAATTCACTGAGCTCCTGAGAGCGACCCATTCTTTCACAAATGTTTGTAAAAGCGGTCTGCATGCCTAGGTGATTGATTTTATACACCTGTGGCCATGAAAGTGATTGGAACACCTGATTCTGATTATTTGGATGGGTGAGAGAATACTTTTGGCAGTTTAGTGTACATGGACCAAGACACTTACTTTAATTCTGACACCAATCTCTACGTACTCGACTCATCATATTTATACTGTGCTTCAGAGATCAGCTGGTTAAACAGGAAAAATCCAACTGGTGAGAAAAGTTAGGATCAAAGCAGTGCAGTTAAAGTATCTAGCCTGGAAATACCAGCAAAATATTTTGAATAATGACACCATACTATATTATATTAGGTACAGACGAAGTGTTCACTTCCGTTAATGAGCGAGTACACATAAAGTTGTTGTATGTTTGAATGACATTTGACTTACCAGTCTCCCTTCAGGAAAACACAAGAGTAACTATTAAATGCACACAAATGAACGCAAACGTATAAAGACCATAAAGTAGTTTGCTCACCTTGAGCAGATGGTTGTGAATGACTTGCTTTAGCTCGGAAGCTTTCTCTGGAGGCAGAGACATTACAGCAACAGTTAATGAGCTACGTTAGTAATAAGGTGCTACCAGGAACGGTGGACTGCGCAAATATACGATCCTTATAAATGTTTATCGGCTGTAACATAACCACATTTCTCTGACAGCCCAGAATGGCAACAACCTGGAAATAACAACTGCCAGTTTGAACTGTGGCGGAAAGACAGGCGGGATAGCAGTCCTACTGATGCCTGACTAAAAAAGGCGACTATTAGCTGTGCTGCTACCCCAAACAGATATAAAATACAGCCAGCAGGAGATCACTGACTACATGCTTTACTGTAAGGAACGTTTAATTTAGTTTAATTTAATTTCAGTTTGAGTTTGTATGCCTTTTATTCAGGGATTGTCGTGGTTGCCCTATAGTCGATTAACGTGTGACACCCGGTACAACCAGCAAAGGACCTATCTGTAGTTCCAGTTACAGCGATTACACTTTTTTCTATATCAAATCAACCAGTTTTATTGCTATTATTTAGACAATTAAGATTATTTCTCTCACCCTTAACTTAAAACACAGCACTTACTTGAATTATCTTTTAATAATACTCCAGAGAAAACAAAAGGCTGCGTTGTTACTTTTAGTGGCTGCCTCAATACAACAAATCCAGTACTTCCCTCTCCACGCGCCAATGCCGACCCACAGACAATAGCAAATTAAATTACTACAGTAGTCAATATGAGCAATGCCTCTTCTTGAAATATTGAATCAGTTCCTGGAATCCTTGGTGAGAGGCCTCAGTCTGCCTGCATTGATTTAGCACATGGTCACAATGAGATTATGACTGTACGACAGCACAGCAGTGCAGGGATGAGAGCAGAGCTGAGGCTGGACAAGCTGCTTTATGGACATCCAGTTCAAGAAAAACACAGTCAGACAAGCAGGGCTTAGTTAAAAAAAAAAAAAAAAAAAAAGATTCATGATTTATTAAGTATTTCATATTTTGTTTGCTTTGTTTTCCATCCTCCATCTGTCATGTCCTCACTGCAGCTCAGCAGTGTACAAAACCCCCTGAAATCTGTGTGGAAAACCAAAGTGAATGGAATGTTATGGTCAATCATGTCTCTTCTGGGTTGAATCAGTGGCCACCATCATCTCAGGAGTCATTACATGCTAATGACACATCTGGTGACATTTGGTACAATCAACTCTGGTCAATGCACCACCAACATGTTACTCATGTAGGGAACGACTGCTCACATGAACCTTCGTCTGTACGATCATGCTAGGAAACCTTGGAGCACACATTTTCCCCATTCAAGGCACATTAAAAGCTATCTCAACCAGCAAACAAATAAGAATACCAGGTTCATGCTGCTATCACTCTATCATAACTAGAATGTAATCTATGGTGCTCTGCTACAACTTCTAAATTAAAGCTTTTAGACTGGTCCCTATCAACTGAAAACCATTTCTATAGGTTCAAATTAAGAAGTCGAACACTGCCTAACGCTACTATGACTGCCATATTGCCACTGGAAGTTATGTCAAGAGATCTAATAGAAAATACAGTCCACATAAAGGGAATACAAGATTTCATCATGTAATAGCTTGCCTGGCTAATAACGGACAGCTTTGCTTTGGTTTCCTCAAAAACAACAGTGAGACAACCTAAACGCACATATGAACCCATCCAGTGGGTCAAAGTGGTGAGGGGCGTCTATGATCCATGTGACGACCAAACCTATGAAAAAAAATAGTAGCTCATACAACAGGAAACAAAAACATTATAGCAGAAATTGAAGTTTCAGCAAGGCAGCTCCATCAAGTGTCCAGTCACACAAAAAATATATCTGGTCATACTGGGATGCCCTGCTAAATGTGAGTGGAAGAACAAGTGGTGCTCTGGAAAACCTCAAAATGCATGCATGACTTGCACATTTCATCACTGAAAAACACAAAACACAGCTGACCTATGGGCTCTGGAGTCTTCCTACATAACTAAGGTTAAGATGGACAGTCATCACAAG
This sequence comes from Synanceia verrucosa, assembly GCA_029721515.1. Taxonomy (NCBI): domain Eukaryota; kingdom Metazoa; phylum Chordata; class Actinopteri; order Perciformes; family Synanceiidae; genus Synanceia; species Synanceia verrucosa. The sequence goes on along the minus strand of CM056557.1, from coordinate 4,673,583 downwards.
TCATTTTGAAATGTAAAGGGTGTCCACAGATGATCAACACACATCTGACCATTACAAATAAAGAATGCAAAAAAACAAATGTGTCAGAATATATTTCTTTGCTTTGTACTGCACCTTTAGTTATTTCAAAGCGGTTTGCTATGATACAGTACATTCATCAAGTGACAAGAAGGAAAAACCAAATGAATTCATCGTGCTGGCACCAAGATCCTGAGATGTTACTATTGATTTTTGTTAAGATCTTACATGAAAAATATACGCACAACCCTTTGATCTAGCGCTCCCGCATTTTGACCTTATGAAATAAAATAAATACCCTCAGTTATGCACATAATACCATCTACGTCTACTTAGAGAAGTACCTAATCCCAGGTACCGGTGCAAAATAGGAATCAGTTTTTAAGTGACCCAGGGTGCGTTTCACTGGGAGTATATCCAGCACACCAGCAGGCCAACGGCCACGGCTGCCCCAGCACCAACGTTGAGAAGAATGGGTCTCCAGTACAGCCACTTGTCTCGTTTCCTCTCTGAGTCAGTCAGTCTCTGTTTCATCTGCTGGATCTTCTGTGAGGTGCTGGCAATCCTCTCCTCGCGGTGTCGCTTTCTCCCTCTGAAATAAGAGTCACTAATCAGTAAACAACACTGAGAAAATCCCATCAATCTCATGCACAATGCCACTGATACGGCACAGAAATGAAGGATTATTACGTGAGAAGAATAACAAACAAGACTATAGCAGGGGACGGATCAGTTTCTCTAAGGTGCATTGGATTTTGCTGAAGATGGACACGTCTTCACACGGTCCAAAGAGTCCAAAGCAAACAGCCTTTCACATTTCTCTAGAACAGTGTCTTTTCCTGACAACGGGCTGTTACTTACTGGCCCGTGTTCTCTGCCGTGCTGTGGTCTTGTCTGTCTGGAGGGTGGTCTTCTGAGGCAGGCAGCGGCTCCAGACAGGGTCCTGGCTGACCATTGGGTCTCCTGTCGCTGACGTGAGGTCTGGGTGGAGGTGGAGGAGGGGGCAGATCTGGCTCAACATTGTCTCTTGGCATCGCTTTCTGTGTGTTCTGCTAAAGGGAATGAGATGCAAAGACACAAAATACAAGGGAATGAACATTTTTTTCCCTAATTCATGGCACAGAGAAAGCTGTATGGTATGCCCAGTACTGTCACTACCTCTACATGTGTTAAAAGTGATTCTCTAGATGACCAAATTCACATTTGTGTTTACACAATTTTAGATTAAGAACTAAAAGTTTAAGAAAAATTCCAACTTCTAGAAAAGCAACAAAGACATTTCCTGGCAAAAACATTCAAATAGCAGCCCTGTATTTGTGCCAAGCTCTCTGTTCTTCATCATCATTCATCTATGAGGCTGATCACATCAGAATGGACACCTCTACGTGCTCCTGATTATGACTTTAAAGTAAAACTTTGGCAGTCACCAGTCTAGCCTCAAATGTCAGAGGCCAACAAGGTGAATGTCTCCTAACAGCCCGAGACTTTCACAGATCAGTCTCACTCCCCAGCTGTGTGAGTGAGCTACCTGGGCTGCTGAGCTGACCATCGGGATTAGCTTGGCTCCCTCGATGACAGCCATGTAGGAGAAGCGGAGCTGGTCAGGCGTCTGGATCAGGCCCATGCGGTATTCCCTCATGTCCAGTAGCACCTTCTGTATGTCCACAGATGATGGGTTCTTCCTCCTGCTCATCTGCAAAATAGATAAATGGTAAGAATACACATGAAGTCTACAGTCTATGACTAGTGAAACACTGAGGAACTCAAACACTGAGACAGTTAAACCCTTGCTAATAGCGGGGTCCTCACGGACCATGAATATCACGTTCACTTTTGAAAGCTGGGCTTTTACTTGTGACGGGATATTTTACACTATTATTGCACTGCTAATTTTACTCAAGTAAAGGACCTGAATACTTCCTGACCAAGTCGTTCAGATCTGTTTGGCACGTGATAATATCTTTCAGTTTTAAATCCCACAATTGCTGCAGACTTGACTCTCTCGCAGATACTGGTGAAGACAGTTGAAGGTGAAGACACTGGTATCCAGGGTTGATTCATGAAAACTTAGTAGCCATCTTACCCAACCCAAATGGAAGTAAAGCCTTTAATCTGTAGCTTGTGTTGCCTCCTTCACCTTCTGCTTCAGGTCTAGTCTCAACACTTCTATTGCACTGAGTTCTGGACTTTGACGAGGACAAAGTACCACTTCTCTCACATAAGTCGTTGGTAGTTCAGCTAGAATGCTTTGGGTTGTTGTCTTATAGTTTAACGCACTCTCAGCTCAGCTTCAACTCACTGCCTAATGGCAGGAGACTCTGCTCAAGAACTGGTTTTTAGAGGGAGAAAAGCATCCCCATGTCTTCATTATGTCCACCACCATGCTTCACTGTCTTTCCTTGGAAAGCTGTCTTTGCTTGTCTCCAAACATTGCACTTTTGATTGTAACCAAACAATTTTAGGCTCATGCGTTCAGAGAACAGGCTTCCAGCAGGCCTTTGGTTTGTTCTTTAACAGACAACTGTCCGATTTGAGAGCATTTTTCCCTGTTACTCTCCCATGAACGGCATGTCATTCAAGCTTTGCAGTGCTAGTTTAGATGGTGGTTCACTTCTAGGCAGAGTTGCAGTCGTGTTAAATATCATCACTTTATAAATAATTTGTCTTACAGGGGAAAATAATGGAGCTAAGGTATCTTGGAGATGGTCTTTTAACTTTCCTCAAACTGATGGCCTGTCACTTCCTCAGGTATCTCCTTTCCTCTCACAATTGTTGAACTGTATGAGCTCACCTTTAATTGGCCAACCACTTTCCTAAGGATGCCTCACTTGATTTAAGTGCATAGTTAGCCAATTAAGCCGACAAATGTGTTTTCCCTGAATCATTAAACTACTGGACTTAATGATGTAGCTGGGAGTTCACTTACTTTTGCACATACACCATTTCCATGTTACTACTCACAAAATTCTCTGAGTACATGCAACTGATGTACACAAACATAAACCTGACATTTCTTATAAAAACATGTCATCTAACTCGCTTGTGTAACGTCATACCATTTTTGTTTTCAATCTAAACATTTGGCAACACCCACCCCCCACTGTTCTCACCAGCACCAGGCAGGTGTCCACCAAGGCGAGGGTCCCTGAGCGTCCAATGCCAGCGCTGCAGTGAACCACTGAGGGCCCGTGCTCTGGTCCCAATGAGCCAGACTCCCGAACCTTGAAGAGGAAGTTGAGGAAAGAGGCTGGAGATTCTGGGACACCGAAGTCAGGCCATGTGGTGTAGTGAAAATGGTAGATCTCCCTGGATTCCCCTGTCTACAAAAGAAAGCATGACATGTCAGCTATTATTGTCACTAGGAAAACACTAAACAGCCCATGACGTCACAGCATTTCTCTAAATGTTTAGACTTGGATTCTGGGCTTCAAAATAGTTACAACCATGCAAAATAATACAAGTCAGGACAGGTTAAGCAATGTTCAGAGCTGCTGAAGGAACACAGGCAAAGCAAGGAAACAACTGTGACTGTCCTCAAGTGGACACAAAGCAGTTTCACCTCTCAAAATATCATCTCTAAAGTAGTACTACTCCACAAAAAAAAACAAAACACTTTTTTATCTAACTCACCATTGTGTTTTGCAGTTCTAGCACGCGGATGGTATAATAAGAATGGTCCTCCTCTGAAAGCAGCTGGACAGCAAACCCTGTGTCTGTGAAAGACATCTGTAGCTCCTCTGTGGTGGGCCAGTACTGTGCACACTTTTCCTGTCGAGACAAAAGTGCCTTAACATGGCTGAACAGGAAGTCACACACTCCCAGGTTTGTGAAGGATGAGCAGGATTATCCACAGATTTTATTTATAATAGATTCCACAAAATTATAGAATCCATCTTCACAAAGACACACCACTACCAATGTAAAGGAATGCACCATTCACTTTGGTTCATATTACTTACCCTCAGGCTCATTATAGTCAACAGCACTGTGATACCATACCTGATGGGACTTGACAGCTTGTTTCCACATGTCAGAAACAGCCAGTTCTCACAAAGCATATCAAAACATTCAGCTCACTTTAAAGGAGACATGTCAGGTTGATTTTCAGATTCATACTTGCATTTTGGGTTTCTACAACAACATCTTTGTATACTTTATGTATAAATTATTTTCGCTCATGCTGTCTGAATATAACTGTACTAGCCCTCTGTCTGAAACACCCTGTCTCTTTAAGACCCCCTCTTAAAAAAGCCCAGTCTGCTCTGATTGGTTTGTGTGAAAAGTATGATGCACCTTTGCAAAGGTAGTTCTCAAGCTGTGGGTGAAATATTCTGATGATCCTGCATGTAATGTGAGAACGTTCAGTGAACACACACACGGAAAAGGAAAAACCATTAAAACTTTTCAGCGTAGGAGGAGACATCATGTGTCCAGCAGCTAAACTTGTGAAATGAAGCTAGTGTATAGATAATCATAGAGTCTGATTTGTTTCCAATGGGGGAGAGGAAGATGATGCCATTCTAACAAGGATCTTCCATTTTTTGTGCTAAAAACTATATCAGACACACTTCATTATTCAAAGCAGAGCATTCTATGTATCTCATGATTTGGGGCTATAACCTTGTAGCAATAGCTGCTGAGGTGTGATGAAGTGTAATGATGAAGTGCAAAGTGCTCTGTGGGAAGCAAGAACATCTACTGCTAATAGTAACTATCACCGTATAACCACTGAAACAGACAGGTCCTGAAGTGTACTCACAGATCCCTTTTCGATGACTCTGTTGAGCATTATAACAGCTTTGGAGCGCTGCTCCCAAATCATCAGCCAGAAATGACCACAGGTATTCCTCAAAGGCCCCTGTGGAAGCAATAGAGAGAAATATGTGACTATGAAAAGCTTCTTCAAACTGCCCACACACTTCAAAGCACTCTTATGCAGACATTACTTATACTACACTGTACCTGAGAAAGAATGTAAGCTCTTTGGGCTTCTTCCACTGTGACTAAACTTGCATTGATGTAGTCATTTTCAGAGTTTTCAAGTTTTACCCGACTGTGATCATCTGAAACCAGACAAGAGGTGAATTCCAAATCAGAAAGGAGCCATTTAAGACAATACACAATTTCATTAATAACTTTATCTGTCATAAGACTCACATGGGCTGACATCTCTGTAGCGGTTCAAATTCCGATTCACTGGAAGTTTGGCCACTTTGTAAGGATATTCACTGGCTTGATTACGGATTTCCTGTCGGAGACAAAGACAAGAGGCAATGGGTCATCTGTAACTGATATATACTGATCTGATATGTTTTAACTGACATCTGTCAAACTGCTGCATTGTGATGCAGTTTTTACTACAGTATTCATTGTTGTGAAAATGAGTTAAGTGTCTCTTTAAGTGTCAGACAAACAGGAACTGTTTTACTGAGAAAGCTACAAAAAGTGCAACTACAATGTGACAGGTAGGTTTCATCAGTTTCACCTTTGAAGTAAACATGGACAGTCACAGAGCTTCTCTTTAGGACTCAGTAAAGAAAGATCAAAACACGTTTATTAACTATAAAAATATACAGTGGGGTCAACATGTTGGACAATACAATACGCAGGTATTTGGAGTCTGAGTGTTTCCTAACAGATTAACTGCTAATTGTAAAACATCTCCAACTACATGTTATCCTTAGAAGCTACATAAGAGTCCAACCGGAACAGGAACATTATAAACCTGGGCTTTCTCAGACAGCTGGTGGTTAAAACACATGTGCTTTTCTCTGGAAGTCCTACTGAGTTCTCAGAAACTGCAGCTGACGTCTGCTAGCGTCACCCAGCATAAGCTAACTGAGCGCATCTCTGCTGCACGTTTTCTAGCTACGGAAGTCAACGAGTACTAGCGCGGAGTGCTAGTTTCTCACTCGTCCCAAATGTGCATATATAATGTCCACACAATGCGAAAAGCTCTATAAGTTAACACAAGTAGCCGAGTCGATTATATGGTGAAAACTAGCCGAAATACCAGGAGAGATGTCTGATAAGCTAGCTATCAAATTGAGCTAGCCAAGTAACGTTTAAGTTAGCAACCGATCGTCATAGAAACACGAGAGGCCCAGTGTCCCGACTTACATTGTAAAGGTTTTGCCATCTCCCGAATGAATCGATGTCTTCAAACTCTTGCTCCATTGTGTTGTAATTAATGCCGTGAGACACTTGCTGGATCGTCACAGAGTGTTTGCAGCTCCGCTCACTAAGTTAGTCCTTTCTGTCAGCCATCTAAACGGCAGCGAGTGTAACCCTGGGGATCCCTGCGGGGAGTCTGCTGCTCCTGCTACACTGCATGTACGCTGACTGACTTGGGTTGCCAGTCACGTGACTTTGTCAGCCTGCCAAAATAACTCGTATCGCGTATTGCTGTGTGGTATCTCGACATAAAAGTCGTCAATTTCACTAAATTTGAATTTTGAAAGTTAGTTAGTTGAACTTCACCAAATTATTAAAATTATTAAAACAATTGGAATAACAAATAAAGTATCATACAACACAAACACTTCAGTATTTTACAAATATTTCTGCCATACTTCTCTCGACCACTAGTTCAACATGATAAGTAAATGTTCGACTGAACCTGGCAACCCAGTGAACGGAGAAGGGCAAAAGCTATTTCAATTAAACTTTGCATTTTTTTCTTGCGTTTTAATTTAATGTACCTATGACTTTTAATATGTAAAACATAATAGTAATTATGTGGATGCTGTTCAGTTCGAGATGCGCGGTTTTTACATAAACGTTATTATGAAGTACCACAACTGCTGATTTAAATAAAATTGATTTGAATGCGCCCCCTGGTGGTCAACTCGGGTGATAGCGCACACTAGGAGGACCCGCCAAACATCCACACATGACAGGCCGGCAAGGTTAGCTAGTGCAGATGGTGTGTTGCTGGTTAGCTAGCTAGCTGTAATCATGTTTGTAGCGCGTAGTATCGCCGCAGATCATAAAGATCTAATTCACGATGTGTCGTACGATTTTCACGGCAGGAGAATGGCAACTTGCTCCAGTGACCAGAGTGTCAAGGTAACGTAGGTTAGCTTGAAGTATTCATCACCGATGCTAATGTTAGCCGCTGCTGGAACAGCTAGTTCGTCCGTATTATCAACACACTTAGCTCCCTGTTTGATTCAGATTCTCATTTTCCAACAGCTGTAAACACATGTAACGCCTGTCCGTTTGCTAAATCTGCTGCTAATTCTGACAGGGCAGCTTAACCTTGTTGCTTTAGCTTCGTTGCTAGCCACGGTACTTGTAGCATGCAAGCTGTGGTTGCTCTGGGTTAAGCAGTGCAACAAATGTAAACATTGCGGAGTTGGCTGATAGCTATAAAAACACGTGGAACATCCACTGTTTGTATAGTACACATTATATAGAGATGGATAACTCTTAACACGAGTTTTAAATCAATTCGATACAAACGTCTTTTAATGTCTTTCAGGTTTGGGACAAAAGTGAGAATGGAGAGTGGCACTGCACAGCTAGCTGGAAGGTAAGTCATCTGCTTCTCCATTCGTTGTATCCACCACATTTCCTGGTAAAATAAGACTTTTACTGCCAGCTTACTTGCATAGCAACACATGACATTTGCATCAATATCTTTACTGGTTGTGGAGCGTTCTTGTGATCTCATATTTTCTCTGATATTAGTTGAGGTTAATTGATTTGACAAAAGCTCCTTCCTCCTCTGCACAGACACACAGTGGATCGGTGTGGAGAGTGACCTGGGCTCATCCAGAATTCGGACAGGTTCTGGCCTCCTGCTCCTTTGACAGGACAGCTGCTGTCTGGGAAGAGATTGTAGGAGAGTCCAACGACAAGCAGAGAGGGCTGAGCCACTGGGTTAGTTTGTGCAACTCTAGCATCCTTCTAAACTAGCAGAGCAGATGTCACAGACAGGTATTCCTCAGTATAGAGTAGCTTCTGCAGCATTCAGACTGGTGACGCCCAGTAAGTTGTGCTTATGATATGAATGTTTAAGCGTGACATGCTAATTCAGGTCCGACCATTGTGCACGGTCAATTTTTTACAGTCCTCTGTTTGGTCTGACTCCATTATTTCATGGCATTCTGTTTTAGATAAAGAGGACAACACTTGTGGACAGTAGAACTTCAGTGACTGATGTGAAGTTTGCCCCTAAACACATGGGTCTGATGTTAACCACCTGCTCTGCGGACGGAGTGGTGAGGATCTATGAGGCTCCTGATGTGATGAACCTGAGTCAGTGGTCCCTGCAGCACGAGATCTCCTGTAAGCTGAGCTGCAGCTGTATCTCCTGGAACCCCTCAAGGTTAGATTACATTTACTTTGTTTAAAAAGCTGTTGAGATATGGAGGAGATTTCCAGTCCTAGTTGTGCTACATATCCATTCACAATAACACTTTGTTATAGCAGGTGAAGCTGCAATATTAAATAGAAAATTAATTGGCAACAATACCTGTGAAAATAACAAACATTGGATGGTTACAGGTTATCAAAGTGAGAGTTTGTTTAATGTTTTTCAACATTACAATAAACTGATTGTCTTTGCATCTTGTTCTGTTATTTGGGCAAAATTAGACAATTGATGATGGTACTATGTGTTGTGAGACATTGTGAGAGGCACTTTTCAGTGGTCTCCCAACAACCTCTGAGATAATATTGATAATACAGTCTGAAGATCTGTCTGTGTAATCTTGTGTCGTTGTCTCCCTACCATCCAGCTCTCGTGCGCACTCACCAATGTTCGCAGTGGGGAGCGACGACAGTAACGTAACGTATGGTGGGAAAGTTCAGATCTATGAGTACAATGAAAACACAAGGTAGGTCTTCCTGATGGGTATGTCACAAACATTTCAATATTTGAAAGTGTTTGAAAACTTGAAACTTTGAAACTTGTTATCCAATGCTCTACAGGAAATATGCTAAATCAGAGACACTGATGACCGTCACTGATGCAGTCCATGACATCGCGTTTGCTCCAAACCTGGGGAGATCCTTCCACGTGCTCGCCATCGCAACGAAAGATGTCAGAATCTTTAAGCTTGTTCCTCTGAGGTGACTGGTTCCATGTTTTGTCACAGTTGTCATATGAAGGACTCTTTTTTTAACTGATTCACTTTTGCAGCTGTTTTAAAGGACAGAAATGAGAACTTGCCTTTCAATGAATGTCCTGTAACTTGGAACTACCTGACAGGAAGGAGAGCACCTCCACAGGACCCACCAAGTTAGAGGTGCAAATCATGGCCCAGTTTGACAACCACAACTCCCAGGTGTGGCGCGTGAGCTGGAACATCACCAGCACCCTGCTGGCTTCTTCTGGTGATGATGGCTGTGTGCGCCTCTGGAAAGGTGGGAGGTTATTGTTTGCTTTTGTTCATGACTGCTTATCTGTCCTCCTTTCAATTTCAGTCATGGCTACACTGAAAGCTGTTGTTTGTTCATTGTGTCCAGTGTGACGCTTACCAGTATTGAGTGTAAATATGTTTAATTATCAAATTAACAAACTATTTAAATGCACAAACATTAGATCCAGTAATCCTCATATCATCTGAGTTGTTATGAGGTGATTTCTGTAGGACTGGGCTGTTAACATTTCAAACTCTTCTGGCATTGAGATGAACACCAGACCAGGCTGGTATACCAAATTTAGCCACTGGGTGTCAAACTTGTTGTAGAAGCTGCTCCACGGTTGAACACATGAGAGTGTAGTGATTCCGGTCCACTTTGTTTTTTGTCCCACCGCTTTCATCGCTTTCAAATCGAAAATGTTGCTGCACGGTTTTAGTTTTCTTTGAGATCAACACTGTTATTTCTCATCTCATTAAAAAAAAAAAAAAAAAATACACACACACACAGACTTGAATGTTCTATTAAAGATACATCACATAACAATAATTTGTGAAAATTGAAGTTTGTATACTGACCAAAGCCTTAAATCTTGTAGATACCTGGGAAGCTCTGATGGCTGTAACCTCAAATGTCCACTAGATGGGGCATTAGTTCATGGTTGGCTCCACCACCATCATCCATCCATCCATTTTCTGCCGCTTATCCTCATAGGGTCGTGGGGGTGTCCATTTTCTGCCGCTTATCCTCATAGGGTCGTGGGGGTGTTGGAGTCTATCCCAGCTGTCTTAGTGTGAAAGGCAGGGTACACCCTGGACAAGTCTCCAGTTCATCACAGGACACATAGAGACAGACAACCACTCACACTCACATTCACACCTACGGTCAATTTAAATTAACCAATTAACCTAATCCCCATGCATGTTTTTGGATGGTGGGAGGAACACGGCGTACCAGAGAGAACCCACACAGACATGAGGAGAACATGCAAACTCCACACAGAAAGGCCCGGGGATTCGAACCCAGTACCTTCTTGCTGTGAGGCAACAGTGCTAACCACTACACCACCGTGCCGCCCCACCATCATCATCTTGTGAGAAATATGTAGTGGAATTATACTGACACCCCATGACAGTGTTCAGCTGGGATCAGTGATCACATTCTTCCATCAGTTTTTCCAATTTGCTTAGGTGTGTTGTAAATGATGGGCTTTGAGGCAGCTGTTGAATTTATAACAAGTAGCAGAAGCACTGATTTGTCTGTGTTTGTCTGCGTCCTTCTGCAGCTAACTACATGGACAACTGGAAGTGTACAGGCATCCTGAAAGGAGACGGCAGCCCACTCACTGGCTCCTCTGGTCAGCCCACAGCCATGAGCACTGTTGTGGGCTCCTCTGTGCAGACCTCCCAAAATGCCTTGAATGGGATATCTGCAGGAAGGTAGGTGGCGTGATGCGTCTGACGCCACTCACCCAGCCGAGCCTGAGCCAGTCAGAACTGACAGCTTACCATGCCTCACACTGACTGGGACACACCTGCTCACTGACTCACCTCCTGGGCTCACACTGACCAAATGTTGCACTCCTGCAAAGAGCTTGGCTTCCTGCAGAGATGTTGTTGGAGTTGGATTTGGATGAGTTGTGGTGTTTTTTTTTTTTTTTGAATAAGCAATTTTCTCTTGACTTGTACAGATGCATGCAAGAGTATTTTCATATTTCTACTTTGCATTGTCGGTGTTGAGAGCTAACCATATTCTTGGTATATGTAGTAAAATAAATCCGTTTATATAAAGTTGTTATGCGATTATTATTTCAAAGGAATACTTTGGAATCATTGTGTTAAAGGGCAACATTTTTTATTTTATTTATTTTTATGAATTTGATTAGTTTCAGACTTCTGCAACACCCAGTTCCTATTTTGGGATGAGCAATTGAATCAAAGCTCATTTATTTTGCTTTTCAATTTGACTCTATCTTTGAGCAAGTATTGCCAAACTCTTTGCTGAGCAGAGGAACAACTTGAATGAACCCTGTTAACCAACTGTAGTAACATCAGAGAACAGTATTAACACATGCAGTATGGGTATGAATACAGCCACTGACAATAATGACTTTTACATGCGATTACATGATATTATCTTACCTTTATGAATGGAACATTCACTTCATAAGCAGTAAAACTCACAGTTCAGTATACCAGCTAATATCGCTCCAGCCTTACTCGTTCTGGTGTGACCGGTAGCATTCAGTGGCTAATTTCCTGCTGACTTTCTAATGCTAACCATACACTGTTATCCCATAATTATTGCTTGTCACTACAGAAGTCAGCAGATGATACATAAGCTTGCTCTAAAATTGAGATCATAAATGAGCAGCATTAGAGCTTTTATTAGAGTTCTCATGTGGCTGTATTTATGTTCTTCACAACCTCTAACTTAACAAAACCTCTGTATTTACCTTCTTTTAGTAGTTTTTCACCTCTCAACAGTCTGTGCACTGTTTAACATTCTGTGTTAACTTTGTAATCAAAACAAATGAGATGTGTAAAATTAATATTTATAAAAGTTTCCTTGCACTCCAATTCCTTATTGACGGAAATGAATGAGAAGTGGGTTTGTTGAATTAATGTGGTATTGTACTGCTTGTTGCATGCAGGATTGGCAAGAGAGGTCCCTTTGCCCCTCCCCTGCGGCAGCTGACCTCTCCAAAGATATACCAGCATCCTGCATATTACTAATGTGTCCTCTGCACCAGCTACCATTTGCCCTCCTTTGAACTGTGTGCGTGAGTCATGTCCTAGCTGAATGCTCACAGCAGGTACTGATGGTTCTGTTTTAAGCTGCATGGGTCTGTGGTTCACAGCTTCCACTTTGTTTGGAGTCCAACATCCTGTTTTCCAGAGTTTCACCAGTTTAAGTACCAATGCACATAGACCTTTTAAAAATGAACCCCATCCCGACTTTGTCCGCCCTCACACTTTTTTGTGTTTTCTAGAGCTTATGTGTGTCCTTTCTTCTTTTAATCTCCAGTTTCTACTTCTTTTGATTGTGTTTCCCCTCTGTATTCCATTCTCATTGTCCTCTCCTTCCCTGTCTGTGTGTTTTGCCTGCGTCTCTGTCCTTTTTGTTCTGCTTCAGGTATTTCTTTCCACCTCTGGATCCTCCTAGAGCAGGTACTAGGTATGGTCACCTGCTTCCTCCCTCCTCTCTCATAGAGCCCTGTGACGGTGAGCCCATTCAGCCTCAGCAACAGGCTCTTCCTCACAGACTCTCCTCTAGATCACTGCTGACCCTACCAGAGGCTGAAGGACAGTGATTAGGGGGTGATTTAGCGCAAATAAAAGGGGATATTTTTGTGGAGGGTCACGTACCACACAAGTGCCATTTATTTCTAATAAAGACCTTGTTTTATGTCTATTTCCTCTTTTCTAATGTGTTTTTTCCTCTATATAAATTAGAAAATGAATTGGAAGAGGTTTCTGAAATTTGCTGTATGTAGCCAGTAAAGCATGTCTTATATGCATTTTAATAGTCTAATGTATAGGTTTGTCAATAATAAACAAAATATTACCCATGTTTAGTTTTGTATTCTAGTGCTGTAAGCCTAATGAAACAATGTCCATGATGGTTAGTGAATGAAGAGTCCTGATGACCTCAACATTCAGTGCTTGTAGCAGAAATATTATTAAGATTTCACATTGTGGAAGACAGAATAAACATAAGATATGAAAAGAAAAGCTATTTTTGAGTACTTTTCCTTCATACTGAATGACTGCCTGACATGACTGACTAGCATGTGGGACAGCGCCTTTGTGGAAATAGTATATGACTCATTCAACACATTGCTTTGGTTGCAAATTGACACCTGCTGTATTGTTGACTGCTGAATTGGGTGAGAAAGTCAAATTATTCTTCATGATTTATTAAGGATATTATAAGATGTTAGAAGTGGTATCGTTCTCTGACTATCAACTGAATCTGGGAGGAGATATGAGGCATTTGTCCTCCCAGCTGTACTCTTAAATTATAGAAAAAAACAACACGTCATTTGGTTTGACAGGGAGGATAACATTTCATTTCATGGCTGATGGCTCACTCATGTAGATGCCTCTCAAAAACTGGAATGCAATGGATGCAGCTGTCTGCTAACTAAGGCATTCATGCAGCTGCTCGGCAGAACACTTGGTACAACAAGCTCCACACACTGTACATGCTTTTGCTTTTATGTCCTTATGCCTGATAACTAACTGAGCTAATTGTTCAACTTAATTGTGGATATTTATTTTATATGTCTGTTGTGAACTGCCACAGTTTATTTTTGCAGTAATTTATATTGCCATTAAATAATGGCTGGAGCCTGGAAGTAAGCGTGTTCCTTCTTTCATTCATTTTGGGAGGACAAACACCCGATTGATGGATCAATGGGCTGTTTTCCAATCCGTCCTGAGTGTCCAGTCCAACAGAGCGATATGAATCTCATCCAATCATGAGTGAGAATTTTCTCCTTCGCAGTGGTGTTGTCCAATCAAAATGATTTAAACTCGCAAAGTCCCGCCTATAGAAGATGACGCAGACGCGGGCTTCCTGTGGTTCCTGGGCGCTTCTTGGTCCTTCTGACTATAGAGCAGATTGTCTGTTGTGCCTGCTTTTACAAATAATGAACAACTTAAGAGTTAGGGAAGTTTCTTTTGGAACTTAACACCACTTTATTACTACAAACTCGAGCTGGAGAAGAACCGTGGTGTGTCGGCCCCTCTACTGAATGTGAGTTGTCCAACTACCGTTCACGTAAAGTTTCAAGTCTCTCCTGTTGAAATTGTGACCAGTCTTGAAATATTTGGGTAACGTTAGCAAGCAGGTTTAACATGAGTTAACTTGTAGATGTAACGTGTGTTTTTGCAACATTTCTCTCACTTTATAAACGAAGATAGTAAAGTACGTTGACTTGTAGGTTAGCTCAAATTTGTAGCGTGTTGGTGATTTTGACAAACCCTCTTGTTTTTAGCAACTATTAGCTAGCGTTAAGAGTTAGCTAACCTAGCATAGTTAAGTTAGCTAGTTAATGCTAATTGTTCTCAATTTGTTTTGTAGATAGATGGGCAAACCCGTATAGCCGCAAAGCAACACTCAATAAATTAATCAAAAGATTAAAAACTACTTTTCCTCCCAGTTGTAAGGTGGTATCACAGTGTATAGTCTATGGGTAGTGACAACAAGCACATCACTTCTTACATACATCTACCTAAATGGTTCCATTCGTCTGCACAGTGTGCACAGGCTAACTGGGATTTGAGTTCTAGTACTAACCTGCCCTTTATTTCTGCTGTTCCCAGACGTTACAGATGGTCCTCACCTGAACTGAAGTCAAGCCACATTTGGCTGTCACCTTCTTCATTCATTAACATGGCAGACAGTTTTTACAAGTTGGAGGATGAAGCCTTCCCCAGTTTCCTCTGCAAGTCTCTGGACAGCACCAGTGGCCGGGCCACGCTGGGGAATGTGACACTGGGTTCAGGCCCAGGACTCCCAGTGGCTGCCTCTACTGTGGCTAAAATTAAACCCGGCTGTGACAACAGGTGGACGCACGCTGTTGCTTTGGCCAGATGTGGCTTTTTGTGGAAATGCCCTCATGCATCATTCTCTGACTCATCATACAACCTATTTAACTAGTGTGACAATGGACACTGAAATTATTCCAGTTCCTGTTTTGGAGGATTTTTTTGTACTAATTGCAGCACTTATATGCTACGTGAAATAGGAAGCATTGATATGACAAAATGTACAGGAATACATTGTAACAAAATATTAAGACAAGTCTGTCAAACATTGAATTTATTTACTCATAGTGAGTCAGAACTGATTTTAGAGCCTTAACTGTGATGTAGAGCTGTTGAGTATGAAAACATTCAGTTGTTTTCATGTGCTCTTGCTCCACAGAGGAGATCTTGTTGAGGCGTCATATCTGGAGGCTAACTCACAGTCATCTGTTCGAGAACAGCCCAAGTTTGCCCTCAGCTTCAAAGATGACTTGTAAGTATTAATATATGTATTTCACGCTGCTGATTTATGTTTTGTAATGTTGTCTGTGAAGAAAAAAAGATATCATATGTTTTGGTCACTGGAGTTTTTTTTTTCCTCACATTGTTGTAGTTAAACTACATGTTGACTAATATTTATTTTTTTTTATAGCAATTCAGAACATCAAAAGCACAAGCCTTGCTATAAAATTCAATCTATATGTATCTAATTGTACATTTGTCTTGTGAGTTAACCCTTGTAGGTTGAATTATTTCAGTGAGGATTTCTTCAGTTATTTGTACTTAGCAGAGAAAACTTACAGTGAATCCAAATTAAAGTATGACACTATAATGCATATAAATCCGTACATACATGGTTTTATAGTGTATGTTCAAAGGGGCAGACATTATATTACTCTGCCTTCTTTTACTTTATAGCTTTTATGTGGCATTAATTATTTACATCCCTGCCTACCTTACAGGGACAATGCAGATGACTTCATTGCAGCTCACCGTATTTCAGACATGCTGGTGAAGATTAATTTAGATGAGAGTGCATCTCAAAACCAAAGCGCCATGCTGGGGCTTCCTCCCACACAGATGTGCTCGGTCAGCGGCCGGCCCACAGAACTTGGAACAGGTAAAAATGCTGTTGCACATGTCTGTCTTTAATAGGTTTAACACTGTGCCAGCCTCAGAATAAGTGAGTATTCTTTTCTTGGCGACATATCTCAGTTGGCTTCACCTGACATGACATTGGCATAAATGGACATCTCTTTTTGTCCTCTTAAGAAGAAGGCACATTTTCTTTAAGTGACACTCGTACCTTGTTTCTCCTGTTTCTTCTGGCAGATCTGTCAACAGGGCTTCTGACATTTGCCCAGTTTGGACCTAAAGATAGCACAGATGCAAAGGTACCAATTATGCTAACTCTTAACCAGTTGGCTGTTGTACTTTTAATCTATGATGATTCTTTAGCAGCATAGACCGAAAGCTTCATACGTGTAATAAAAATATGACATATATGGCTCATAAGAATGTACAAACTCATTCTGATGGTTAACGACATATTGAAAATTTTGTTTTTGGCTTCATTTCAGTTTCTTTGCTTGATCATATTTCATATTTTTGAATATTAGCTCAACTAAAAAACTCCTACAATATAAGGAAAAGCAAGTTAATTTTTTTTTTCAGATATAGGTTGCAGTTTTAGATTTTTAATAAATTACATTTTCCCCCCAAATAAACTATGATCAGGCACCTGCAAATATGCTTTTCCTGTGTTCCTTCAGGCTCAGCACTTAGTGGCTACAGCTGAAGAGGATGTTGTGCAGAGTGAGGGAGTGGACAGTGATCACTTCAGTGGCAGTAACTCAAGCTTCCTGGCAAATGAGAAGCTCATGTCTGTGGACAGCATGAACAGTGATATCACAGGTTCATAAATCCTTCATATTTGAAAGCCGAAAATGAGCACAAATTGTTGATGTGGTGACAAAGTGAATATATGTTTGATTTCCAGATGATGACATTGATTCAAACAACCTGCCTGATAATGAGCTGGAGCTGTATTTCAATAAGCTGGTGCCTCCTGCTATGCAGAGAGGCAGAGTGGAGGGCCAGGAGATTCCTGCTTCAGTAAGATGCTTCCCCTCTCTGAAAAATGTTCAGCATTACTCACTTGTTCTCTTACACCTTCGTAACATTAGTCATTAGAAAACAAACATTAAGCCCAATTTACACAGCCTGCATTACTGCAGCGCAGCTGGCAAAATCAATTTACACTGGGAGCGTAGTGCTGCATGCGAGACTGCTCCACACTCTGGCGAAATTCACAACATAACGTAGTGAACTTCCTGTTTGCTATGCACAGCCGCTCATTACTTCACAGCTAATCTCTCCCTTGTTCTTCCTTTGTCCGTTTTTGGCAAGTTATGGAAAACTCATTCAGTTGCACACACAGGCTACAGTAGAATTTACTCACCGTCAACTCCAACCACTTCTGCATTTTCTCTCCATGCACTCTCTTTTCTGTTGCTGTCTTTATAAAAGGCATGTTGGACATCATAGATAATGCTGTGTTTCTCCACTTAAATGATAAATCTTTCCTCGTCCATTATTTGGTCTTCTGCCAGTTGTGCTGCTAAAATGAAGTAGCCGGAGTTCACTCGTGACATTTTATTTTGAAAATCCACCAGAAACTCTTTTATTGTACTGCTTGACTTCCTGTCTGCTCGATCTAGTTAGTGGACATTGTCGCATTTTGGGCGCGACATGGCTTGGAAATAGAACCAGCGCGTATCTCTCACGAAGCTGTCCATGATGCGCGCTGGGAACGCTGCAGTTACGTTGTCATTTTGCAGGCGGTGTAAATAGACTCATTGACTTTAATGAAAGCCTTTCACAGCGGCTGTTGCTCGGCTGCAGTTAGGCTGCCGTTATGTGCGTGGTGTTGGGCTTTATTCAACTCTCATTCACTTCTCATTCCTTTTGTCTCCCTGCCCGCTTTCACATACATGTCA
This sequence comes from Synanceia verrucosa, assembly GCA_029721515.1. Taxonomy (NCBI): domain Eukaryota; kingdom Metazoa; phylum Chordata; class Actinopteri; order Perciformes; family Synanceiidae; genus Synanceia; species Synanceia verrucosa. Next base: position 4,655,663 of record CM056557.1, on the reverse strand, counting down.
TCATTCATAGGAACTGCTGGGTGCTCCTGACAACATTTCAAACCCAGGCTCTACAGAACCAGAACAACATAGACACCAGTTCCTTGATGACTACAGTCAGGTGAGCACGTTTATGAAGAGCATAAACTGTAAACATAATCATTGGGCAAGATACTGTGATTGTTCTAACTTTCTTCATTATGAAGTTACCACCTTATTTTTGTGAATAATATATTTGACTCAAGTCACACAACAATTTTTCCTGTGTAATTATTTTTGTAATATCTTAATCTATCCTGTGTACTTTTTCCTCAGGAGGACTTCCAGATGCCTGATGTGCGCCTGGCTGCTACAGGTATGGACTCCTGTCCTGCCAGCGATGAGGACACTGAGGATGAGCTGGAGTCTGCCAGAAGGAACAACACCTCTACCAGGACACGGCTGCTGCCCAGCACCTCCAGGCAACTGGTCAGGAAACGAAATCAACATTTTTAACAGACTTAAACCTCTATCCATCATTTGTATCAGAATGTACTATACCACATATTTTGCTTGCTCATGTGTGGATGTACATGTGGGTACAGGTTGGGGAGAGTAATCGTCCCAGTTTCAGGCCGGGCTTAGAGGGAGGCAGTTCTGATGATGAGGCTTCCAGTAGCCGTGGCGGCCCCTCTCTGTCTGGGATTGAACACAGGCGATCTGCTGAGGGACAAGTCATCAATCCTCCTGTCACAGGTATAATAAGCCTTCACTGGCTTCTTTCTTTCTTTTTGGTTCATTGCTTGGTCCTCCTGGTTTGTATTCAACAAGGAGCTGTTCCTTGATAATTTTGAGGAAATGTTAATTTACTTGAGACAGACTTTTCTACCAGCTAGCCACTCCATCTTGCCGCTCCTCTAACATCTTTAGGGGACCACCTGTTCTGTGTCATTGTGTAACTCCAGGGGATGGAGGAGGTGGGGATGGGAGCAGTGGCAGTGAGGGAAGCGGAAATGATGGTGGAGTTTCCACTATTCCTCTCCCAACTCCCGTCGTCCAGACCACCTATGATGTCCTGCGTGGGGTTGGGATTGTGGGGAGCAGTGCTGTTGGTGAAGATGGCGAGGTGACTCTGCCAGGACATGGATGGAATGGGCTTTCTAGACATACTGAGGTCAGAATGGGGAGCAATTCTGGTGTAACTAATAACACTGGCTGCATTTCATACAGCAGCAAGCTGGCTCATTGGTGCAGTGACAGAGCTTTGTTCTGGCTTTTTTGCATACATAATTTGGTGCATACTGAAGAAATATTTTTGTAGATTATACATACTTTCTATTGGCCCTCATAATTGGGATTTTATTGGCACATTGTTGTATTCAATAGTTGATTTTTTTCCATTTTCCACTTAAACACTTAAATATTTGTGCACTGTCTTGCAGATGGGTGACCGTGTGGGTCCTGTAGGAATAGGAGAAGCCAGCTCTTCTCTTGGGGCATCAAGGGGAACCCTGAGGCTTTCTCCTGTTAACTGGAGTATGGTCCTAGACCGACAGGAGGCACTGGTGAGCAGAGTTACCTGACGTAACTCTAATGTAACTATTACAGCCCAACTGGGCATTATCAGGGTATTCCATGCATGTATTATGTGATATTACTTTCTTCAACACTTAAAATGAATGGTGGTGATACTTTAATTACTGGTAAGTATTACTAAATTAAAAGCAATGTGTGTAGTGTGAACAAATAGCCCCAGTGATTTCTTGAGAATCATCAGTAGCACTTTCTGAGGTGTGTGAAAATTGCTCAACACTTTTGCATAAGCAAGAAGATGTGAAGTATTGCAGAATACAAAGTAAAGCAAGTAACCATAGTAAAAGCTGCAAAGACTAAAATAGGGATGCATATGATTTTAGGCGCTGTTTGTGTGGTTTGTATTTGAATGCCAGGATGCTATGGAGAGCACAGACTCTGGGCCCACTGTAGACAGGCTGTTGGACTCAGCCTACCTGAGGAGTGGAGCTGGACTCAGGAGACCTCAGGACTCAACAACTTTCTCCCACCTTCAAGGCACCCATGGGAGCTTCCACCTTTCCCAGGTACAATATGTAACAGGGGAATATATGTTTTTTGTCGAACTATTATCCAACTCTGTTAGCCATTTGTTCCTAAATATCAGCATCATTTACAGGCAAAATTGACCTTCTGACAAAGTCCTTACTGTAGAGGAGTTATTGTGTGCCAGTTTTCATTATTATGCATCCTTTATTCCTTTGTCAACCAATGTGCCCTTAGGTGCTGCTGCCAGAATGTGACGGTGAGGTTGATGATGATGATGATGATGATGATGATGATGATGGGGTAGATGAGCCTGATGGTGCCAGGCCTTCCTTGGGCTTAAGGGGAGGACCTTGTGGTGATGTGACTGCTGCAGAGGCCTCTGACAGTGCCAGTGAGGATGACCACAACCTCCTCTCCACCTCCCTGGAACCCAAGTATTTCTCCCAGAGCTTCCACCAGGACCAGCAAGATTCAGATGATGGGTGGAACCACCGCCCCGACGACCTGGAGCTGGAGTTTCAACAAGGTTGGCTTAATGGTTGGGACGCTAAAGTCTTTCATCTTGTTTTATGATATAATGTGCTGACAGTGCTTCTTGTCTCTTCAGGAGCTAATAACACTCACGGTGTTGTATACCAAAATGAAGAAGGGCAGTGGGTGACAGACCTGGCATATTACTCCTGCTTTGAAAAAGAGGTGGATGGGAACACATCTGAGAATGTTGGCCAGTTTGAGACTGAGGACTTTGTTCCTGCCAGTATGTACTGCAAGTCCACTGCCCTGTTGTAATACTAATGCAGTGCTTTTTATTGTGCAGGATATAATGAATAAAGAGACAGATTCAACCAATTTTTCCTCCTTTACAGGTGATGCCATGGAAAAGATAGTTAAGGATCAAGAGGAATTTGAGAAGGAGCACCAATTCATGCAGGTATACAACAGCTCCTTATTTTCAGCTTCAACTTTCAGTTCTGATGGGGTCACATTAGAAGACTGCAGCATGCCCAATGAGCCTGTTAACACACACTTAAAGTAACCAAAATCACATAATTAAATATATGTAAATGTCAAATTGAAATAGAGACCGATAAAGCTGTCAGGCACACTGTGTTTTGTAAAGCACAGCCCCTTGTGGTTTATTGCTGTTCACACAGGAGGAGAAGATCGAACCAGCCAGCAGCAACAGTCCTTGTGACAGTGACTCCTCTTGGAAGGCCCCCACCAGCAGCCACATCCTGATGAGGGCTTCCCAGGTCTCCTCAGAGTTTAAGCAGGGGGACCAGAGCTACCTGAGACTCACTTTTGGGCAGTTTTTTGGACAACGCTCTGAAGCCCTGGGCCGTCTGGGCAGCAGTGATAATGTGGATTGTGTTAAACGGGTCAGTGAAGTTGCTTTCTTGTGTGTAACAGACATGTCCTCTCTCTTAATCTCCTTGGGGGTTGAAGCTGTATTCATTTTTTTCCTTAGATATTAAAGTCCCTCTGACTGTATTGATTAAAAGCTTGGTCTTTGTTCCTCTAGCCGTCCTTTGGTTACATCATTACATCTCCGGAGAAAAGGGAACCATTTGCTCTAATTCACCCCTCAGAGCTCTCAGCTAGAGACAACTCTTCTCACAGTGACACTGTGGATCTTGGTGAAGCAGATAACACCCTCAATCCAGGTGTGTTCACAGTACTGCTGAGGCTGAAGAACCATTTTCTAGACTCAGACTACTAGGTACATTAATACCTGCTCTTTTAAAATGATGTACACTGACCATTACTCATGATCTCTTGGCAGAGGATCTTGACAAAACTCTGGAGGCACCAGGTGAAAGGATGTCACCAAAAGGAGATCTGGATCCACATGAGCAGGAGGCACAGGTGTGTTTTTGGATATGTTGATACATGTGCAGCAATATTGGTTTCTAACGTAAAATCCCCTCTCCTTTTAGGACCATACTGTTAGAGCAACACTACCTGACCACAGTGAGGCCTCTGGATCTGATTCCAGCTTGGGTAACCAAAGCTGTGTGGTCCCCAACAATGACAGCAGCCATCTGATGCTCAGTATAAGCACAATTGCTTCAGCCATTGCTGACGCGTCCATCAGCACTGACCCGTCACAGCTGGCTGCCATGATTGTGGAGCTCACTAAGAGGAATAGGGCGAGGAATCGACCAGAATCTGCAGGGCCTGTTGGGCCTGGTGTCAGCTGCTCAGAGGAAGCACACTCAGCTGAACATGTAAGGCATCATTGATTATTCTTAAATTCAACAGTGTTTATTTTGATTTGGTCTTTACCATGCACCACAAAACACTGAGTTTCGTTTTTGTATGCTGGGGTTAAACATAAACCTAAAAAAGACCAGTGCTCTAATCTCAACTTTCCATTTTATGAAATAGTTTGACTCTTTATGTATTTTCTATAGGAGTGCAACTAACGATTATTTTGATTATCTTAACGATTAATCGGCTAATCTAATGACTATCTTAATGATGACTTGACTAATAGAATTATGAAGTGTACACCTGTTCAGTGGCTCTTATTTAGCCATTGGTTTTTAAATTCAGCTAGTGGTTGTTTTAACTAACAATAAAGACAACAAATATGACTACTATGACGACTGTGGTAACTACCATCATTCAGAAATATTTATGAACTGTGCTGCTCATTAGGCTGCTACAAAAGCAAAAATAACTCTATTAAACTGTTGTCCATTTAAAAGCACGGACAGGCAAAGTGCTGAAAAAAATAAAGTATGATATTTTTTTTTTTTATGTTAACAGAGGACAGTCAAAATAGCAATAAAACAAACAACAAAACAACCCCCAAAGCTACCGAGCTTTACTTTATTCTGTAGTGAACAGAAGATGCATCCTTTGGGTGTCCAACATACTTCCAGTGTTGAAAAACATTAACGAGTTACTGTTACTCGATAGTCGATACTTCATTCAAAAATTAACTCAATTACTTTGTTGATTATTTACACCAAAAGTAATGTGGTACTGTTGAAAGTAATGATTTAAATTCTGACTTGGAGCTTGGAAATTCCAACATTCCTTTACCACCTGAACGCACCATAAGCTGAATCATTCAAACAACGGGCTATCAGTGACATTAATCCTCTGTTTTACCAGCGCTGTTTGTCTCCTTATGCTGGAAAGTGGGAGGATGGATCAGTGTCTCTATGAATCTGAAGGGGACATGTCCCCCCCCTGTCCATACAGACATCTGAGAGCATGAATGAAAGCAATCTGAATTCGTCAATCAGGAAATCATTTACCAAATAACGGAAAATGCATCATATGGTAATGGTAACTGAGTTTAATTTTTTAAAAAGTCATGCGTCAGAATATTAGTTACTGACAAAATTAATGATGTCACAGTGACATGTTTAATTAATTACTGCCCAACACTGCATGTCTCCACTTTAAATGCTGCCTCATCACAGCTGCGCTGCATGTAGAGCGGTTAGCCGTGTCTTTGGTGTGTTTAGGGAGAAGTGTTCCCAGACTTTAGATCTTTTATCTCGTGATGTTGTTGCAGTGGCTACAGCAGTTTCTCTCTTGCTCTCCGGTCGCGCTGACTCACACGTTCGTTTCTGGCTGGAAAAATATGAGTGGTGACGTCACGACTATTATCGAAAAATGAATTCGTCTGCAACAAATTTCATTATCTATTTTTGTCGACTACATCTACTAATCATTGCACCCTTAATTTTCTATTGAAAAAGATTTCACTGAACAAAGTGAAAAACATGATTTAGCTACTATGTTTGTGATGCAGATATTGGCAACAAAAATATGCAACAGTGAAAGAACACCCTTTGACCTTTTAAAAGGTTAATTTTTAAGCAAAATGTTTTTCCTTCTACATAGATCCTGCCAGAGCAGAGTGGCATGCTGGACACGCTGCAGACAAGCACCTGCACTGGAGAGCAGAGTGCCTTCGACATGGAGAAATACCTGAAAAAGACAGATGTGTCAGGCAGCAGTGACATCTCTGTGGCACAAACTACTTTTGACCTGACCGGCTGGGCTGACAACCTCAGCAGCTCTCAAAGGAGCCCTCATGCAGAATATCCTGAGGAACTGGGGAGCACAGCTCAGCGAGTTGATAGTGAGACCCAGCAGACGCTCTCAAGAAATAAAAGTGAGGAGAGAGACAGAGGAGGAGAGACAACAATAAACACTGTAGTGCCCTCTCCAAATGCATTACCTGCAGGTCACAAGGGTCACTCAAAAAGAAGCTCTATTCCTCGTCCTCACACGTCTTTCAGCTCTGCCAGAAAGTCTGTGGGCTCAGCTCAGCCTTCCACTCTAACTCCTGCTGAGAAAATGACTGAATGTGATACATCCTCTGCTACCAAGACTTATGGATCATCAGACAGGACCCTCACTCAAAGTGGGCTCAAGCCAGAAGTGAAGCCACAATCATCCAGCACTATTGGGTCTTCCTTAGAAACATCACAAAGGAGTGTTAGAGGTTCTGCTGCTTCACCTGGCTTGCCAAGAACCACACCAGACCTGCCTTGTTTTAAAGGTTCCTGCTCTCCACCACAGAGGGCCAGGAGTGCAGGTCACCAGCAGGACAGGTGGAGTAACTCTCCTGAGAAGAAACCACCACCCAAGAGTACCATAACTGCTCCACTACCTCGTAGCTCTGTGGAGAAGCATGTTGGCTTCTCTTGTCCATTCACCCAACCTCCACTAAACCCTGCATCTGGTGAGTAAATACCAGACACATCACCTGTGTCAAATGTACACATCATATCACTAAGCATTGCCCCTGTGAGAGTATAGAGATGGCATCATGAGTGTGTGGGTGTTTCTCAGAGCTGCTGAAGAATTTTCCTGAACCCTCTGTGGAGGAGACACAGTGTAATTTCAGACCGTCCACCTCCCCACTTACTCACTCCTCTCCGAGTCAGACCTCCGTTCCCAGTGCTGATGGGTATTGTATCACACATGTTCTTGATAATCAAAAGAATTGAATTATAGTCATTTTCGTAAACAGTATTTTTTTCTCTTCAGTTGTAATCAAACCAAAATTGATAAAATGATTACTTGATGAGTCAGTCATAATATTCTTTAATATTTAGTCTGTTGTCTTGTCTGGGATAAGTTATGTTTCTGACATTTGCGTTTGGAGTCATTATTTGTTTATTTGTTTGTTGTTGACTTTGTTCCCATTTGGTCTCATTTTCCTAGTATGGCATCACCTGCATCGTCCAGTGGTGGATTGGCAGATGAGCGTCCAGGTGTCGACCTCTCTCCCCAGTCTACTTGCTCCAGTCCTAGTCTCAGCAGACTGACCTACATCTCAATGAATGATGGCACTGTCATACCTACACCTGAGAGGCTGAAGGTACCGTAGGCCAGCATACTAGCCTTGGCTGCAACAGCACTCAAAGTTCCATTCTTGTTGCATGAAACATGGAGATCTGTGCTCAGTGAAATAATGGAGTGTTGTAAAGACAGGTCACTGTCATATACAGTCATGGAAAAAATTATTAGACCACCCTTGTTTTCTTCAATTTCTTGTTCATTCTAATATCTGGTACCACTAAACGTATAATACAATGAACACAACAAAAAATGCAGCTGGTCACATAATACTTTATGTCCTATTTGACATTCTTAAGCTTAATTGATTCCCAGGGTATATAAGAGGCCATTTCATGTCACAAGCAGCACTGCACATGCAAAGGCCTAGAGTGGTTTCCTGCTTACATTCAAGCCGTAGCACAACTCAGAAGTTGTCAGCTCTCACATAATGCCTAAAACAAAAGAATTATGTGAAGCAACAAAGGCAGCCATCTTGGCACTGCTGGAAATTGGCATGAGTGAGAGACAGGTAGCGAAAAAACTGAAGATCTCCAAGACAGCCGTTCATTCCAACAAAAAAAAACAAGCTGAACATGGCACTACCAAATTGCTACCTGGCCGTGGCAGGAAACGTCTTTCTACCCCACGAGATGACCGTGCACTCATCCGTTCCTGTGTCAGGAATCGTCGTCAGACCTCCAGGGACCTTAAAAATGAGTGGGCACTGTCGAGAAATGTGACTTGCTCGGCAAGGACAGTTCGAAACCGACTTGTTGAAGCTGGTTTGAAGTCACACAGAGCACGCAAGAAGCCCTTCATCAATGAAAGGCAGAGGAAGGCCCGGTTACTCTTTGCTCAAGACCACAAGGATTGGACTGTTGATGATTGGGCTAAGGTTCTCTTCAGTGATGAATCCAATTTTGAATTGATGCCCACTCCAGCCAACTTACTGGTTAGGAGGAAGCCTGGAGAAGCTTACAACCCAGACTGTCTTGCCCCTACAGTAAAACATGGGGGTGGATCAGTCATGATCTGGGGTTGTTTCAGTCTGAGTGGAACAGGGCAAATGCAATTGTGTGAAGGCCGAATGAACCAGGTCAAGTACAGGACTACCCTTGAAAACAGTCTTCTTCCATCAGCTGGAAAACTCTTTCCTGCCTCGAATGACTGGATTTTCCAACAAGACAATGCCCCTTGCCACACAGCAAGGTCAGTTAAAGCCTGGATGGAGAACCACAACATTCGCACCATGCCTTGGCCTGCTCAATCACCAGATCTTAATCCAATTGAAAACCTGTGGAAAATCATCAAACTCAAAATGGAGAACCACAAGCCCAAAAACAAAGAAAATTTGTTTGAATTTGTCCAACAGGAATGGGCTGCTGTGACAGCAGAACAATGTCAGAAGCTGGTGGAGAGCATGCCAAGACGCATGGCTGCAGTCATCAAAAACAATGGTTATGCAATCAAGTATTAACTCTTGTGTGTATCATGTGTTTAAAGCAAACAGAAAAGAAAACATGGAATGCTTAAAAGTAGTGTTTTTGGCAGTACAATGCCATAGCTATTGATGTAAGAATTTAAGTAATTTTGGTTATTATCAAGAAAACCATGGAAAATGAATAATCCTTAGTTCTTAAATTAAACTGTCATGAGCTATTTTTGTTGTTATCATTATAATTGTCCAAACAAATGTACCTTTAGTTGAGCCAGGCATTAAAACTAACAAGAAATTGAAGAAAACAAGGGTGGTCTAATAATTTTTTCCATGACTGTATATGTACATTGTTCAAATGTTGGATCCTTTTGACAAAGTAAACTTCAAATGCTGCCGTTTGACAGTAATATTGTTACCAAATGTTTACTTTTATTAGGAGTACTGGTACATGTTTTCTCTGAGCTAAACAGTTGTAATAGTTACTTTGGATGTTTTGTGTCAGTTGTGTAATTGTTGAAATGGTTGTAGTCCTGTATTAATCATGAGAGTGGTTATAATTTTCCTGGGTCATTCTTCTTGTTGCCGTCGACAGAATAACTGTACCATGGCACTGAGCACCACCATCATCAGATTCAGTCCAACTCCACCTGTAGAGCCCGATGCACAGTCTGACCTCGTTCTCGGCCCGCCTAAAGGCCTGAACCAGGTGCAAGCGCAACACTCTAAGAGTCTGGACCCACTACCAGCTCAGCAGTGTAAAAGCCCCGAGCCTTCACGTTGCGCCTCTGGTCTGAGCTGCACTCGCAGCCAGAGTGAATGTAACTGCAGCTGCCCTGGGGAACGAGCTGGTGATCTGTCAGCAGGTTGCAGGAACCACAAGCACCTGTCTGAGTCCAGTGTAAGGCAGCTCACTAAAGTGGACTCAGGCTATTGCAGTAATGTGAACATCCAGCAGACCAGCACGACTGCAGCTCCTCAGAGCTCCCAGCAGTGGGGACCTGCTAGCTCTACGTCATCATCAGTATATGCTGGTGGCCTTGGCATGCCTCCGTCCTACGCTTCAGAGGGACTTCACTATGTGCCCATCCGCAGCTTTAAGCCCCAATGTACTGGCTTGATTGACCTTCCCCACCAAGGTGATATGCAGTCCCTCCTTGCTGGACGCCCTCTCTTCAACCCTCAGCTGGCCCAGCAGTATTTGGGTCCTGAAGCTCTGTTACATCCTGGGGCTTATCATGTGGGCACAACAGGAAATGGTCTCTTCAGCGTGTCCTCTACAGGCATGTCTTTTTTCTCTGTTTTCATAGATGGGGTGCTGATGTTATGTATGTATGTATGTATGTATTGCACTACTGTAAAATTAAGATAGTTGAGCCATAAAATATACTTACTACTTGTACTTAAAATGTAATAAATTAAGTTTGCCTCCTATTTTTTCCAGGGATGCCCAACAGTGATCTCACAGTAAGACATCCCACACCAGGCCCTCTGGGGATTTCTGGGTCTGCTGGGTCCCATCACCTCCCTAGACCCCATCAGGGTCAGCAAGACATGGGCATGATGGGAAAACATTACATTCAGTATGGTGCCGAGCCACAGCTGGCAGGAGGTCTTGAGGAATTGAGAGGTAGCAATGGATTATTCATGTGTTCATAGGAAATTAATTTATCCATTCTAATCTTAATTCTTAAAATAAGAAAGACATGAAATATCTGAGGAAGATAGTTGACTATTGTTGTCTTGTTAAAAGTCCTTGCAACAAGCAGTCAAACTTTTTAACATATAGTCTTAACATCTTGTCTTCACTTAAATCCTTACCTCTTCCTCTGCCTGGAGGGCAGCATTTCCTTGTGTCAGCTAGCCCTGTTCCACTGTCTTCCTCAGGCCAAGTGGTGGTGCCAGAGGAGCTGCGCTTCCCTCACACCTGCTGTGTCGGCATCGCTTCACAGACCTCCCTCAGTCTCTTCAATCCCTCTGAGAGATGGCAGCAGGTGTCAATCACTATCACCAGTCTGGCCATCGATGGAGAGAAGGTGAGCATAAAGCACAGGATGGTGACTAATTCTATACGTGTCAAAACATGAGTTCTTAAAAAAATATCTGACTAAACCAGTTGACAGCACTCATTTAATTATCACTTTTTCTTCTGTCTGTAACGCTGATTCCCACAGGTTGATAGCTTACCGTTCCAATGGATTATAGTGAAGAACAAGACCATAATTGCCCCCAAGAGTACAGAGGAGCAGAAAGTGTTGTTCATCCCTCCACAGGCTGGCGTCTACCAGTGTGTCTTCAGTGTTTGCTCCTGGCCAGCATCTGCGGAGACAGAAGTTGCTGCCAGGGCCAACCTCTTTGCTAAAAGGGTTGTTCTGGTTGCCATAGCAGAGAATCCTGCAATAGAGGTGAGGACCTGCAGTGCAAAGATCCCATCCTGAGCCGCACACAACTTAATAAATAAGGCATAGTAAAAGGGCCGAGATTCTGAGACATTGTGTATCCCCTTTACTGAAAGACCTAAAAATTAATTTTTAATATGTTGCATAATATGTGAGCTGGGACCTTGAAATCATTTTACTTTTCAGGTTGAAGTGAGCAAATCTGGCTCTCTTGATTTTGGAGACCTCCCAGGAGGTAGTGCCAAATCCCTTCCTCTCAAACTGCTCAACAGGACTCATGCTACAGTGCCCATCCGTCTGGTCATCAGCGCAGTAAGTCAATATTACATTTCTATATTTTCTTAGACAGCGTACACACAATGGTGCTACAGTGACATCCAGTGGCAGCTGTGTATCTACATATTACAACTGAACACATATTTGAAAGCCTCTGAAGGCTAAGCATCATGTGATGTTTGGCATACAATGCTGTTTGTACCTAATTTTTTGTTTTAATGTTTCAGGGAATAAATAAATAGAAACAAAATGATACTGAGTTGTTTTTCCTGTAATATAGTTATCTAATCACTGGATGCAACATCTAGGCCTTGATGGTTCTTAACTTTGAGGAAATTCTTGCTCTGCTGTACACATGCAGTCGAATGTGATTAGTTCATGTTTTTCCAGAATGCTACAGCATGGCGATGCTTCACCTTTTCCAAGCACCCTGTTACTGTTTCATCTGAGGCAGCGCAGCAGGCTGGACACATGACCCCAGTGTCTTCTCCCTCAGTGATGAATCACGTGATGCATGCCAGCTATGGAGAGGTCAGACCCGCCAAAACATTACAGCATTATTCAGCATCTTGGTCACTGAGAATAATATTTGTTCATGTTTTTTTAGCGTTTTATCTAAGTCTTGCTGAGGTAATTGTGTGAAATGAATCATTGTTTGTTTTGTTTTGTTTTTTTTTTCATTTAGAAGAGGCAGACCGTTAAGATATGGGTAACAAAGTTTATCAATCATGTGATTTATTTCATTTTTCTTTTCAGAATCCACAGGGCTTCATGGTCTGGGTTCACTTCAAGGCCCCTCAGAAGTACACAGCTTCTTCAGGTAATCAACCTGGATTGAATCATTTATTGACATAATTCATACTAAAGACAGTCAGATGTATTAACTATTTAATGCCATTTAAGGTATAACAATCCAAGGTCTCCTGTGGATTGAGAGTTTGGTTTTTGGGGCAATATCTAGGGGGAATAGTATTTTTTTACAATATAGATTAAAAAGTGTTTTTATTATGTGCAAAGCATGGTCATGGGGCATATGGGGCACTGAGCAGGCTGCAGCACCTGATAGAGAAGGTATTATAAAAATAATAAAACATTTTAAAGTCAGTGTTCAAACTAGTGTTCTCCCCTTTCTTACTAGGACATAGCCAATACTGGATGTTTTTATTCTCAGAGAGAGTTCAGTTCAGTCAGCTGTAGCGTACATAAGGCGTTATTCAATGCTCTACATACATGTGCAGTGTACATATTGTGATTACTGTTTCTTTTGTGATTTATTTATGTATTTTTTGGTGGGCGGTGCAAAGATTGAACATTTGATTTATTACATTCATATATTATTATATTTAATATAATATCATATTATATTTTCTGCTAGTCTGAACTCTCTGTGGTTTTGCTTGTCAGGAGAGCTCGGTCTGGCTGATGAGTACAGTGCTCGGGTTGACATTGAAGTTGACTCTCCTGGTCCTAGTCATGTGATCAGGAGTATTCCCCTCAAGGCCAGGTCCGGAACGGCAAGGGTCCATGCTCCTAAAGACCTGCAGGTAGTCCAACTGCCATGTGGCTTTTTCACAGTGTAGCTGTTGTAAGTCATTATAGCAATGGGATCATTGCTATAAAGGCCTTATTGATGATTGATTGCTCGTCATTTGCTGAACTGAACACTGCACCAGCACAATGTAGAAAGATAAAGTCGGTAAAGCAAAATTACCTGCCTCTAAACAATTTCAAAATTTGTTAGTTGTAGGTGAGATTATAATTGTGTAACCAAGAATCGTGGTGAATATTTTCGTGGTTTACAGCAGCAGACTTGAGTCATGAATATAACCCATCCATCCATCCATCCATCCATCCATCCATTGTCTACCGCTTATCCTCATGGGGGGGGGGCTGGAGTCTATCCCAGCTGTCTTAGGGTGAAAGGCAGGGTACACCCTGGACAAGTCTCCACCTCATCGCAGGGCACATAGAGACAGACAACCATTCACACTCACATTCACACCTACGGTCAATTTAAATTAACCAATTAACCTAATCCCCATGCATGTTTTTGGATGGTGGGAGGAAGCCGGAGTACCCGGAGAGAACCCACGCAGACAGGGCCCAGGCCCGGGATTCGAGCCCGGTACCTTCTTGCTGTGAGGCGACAGTGCTAACCACTACACATGAATATAACCATAGAATATTTTTAAGTACATGTATTCACACATGGCCAATCAATGTGAAATATGGATCTGGTTTTTGTAATTTACTTGATTGGATGCAGAACTTTTGTATTTGACATAAATCTTGATGAATGTTTGACATAAAACTGCCTTTTTTATCATGTTTCATTCCTTGTTCAACTTTTCTTGGCCTCTGAAGAGTTGGCAGTCAAGTGTTTTTGTACTTTTGTCTAGACTGTCAGCCTGTCTGCTCCACTGGGTAAATCCAGTCAACAGATGCTGCCATTAAAGAATGCAGGAAACATTGACGTGCAGCTAAAACTCAAGGTAATTCTGACCTTTACTTTTCTTATTAGATCTGGGATTTGGGTAAGCCTCTGTGACATTTTGGGCTCAGACTGTGGCACCTACAGTGGGGATTCATTGATATTTTGTTCAGTTTTTTCTTGTTTTCTCCATTTTTCTTTACCAACTTCTTCATCTCTTCCTTCTTGTCGCCTACTTTGTCGTCTCAACCATATGAATTCTCACTTATATTCCCCTCGTTGTCTGTCTCATTCCTGACTGTAGGTTAGTGACACTGAGGACAGTTTCTCTGTGACACCTGATGAACTTCTCCTGAGAATGGGAGAGGAGCAAGGCATCGTTGTCTCCTTTGAAGCACAGGGCAGCAGGAAAAAACGAGAAAGGTATTGAACACGTATTGCTTTAGAGTAACCAACAGTGCAGAAGTCCTATAAATGAGAAACCACCCTATTCATCCCAAAGCCAGAGTACTCAGTTTGCTGAAGGAAACTGAACTTTAGGTTATTTCTGTGTAACCATATTTTTACAAAAATGTTTATGGGGATGAATGGAAACATCAATTCCAAATGTCCAAATAAATCGAAAAGTGACGCCAAATACTGTAAGGATTAGAAGTATTTTTTTGTTTCTAAGCCTAATGCCACCACGTCATCTCATACCACTACTGCACATGAAACAGCCAGTTCTGGTGTGGGCACAGGTAGCAAGGTGCAGTACATGCTAACGTGTGCTCATCTAATGTATTTGCTTGTTTCCTTCAATATCACATGTTCAGTGGACATCTCTCACTAACTGGGATTGCTTTGGTTGTTTGCTGTGTTGCAGCCTTCTCACCATCTTGGTGCTGCCATCAGGTCCTCAGTATGAGGTAACCCTGAAAGGAGAAGTTGTCTCAGAGGACTCTGGGAAAGCTGCCCCTGCTGCTGTCTCTGATGGCAACGATATTCCACCAATTCTCTCCAATAAACAGTTTGTGGCTTGGGGAGGGGTCACTTTAGGACGAGCTGTGTAAGCAACTTTTCACCTCTTGAATAATTTCATTATTACTACAAAAAAGACTTTTCTAGTTATCAATTATTCATTGGAAAGTAATCAATAACAGAACTGGGGGCCCTGTGCTCCACCTTATTCTATTAAGGCTTGGATAATGTTATTCATGAGAAGGGGCAGAGAGTGTCTACAGGGAGTGTTTTTCTCTAACAAGTTATTTCAACATAAGGCACAATTTATTTATACTCATTGAAGGGAGGTAAAGAATGTAACAAGCAAGCTAAATCCTCCAAAGAATTGATCTCTTCTTTAAAGGTTGAACAGGATCCAGGTTTGACTCGGCTATTCTACCAAAATTAGGACATTTAAATTATAAATATCAATCTCAAACCGGAGTTTGTGGAAGATGTCAGACACTTTATCACTTTTATTTTAACTTTTATCACAACAGCTGCCATTATTTTTCAGCCAACAGAAGCTGGTTCTACGGAACAACTCGACCAACGCCACCCAGCAGCTTCGTCTGCTTATTCGTGGTCAGGATCAGGACTGTTTTCAGGTCAGCTGTCATATTTGTGTATTTGAATATTGATAAATATCTCATCTCTGTTCTTTCTTTCATGGTATCGTCATGCTGTGCTTAGAGACTTTTGCAGTTTATTTTATATATTTATTTTGTAACAAATTAAAGATAATCCTTTTTTTTTTATTCCTCTGAGGTAGGGTAAACTACATATAACACGTGCTCTTCTTAAAAGTGTAGTTGACTTAATATTTTACAACAAATAATTAATGGAAAAAAATGGATTTTCAAAACAAATCCCCCAAAAATAACCAAATGAAAAATACAGATAAACAAAATTTCTCATAAAAAATCACCTCCGATTTGAAACTGGTCTTTGCTTCCTCGACTGCCACCATGTATCGTTCCGTCGACGTCAAACACAGTGACATATAACGTTGATCAAGAGAACTCAAAAGTAGATTACACAGTAGATTATTATTATTATTATTATTATGATTACAGTAGATTATTTTTCATCTCAGCTGATTTGTATTGGTATGTAACTGTCTCACAATGCATCGTTACATCCCTACAACCCAACCACTGGTTGATTCAGGGGATTTATGCTAGCAGAGGTGAGGAGGGGCTTTGTGTCTCATCACATGGCTTTTTACTACTGTTACTTCAATATGTACAATCTATGGAGCTCTCCTAATGGTCCAATTTTTTGTTCTGACCTTCAGCAATTGTTATAGTCCATTAATAGAGTAATGCTGTCATTCTTTCAGCTGCTTCATAAATGTCAACACCGTCCAAATGTATGAAAACTTGTTTCTCCCTCAGCTCCAGAGTCTGTTCAGTCCTGAAGAGCGTCTGACCCGACATGGGGAGCTGTCCATTCGTCCCAGAGAGGACGTGACTGTCCACCTGCTCTTTGCTCCCACCAGGGTGGCTTGCATGTTGGCCAAGCTGGAGATCAAACAGTCTGCAGTCAGACCTTCACAGCCGGGGATCAAATTCTCTGTACGTTCTCACTCTCTTTTTTTCCTCACCATTTCTGTGCCATGTTCTTAATTTCTCCAGAAAGAATGGGGCTATATTTTATAAGTTACTATATATTCCACATCTGTAGATTCCACTGTCAGGCTACGGTGGGACTAGCAACATCATCCTGGAGGACCAGAGAAAACAGGCAGATGGCTACATAGCAACAATGACTGACATTGCTGTTGGTCGTGTCAGCAAAGTGTGTCTCTGTGTGAGGAACACTGGCTCCAGAGCAGCTTTCATCAAAGCTGTGGTCTTCTCTGACGTGCAGACACGATCAGTCATGGAGCCCTCTGTCATCAGCCTCGCCCCGTCACAGTTTGTACTGAAGGAAAGGACACAAGAGGTAGGAGAGACAAAAGATCCAAAAGATTGCTCCATAAGACATTAGAATGTTTTCACACTGACACCGGTTAGGTCGACCTAAAGGGGCTCTTAAGCAGCACTTTGGGCCAAACTAAACAGCTGCATCCGGAGCGGCTGAAACGGGTAGTCTCAGAGCTGCTCCTCTGGCACTGAGGTCACGCTCTAGAGCAGTGTGGGTGTGGTGTGAAGGCGACTAACCTCGTGCTGACCTACTACCATGAAGTAACACACTACATGACTTAAAAGAGCCTCTGTGTTTACTGAAGCTAGCAATATGGCAACACCCAGTGTTGGACGCGGCCAAACATGGTCTGCAGCAGTTCCTGATTTGCCATGAGTGTAAAACGCACATGAAATAAAACGTGATGGCAAGTGCCACGGTTTGCCTCTGTAAACGTGTCTCCATTTCTCGCTTTGCTTGTTGTTATGGAAATGTGTTCATGGGTTAGCTGACTTTTCACGGCTTTTAGTGGGGAGTTTAAGGCAACTTGGCCACGGCGCATGTGAACAGGGACCGAACTACAGATAAGTAAATGAAGCGTCACCTAGAGCGGTCTCAGGTCGGCCCAGTAGGTGCTCCAACATGTGTGAAAATGGCCTTAGTCTTTTAGCTGTAGATGGTACTCAGACAAATCTTACTGCTGTCTGTCTTGTTGGAATGTAAGTTGTGTGTGTTTGCAGGTGATCACTGTCCTAATGAAGTCAGCCCAAAGAGAGCAGGCCCTCTGTCAGTCAGCTAATGCACTGCTGGCTACCGTTTGTCTGTTTTGTGGAGATGAGGTCTCCAGGCAGCAGTATAGGAGGTAAGACAGTCCAGTGCTTAGTTTAATAACCCTAGTGCTGTGAAAGTAGTAATGGCATATATGGGAATTACTGTCATAGTGGATAGCTGACAATTACATCTGAACTGTCCTAAGGAAAAGTTAAACTCTTCAGCATGAAAACACCCTTTTGTGCAGTGATGGCAAATCTAAATGAACTATTTGAAAGTGCTGATAACTTACATCCAATGCTAGATGGTTCTGCTTTAGTGAGAAATGTTTTTTTTGTACCCCATACGAGTGTTTGAGTTTTGTCTTTTCAGATTACTGCAGAGCAAACCGGAGGCTGTGTGGAAAGCCCTGTCTGAAAACAGTCTGCTGAAAAATATCAACTTCAATGAGAAGTTCCTGGGAGAGGAAACTATTACAGAGAGTAAGATGTTAGCAGATAAACACAGTGCATATGTCTCATCTTCAAAAAATGCTTCGTCTGAACACCTGTTTAAAATACCTTAGATACTATTACTATGTGTCACATTTCAGTTTGCTGCTCTATTTCTGGTTATATAATGGATAGTGATCTGTACCCTTTAGTCAGTTCATCAAAGCATCTCTGTCTGTTTAGCAGACCTGCTAAATATACTACGGTTGTTAAAGCATTCATTAGACTGTAAGAAAATGTTCTTATAAAGATTGTTGGAATCCATATCTAAAATATATTTTCTTTTCTTAAATTCCTTCACTCTTCTGCAGCCTACGACCTGCCCCATCGGCCCAATGAAGCTCACATTTTCTATGGAAACATGAGCAAGGTAGTGGTGTCGTTGTTAGGAAGCACAAAGGCCACAGAGTGTGAGCAGATTGACCACACCGACCTGCTCTCTGCTAGACACAGCTCAGAGACTGACAGGTACTGGCTGACCTATCTATACTGTAATACACCATGACATAAAAGATACAGTCTGTGTTTAGTATGGATTGTCAGTATAGTTATAGAGTCCAGTTACAGCGTTGTTACTTTTAGTATGT
The DNA here is from genome assembly GCA_029721515.1 of Synanceia verrucosa. Classification (NCBI taxonomy): domain Eukaryota; kingdom Metazoa; phylum Chordata; class Actinopteri; order Perciformes; family Synanceiidae; genus Synanceia; species Synanceia verrucosa. The sequence continues at coordinate 4,637,052 of CM056557.1, read as the reverse complement.
TACCTTAAATTGTTGGAGGAAAAAGTTGTTTTTCCTTACATGCCTCCGACAAATAATTTATACACAGGGAATATCTTGCTGGACTGAAGTTGAGGTGGTGGCGTTTAACAAAAGCAAAACATCTGTTTACAACTCTCTCACTCATTCAGCTCATCCAAGTCTCATTTATCCAGTCATATTCTCACTACTGTCCAAACACATGCATCTTTACTAAAACCTTACTATTTAAAAAACTTGTATCTGAACAGGCCTTGATGAGTAGCTCGAGAGGGAAAAACAGCGTGTTTAAGAATTCATGGTAACACAATGCTGTAATGGATATACATTAAGTGATTTTCTTTAATACACACACTGATTTGGTAAAAGCAATACTGGGCTGGAGGTCTTTTTTTCTTATAGAGAACACATTTACATGCACTGCATTATGTAAGACACTATTCACAGTTCATGTTGTTGTGTAATTCTCAGTGGTTCGACAAATGGCAATGTGTCTCTGGATGTGCTGCCGGTGAAAGGTCCCCAAGGTCCAGTGCTGAGGGTGGCAGAGCCCTCCTTAAAGGTACCGTAATGGACTCTAATGGTTTCTTGTGTTGAGAGATGAGATGCTTTTTCTACTGACTCAGATGAAAACATTTGTTCTACTGCATTTGGCATATTTAAAAAAAATACATAAAACATATTTTCAGTACAGAATGTCTTTTCCCCAGGCTGCTGCAGAACCATTACACAGACAGTCTGAATCCTGGACCATCCACCCAGAGCAACTTGTCCTTGCAGCCCCCACCATCAGTGAGTGGAATCTCTCAGAAACTTAATATGTGGAGTTGTATCACCTTAACTTTGAATTCCACTACAGATTTTGATTATGAATCTCCTCCAAACCTTTTTTTTTCCCCTTAGATGGTGCAACAACCACCAGTCATGTTCAGATCCGGAACAATACATCCAGAGAGCTGAGCTTTGATTTGTCCTGGCCCGCTCACTGCCTCACCATCACCCCTCAGCATGGCGTTATCGAGCCTCAGTAAGACTGAACCTGGTTGTTGAGTCAAGGCTTTGGGTTAGAATTAGATGCTCGCTAGATGTCCTTCTGTTCATTTTTATTTTGCATTTACTATGGCGTGTGTGTGATTATACCATACACTAAATGTTGACAGTTAAGCTATATCTTTGAAACAGCGGCAGCCCTTTTATATACAGTATATCTGTACTTCGCTAAATGAAACTCAGAGGAAGAAGGTTGAAGCTTAATGTGGCTGATTGTAATGATTCTACATATGTCCTATTTCTTTGCTATTGTTAAATAAGGTGCCATCTGCAGATTTTGATCAGTCCCAACCCTTCACTAGCAACTAAATCCACCCTGCTGCCATGGAGCGGACAGATTTATGTCCAGTGTGACAGTCAACAGAAGGTATTTAACACAGAGGACGTACAGCCTCAAGTCAATCATGAAAATTGTCTTGTGTGCTGTGAAGAGCTAAAATGTGTGTCTTGTGACAACTGGCTCAGTTCATTAAGGTCCAGATTCGTGGGGACCTGGCTCTTGATGTGTCTGCGGCACCAGCAGACACAACACTGTCAGCCCTCCCCCCTCAGGCCGCCACTCCAGTGCTGCCCATGACCAGACACTCTGCCAAACCGTCACTACCTCTGCAGACCACACAGGCACCCCGAGCCCTGGTGGAGATCAACAACAAGACCATCACGTTCCCCACCACTCCCTCAGGAGACACATCAGGTGACTGAAGAACATTCTCTGTTCACCTACATTTAGGCTGTATGTTTTTTATTGTGGATTAGTCTGAGCAGTCTTACAGCAACAGTCTAGAATGAAGCCTGGTGAAGTTTTTAGTGAAACATCTTTTCCTTCTTTAGACCGATGTTGTTTTAAGTATTTTTTTTTCGTTTCAAAAACATTTTCTGTTGCTGCACCTGAGAGAACATTCACTAGCTATCTAACTGGCCAAACACATGATGTGTCGTCATCTATCTGCTGATAGTCAAAAGTAGCTGCTCATTGCTATTATCCTTTTTTTAATTTGACTTTTATTATTATTATTTATTAATGTAAGTTCTTGAGCACATGCAGATGTGATATCTATCTTTTTTGAACTACCTAAATTTTTTGATGAATCTAACCACTTTGGCAGTATATCTGCAGTCCACTAGATGGTACTCTGGTGCCCACAAACTGTTTGAGATGAGCTTCTCGCTCTCTCTCTCTGTGTGTGTGTGTGTGTGTGTGTGTGTGTGTGTGTGTGTGTGTGTGTTAAACCGTGTGCTTCTCCTCTACTTCAGAGGCCCAGCTGGAGGTGCAGAATGGGGAGGTGGAAGTGAGGTGGTACCTGTCATCATTTGCTCCTCCATATGTCAAGGTGCTTTTTGTCTTGCAGTTTTTTTTTTTTTTTGTTATTGTCATCTCTTACAGTTTATTATAAATTTGTCTCACTGTGTAAGTAAAGCTTCCATTGTCTCATTTGTTTGTCTCTTTGCTCTCTTTGCTAATGAGCCACAGTTTTTTTTTTTTTTTTTAACTCTTGTTGTTTTTACTTGTCACTAGTGACTGAGTGGTATAGTGTCTCAGTTCAAGCTGTGGTCCCTCTCCTCTCCTCAGGGGGTTGACAACACTGGAGATGTTTACCGGGCCACCTACACTGCTTTCAGGTGCTCCAGGGTCTCAGGCACTCTGGGAGTCTATGAGAAGATGCAGGTAGGCACTCATGCCCAGATAGAATTGTCAGTATTATTTAGAGCATGTTGTTGTTGTTGTTGTTGTTGTTGTTGTTAAGAGATGAGATACTGGGCATTCTATGAAGGGCCAGCAGTAACCCATGCTCAATTGGTTCCCTTAAATTTAAAAAAAACAACAACAAAAAAACAGAATTCATACATTACAGATAATGGGTCCTCAACAGCTGTATGAGCAGGTCTGCCTTTTTTCTAACATGTAATAGTTTTAATATACTGTTGTAAAACAGAGACCATCAAACATTTTGCATATGTCATGCAGCAGTGGGCATGCCAGTAAGACTGTACAGACAACACCAAAGCAAAGAAGTGGTACACCTAGACAGAATGCATTCATTTTTTTAGCTGGCATGTCTAAATATTCACTGTGAGAAAGATCTATAGAACTGAGTCTTTTTCCCCAGTGGAACAGCACTACATCAAGTCCAATCTAGTCTATGAGAACTAATCTATACTTTGCCCATTAATTCTTAACATGTGTAATTTAAAAACTTGATTGGTTTTGTGTGATAGTTATACTCAGGCTATGATTATTGTTTATTCCACTTGGAAAACAGTACAACAGTAAAACTATTTGAGTAATGACAAGCTAGACTTCCCTCAAGGTCAGATACTTCCAGCATACTGTGTACATGAGTGTAACAAGCATTTCTATGGTCACATAAGTTTCCACTCATGTTTCTCTTCCAGGTGCCGATTACTTTCCTGCCCAGGGACAGAGGGGACTATGCCCAGTTTTGGGACTTGGAGTGCCACCCTGTGTCCGAGCCCCAGCAGAAAACCAGAATCCGTTTCCAGCTCTGTGGCACTGTGAGGACTGATTTACTCGCTTTGTGGGATTCAAATACCCCTTTTCTAGCAAAAGGAACCTGGTGCTAGTTCAGTGCTAGTGCTTAGTTGGTTCAACTTGCATTCCTCCTTACCACCAGTCTCTTTTTCATCGGCAATGAGTCCAGTCAGAGCCACATCATTATGTCACTGCAAAACATCAGTATGTCACTGCATTTTCATTTTCACCCAACAAAGCTTATACAGTGCAAAATTAAAACAAGGCTTTGCAAAAAAAAATCCAGGCAAACTAACTGTATGGCGTTATGTTTGTGCCACATTCCTGAGTGAACAAAGACAGATTTTGAGTGAGCAAATGCACAAGCAGGAGAAACACTGAGACTCAGCGGTGATTGTGACACGGGTAAAAATAAATTTGCTAAGCACAAATCTGTGCTCAAATGTGCATTTGCTCGCTCAAAATCTGTCTTTGTTCGCTCTGAAATATGGCACAAATATAACACCATGTAATTGTTACTAATCGCTTTGATTGGCGACTCCATTTGAGAACAGATTGTATCGCCTCCTATTACCTGGGCACATCCATGAGCACAGTACTGGTAGGACACTATTGATCTGGATTTCAGTGAGCAACAGTTTGTGCAAAATTTCCGTTTGTCCAGGAAGTACTTTCAATACATTTGCGATCGAACCAGGAAGTCTTGCTGGTTTCAATAACCCTGCCCCAAGCCTCAGACGTGATCGGTGCTTAGCTCTGGACCAGCAAAGACTTCGTACTTACCTGGCCCCAGTTTTAAGCACGAGGGGCCGGTGTTTAGTCTGTGGAACAACAAAGAACTGGTGCTAAGTCAGGCTCTGGCTCTGAACCAGCCCTGGAACCACCCCGGTGGAAAAGGGGTGAAAGACAATACCAAATAGAGCCTATATCCTTCAGTGAGGATGCTTTAAAAATGTTGTCCGATTTGCTAAGAAGTAATAATTCTGAATTTTGTAATAGTATCATCACTAGTTGCGCTTCTTAACCATGCTTAATCAAAATAAAGTACATTTCTTGTACTTTTTACTTACTTTTCCCCAAAAAAAGTTTTCCTCAGACCTTGTGTACAAAAAATCACATCATTCTCTTCTTAACTTATTTCACTTTCAAACCAAACTGTGTGTACTTGACCACTGCTCGCTATGGAAAATACTCACTTGAAAACATCGTAATGTGTCATTCATTACCTTGATCAGTCTTTAAAAAGCAGCATGCGTGGTACTGTAGTACCTTGAGTATGGCTTTGTAGTGTTCGTGACAGAATTAACAAATGAGAAAAGTGGGCTGTGGGATAATAAGGAGAGCCTCCCTGCTGAGACAGGCCTGCAGGCTTTGTGTGTGCGCTGCTTTAATGTGAAGTGTTGTGACAGAGCCAGTTAACTTAAGAGCATACATACACAGCGAGCGGGGTGTCAGATAGATGGCTCCACATGAAGTAGGTTAAATGGCTATGATGGTAGAGCTTTTGTTGTTGCCGTATTTCTTACATGCAGTGTTGAAGCCTGCCAGATCCTGCAGTGGTGTTAAGTGCTTAGATATGCTCTGATATGGAGCTAAATATGTGTGATGTGTTTCATGTTTAGTTTAGATCACGTCTGCATGTAATTAGCAGTACATTGAGTTGTGATGTATTTCACAATCAAGTTAGTTGTTGTTCTCAATTGTGTTTTATTCACTAGATCCTAAAGTTGTGTCTGTGTGTCTGAAGGGAATAAAGTCTGGACCAGTGGAAGGACCACAGGAAGGAGACTGCTCCTTGGTGAAGACAGAGGCCACAGTCAAGACCAGGAAGAGAGCTGATGCCTCAGCAGGCAAAACCAGGTGAGACCTGGGTTAGCTAAAACTAAACCAGCACAAGCATCCCCGTAGTGAGACATAGGAGTCCCGACTATGAACCACAACATTGAACTGGATTTTAATGTGGAGTTTGCATGTTCTCCCTGTGTCTGTGTGGGTTCTCTCTGGTACTCCGGCTTCCTCCCACCATCCAAAAACATGCATGGGGATTAGGTTAATTGATTAATTTAAATTGACCGTAGGTGTGAATGTGAGTGTGAGTGGTTGTCTGTCTCTGTGTCCTGTGATGAACTGGAGACTTGTCCAGGGTGTACCCTGCCTTTCACCCTGAGACAGCTGGGATAGACTCCAACACCCCCACAACCCTATGTGAGGATAAGAGGTAGAAAATGGATGGATGGATATTGATGTATTGAGTCATGGTAACCACTGCTGTAGATAACCTTCAGTTTTAGTTAAGGTGTCTCATCTGGTGCTGATGGTTATGGTTTCTAATCCCAGTCAGGAGGAGGCTGTGAGGAGAGGCGTGTATTCTCCACAGGAACTCTACACCTTCCCAGCGACACGGGCTGGAGAATCCAGTTCTCTGAAGGTCAACATCCGCAACAACTCATCTGACACGCATGAGGTGAGGCATGCCTTATTTTCATGAAGACATCAGAAGGAAACACAATTATTTTTTTTTTATTTTAACTGCAGCAGAAAATGAAATACAGTACATACATATGCAGCATGACCTATTACATGTAAAGATGATCCGTCAGAGTTGAGGCAAGGGGCTCTATCAAAGATGCTTCTGAACGTCTTTCTTGATTTCCTTGTACTGAATATTAAATGTAATAACCTCTAACAACTGTCATTGTGCGTTGCATGGTTTTGATATTTGATGTGTGGCTTCTCTAATTGACTTGCAGCTGAAATTTGTAAACCCTATGGAGCCCTTCCACATCAAGCACTCCAAATATTCCCTGAGGTGAGTCCAATGGTCGCTATCCCTGACAGAAAAATCTCCTTTTGACAGGAGCTGGAGCTGAATTGGGAATCAAATTTATAATGTCCTTTATCTTTGTAATCGGTGCCGACTTGTGATTTTGCTTCTTACTGCGCCTCTGCTTTAAGGTTTTCATGGTAGTTAGGTATTCATGTTTATTCGGGAACAGTGAATTCAACTCAAGACATGTTATTTTCCCATTGCGACTGCTCACTATGGGAGGTCCTGTGAGATGTTGGGGCTCCGAGGATGATGTTGCTATATACGGTATACACTGGAGACGTTGAACAGCACTGGTTTTGCATAACTAAGGCCTTTGGGAGGGGTTACCTGGGTTACCACAGGTACCAGCTGTGCTCTGCTCGCATGGGACTGTGTTCAGAATGGGCACAAGTGCTGTAGGGGGGAAAATACTGTTGAGCTTAATTTATGATCCAACTGAAGAAAAGCATTGTCAGACATACCATTTGTATGTCATGACTCTCTCCCATGTTGTCATGTGTTGCTACAAGCTGAACCTGACCCAGCCCATGTGTTGCTGCATACAGTGGGTATGTTGCTACTCTGCTGTGTGTGTGGCCTTATGGTGACTGCAGCATGTTTGGCTCTTATCATGCACTCTCACTTCCACCACATCCATGCTAAACATAACATAACGTGTGCTGCACCATTCATTGTCTATTGTACATTTTGTCCATACTTAAAAGTTGAACATGGCCTTTTTGGAATACGGTGTTATTTTGTTTTTGTCATAGCATGTCATCATTCATAGTACAATTCTAAGAGTTAGTTTATGTTTGATGTGAAAATGCACAGTTGAAATGATCTGTCTATAAGCTGTTGTTTTTCCCACCCATTAGATCACAGCACTACCTGAAGCTACCTGTCCAGTTCAAACCCAGCACTGCAGGCAGACATGCTGGCTTGCTGCTCATCCAGTCAGAAACAAGTGGAAGTCTTGTTATCCAGCTGACCGGTGAGGCATTGCCTTGAATCTACCTTCCTACGCCACCTCCTCATGCTGGCTGGCTGGCTGGCTTTGGGTGGATGCTCTTCGCTGTACTATTCATCATGGGACAGACAAGCGTAATAGAGAGGAAAAGACTAAACTGCAAGGATCAAATAAAACCAAGCATGGACTTGAATCCTTCCTTATTGTCAGTCTTAGAGACCTATAGCTCTAGTCTTCCTCTGGATGTGGCACAGGTGTCCTCAGCTGACCCATGAAAGATGATTGTGCCTGTTTTGGGCCTGAAGCTGAATAATTTGGTCTGACTGGCTCACAATTAGTCTGCAGCACTCTGACATTTCACAGAGCTAATGATTTTTGTCATTTCACTCTGGATATGGTATTTCCCTTCCTGAGTCGTGTCACAAGGCAGTATTGTTGTTGCCACGGCGCCTGTCAGACAGCACCAGTTGGGATATGTTAGGGATTACTTTGAGTTGGTCACAGAGGAATGCTTTTGTCTCTTGTTTGGTAACATGGCTGTGGGGATTTTGTTTTTGTTTTTCAAAAGCCAAGCCATGGAGATTCAAGGATTCTGTTTTTCAAAAACATCACAGACTGTAGGTTAGTCTACGTTTCATGAAATGTTCCCAGTCTTGTGGTTTCTATGGAAACGGCGCCTTGTCATGTGGAGTCCACCTGCACAGTGGCCTTTGTCTGCAGCAACGTGTGTTGACTTCCTGCAACTTCCAAGACTCGTTCTAAACTGTCCAAATGTGCTTAATTTGGTCACGATCAGTGCAGCTCACAGCAACATTAGGATGGTTAATGATTGTTATTACATGCTAAAAGAGATTCCCTGTGGTGGGGTCTTTGTTCGGCAGCTTGCCAGGCCCGCTTACTATGGTTACCATGGCGAAGCAGTGTTAATCATCGTTCCAGTCACAGAAAATTACCTCCCAGTTTCCTCTTTTGGCTCTGGGGCAAATGGACAAAATTGCTTGGGGGCGTTTTGGATTCACATCCAGAATGGGTTTTGGAACTGGAATAGCATGGGGAAATGTGGTAAACTTTATCACATCATGTGTTGTTGACCTGTTAGCGGTCACAACATTTCATGACAAGGAAAACACTAGCACCTGCTAGTAGGGCAAGCTTCTACATGAAGGCAGTGTATTGTCACAGGCTGCACTCAGTATCCTGACATATTTTGATTCACAATTTGCACATGCTTTAAATAGTATAAATAGTATGTAATATATGTACACATTTTAAATAAAGTTTTGTGATAAATAGTTTGGGTGTCTTCAATTATTTAAAATGACATCACGGTTAGAGCGCTAGTTATGGGGGGAAATAATGAAATGGGGACTGCAGAAGCACCAAGTAAACATTTAGACAATCATTAAAAGTGTAAATAAAAGATGAGGAAACAGAATCAAGCAGTGCTGATGGCATGTGTGATAATGCTGAAAAAATATTTATATTGCACTTAATTAATTGCTTCACAACATGCATAAAATACAATCTACATAAACTGTAATGGAATCAGTTTTTTAAACAATACTGTTGTATGAAGAGATTTAAGAGTAGTGATGGATTTAGCAGACCTAATCCCAGCAGGTTGTAAGTCATTGCAGAGTTTAGGGTCCTGAACTGCAAAAGCCAGATCACCGTTAGTCACCAGTCCAGCTCTGGAGCTCTGGACACTCAAAAGGCCACAGTCAGCTGATCTGAGAGTGTGCACAGGCTCACAAGAGGTTAGTGGGACTCCATCCCATGCAGAGTATACAGTAGTGGCTTGCATTATTAGAAATGACAAAGTCTATCCAATGTCAAAGCACCAACAAATTGATTTCAGTTTCAGGTTATATAATTCCATTAAATTCATACTTGGTCTGACTCAGCATTATATTTCAAATCTTTTTACTCTTCATATCTGAAGAGTAGAGAAGAGAATTTTTCCAGACATACATTTTCTCTACAAATATTACATTCCCTGTGTAAATATGGGTGTTTTATGTCTTTGATGTATTATTTTTATTTCTTTATTAATGTTTTTTAAGAGGAGAGACTACAAAATTTCGTTATGCGTAATGTCAATAAAGGACCTTGAATCTTGAATCTCAGAGCTGGCTTTAGACAAAGAGGATCAAGTTTGACATTCTCAATGCCTTGAACAGAAAGCAACACTGTGTTGCTCTGTCGATCCGTCCAAGGCATTTGGACGGATCGACAGAGCATGCTGGACAGACTTAGAGACATTGGCTGGGTGAGGAGGCGGTGCAGTGGTTTGCTAACTACTTGGCAGACAGATCCCAGTGTGTTTTTACAGATGGTCACAAGTCAGATTTTTTCCAAATAAGTAAAGGTGTGCCACGAGGTTCAATTTTAACCCCATCCTATTTTCTATTTTTATAAATGACCTTGAAAAGAATATGCTTAAAGCTAAACTGAACCTGTACGCAGATGATACTGTGATCTATTCATCTGCTTCTTCTCCAAATCAAGCTATTGATGATCTCCAGACTGCTTTTCAGCAGCTTCAGGCCTCATTGTCTGGTTTAAAACTGGTCCTCAATTCTAACAAAAGTAAATATTTTCTCTAAATCTCATTCTACTTTAAAAAAAAAAAAAAGCATTTTTACTATAGGTGGTGATCCCATTGAAAGGGTTTCTTCTTACAAATACCTGGGTATATGGGTGGATGAAAAATTGTCTTTTAAACAGCACATTGACAACTTAGTAAAGAAGTTGAGGATCATGCTGGGTTTCCTTAACCGTAATATGGCCTGCTTAAATCGATCAGTCTGAAAAACCATAGTCCAGTCAATGTTTTTAGGTACTTTAGATTATGGGGACATTATTTACATGGATGCTGCCTTTGCTTTATTGCAGCAGCTTGACTCTGTATATTACAGTTCCCTATGTTTTACCACTAAGTCTACATTCCATACCCCTCGTTGTGTTCTGTATGATCTGGTTTCCTGGCCTTCATTAAGCATGAGACAGCAGCACTGGTATATCTTTACTTATAAAGCATTACTGGGCAAAGTCCCATCGTATTTAGGTGCATTTCTTTCACCCATTAAGAATTTCTCTGACTCCCTCTCTGCTTGATGGCTGTGCGTCCAGGTACCCAGGATTGATTCACTCTGAGCTTGGCAGAGTAGCTTTCTCCCATAATGCACCTTGGTAATGGAACAACCTCCAAAACACTTTGAAGCTCAGTGACTTTGTCTCCCTGAACTAATTCAAAAACCTGATAAAGGAAGATGTAATTCATGTGTGTAACTGCTTTCCCTGATCTTTTTTCCCTTTTTTGTTTGAACTTGTTTTTTATCTGTATAATTGTTTAAATGTTTTTATATACTGTGAACATTTTACATTCTTTGTGTGCTGTCTTAGCCAGGTCTCCCTCAGAAAAGACATTTTTATCTCAAGGGACTTCCTGGAAAAATAAAGTACATTTAAAAAAAAAAAAAACAAAAAAAAACCTCCCCCTCATGTATAAACTACTATTTCTATAACCATTTAATCAATGTTACAATTGTTTTAGCTTCTATTTATATTTTGTTTTGATTCTGCAATTCTTGTATTTTACAGAAGCATCTCTTCATCTGTGTAGTATCTTTAAACAGATTTTTGAAAGGCACTATAGAAATAAAGTTGACTTATTCATTATAATGAACGTGTGTCTCGCTGAAGCACCTCAAACTAAATGAAAATGAACCAGTGGGGCATATCTGATCCTGTCCTGGGCCTGTCAAAGGTCAGCTGCTCTGAGCCCAGTCTGCTGTGCTGCTATACGCCAGAAGACCTGCAGGTGTCGCCAAAGCGTCGCCGCCCTGCTGTCAGCAGCGTGTAGTGTACAGTGGGGCAGCTGAGCTCTGTTTTGCTTCCCAGACTGGAAACCACTGTAGTGCAGTTGGACCTGACGTCTAGCAGCACAACATCACAGACTTTGAGCAAGCAGACACGGCGGCTTAGCACGTTAGCGACTGCATTTACAGGTAGGAAGACTGCGGCATTTCCCTTGCTCTTTCTGTACACTGGTGTCTTTTTTTAATGCATAACGCTGTAGTCGTAGGCGGCTGGAGGAATGATCTGGTTATGCTAGCTGTGCGGCTAAACGCTAGGCAGGCTGTCCGGTGTGAGGGCTGACTTTGGGCCAGACGGTTGAAGTTGCTGTTCAGAGTTGGGACTGCTTTCCAAGCTGCGCCAGACAGCAGAGCTAAGCTAACACGGCTAAGTTAGCAGCAGCAGCAGCAGGCTAGCCCTGGCTCCCATCCATTCGCCGGGGCCACAGCAGCAGTCCCGTCCCTCTCTCTGTCCCTGACCCTGTCCCTGTCTCTGTCAGGTAACACCGCCTCACCCACTGACCTCCGTGTTAACTGCACTATTTAGAGACACGCAGGAGTGTGCTTTTTTCTGTCTGCCTGGTGTGTCGTTAGCTGTCTTGCCCTGTTAGATTTGATGAACAAGCTAGCTGGGAGGCTAGATGAGACATCTCATCCCCTCAGCTGTCACTCACTGATGAAGGCCAGGGGCTGCCGGCGTCTCATGCAAATAAGACACGCGGTGCTCATGATGAGGTGGCGTCACCTGTGCACAGACCTGAGAGCAGTGTTCAACACTGCAGGGTGGGTGGAGGAGCACAGTGAAAACACCTGCACACATCCACATCCTTTCAGCATGCACAGGTAAACACTGACACTGTACCTTCCCCTCTCTCTGTACTTAAGATTAGTAGAATATACTGATCCATAATTACCCTGACACTCTTCATTTAGTCGTTTAATACTGATGACCCACAGTGTAAAACCAACACTCCCATAGACACATGAACCTGGATGTGACACAGTGGCAAAGCACCGCTGCCAGCCTAAGCCCTCTCATTGAGTTTACTTTAATTTGATTAGTCTGGCTGGGAGATTCGTCGTCCACGCTAAGTGTTTAGTTTCTTGCCTGCCTGTACGTCAGTCAGGGATGTGTGGATGAAGAGTTCTCAGTGTTGCTCATCATGGTTTTCAGTCCTGCTGTCTCTGTACTCTCTGTTTACCTTACCTGTCTGTGACCCTCTCTCATTCATGCTTGCTGTTCTGTGTTGAAGTGTTTATTAGAGTCTGGATGCCTTTGTCAGAGCCTTTGTGTTCATGTAGTAGCTGCTGGTGTGTTTTTCTCTCTTCTCTTGGGAGGTGATCTGCAGGTAAAGCTTGTGATGTTCAGTTCAGTGAAAGCACATCTGTGGAAGAGGATGAGGATGATGAGGATGATGATGATGACGACGATGTGTGCTGGTCAAGTGTGGAGGCAGATTAACATGTCAAGCTGTCACACTGATTTATAGTATTATGATATGATGCTGATGTTTGCTTTAGGTGCCAATCATCTATATGTTGATCATTTTCTATACATTATAGTACCTGACAGGCCATTTATTTTTATACAGCATGAAAAAAAATGGGCTTTACAGTTCCTTCAGTGTAACAGAAAATGTCTTCTAATTATTTCATTTAGCTGAAGTGAAGTGAGTTTTATACATGTAAAATCAGTATGAAAGAATACGTTAGAGTAGTTACAATTAGCTAGAGACCCAGCCAGTGTCCAGTGTGTAGCATTTCAGGGGCTCTTTTGGCAGAACTGGAATATAATAGAAATAAGAATTAATGTGTTTTTATTGCCTTAAAATGAGCCGTTTGTATCCACATGCAGAGACAAAATCTTCATGGAGCTGGCCGCCATGTTTCTACAGTAGCCCATAACAGACAAACCAAACACTGGCTCTATGAGGACACTCACGTTTTGATATTTTTTGTGTTGGTCACCAGTAGTTCTTCATTTTTGACACACAGGGAAGTTTCACTTGGTTGTAATCTGCTGCTTGATGCCATCAGATCCCACACACTGCTCCTTTAAAGGCACCCTAGAGCTTTTCACCACTCACAGCGGCACTGTGGAGCTGTGATTTAATTCAGTGCCTTTCTACAGCTGGTGGCAGTAAAGCACCAAGAAAAGGACCAGGGTGCAAGCTAGTAAACACTGATGTCATTTGGTAACAGTAAATGTAAAAATAACAAAAATAAAGCCCTCACAGTGCACATTTAATAGCCAGAGGTTGAGATTAACATTCACACAGAATCCGTCACACATGCCAATCAGCAACTTTCATTTGGTAAATTTAGGATGTGACATTGTCCCTAAATCATTAAATTTCACAACAGAATTGCAAAATTAAAACAAACACAGTATATTCACTGATTTTATCTTGAACTTGACCAGCTAGAGAGGCTATTATAGAGAAGACATGGTCCGCTGTAATTCTGTGTATGTGTAAACCTTGTAAAAAATTGTATCCATAGAGCAGGTTTCATGGGCTGCAGCCTCCTGTTTAATTCAACCTTCATTTAAACCAGGAGCTCTTTCTTTGTGAGGTCAGCTCTGTACGCCAGCTAAACTGCAAAGCTGTGGTCTATTAATAAACAAGCGAACAAACGGCGTCAAGTCATGAAATAATAAGTGGGTGGGAAAGTTAAGGAGAAAGTCGGCGAGCGGACCGTATTATTAGCCACAGTAATGTGTTCCCGTCTACCAGGTTGTACTGTGTGTGCTTCACACAGCTCACTGTATGGCTGCTCAGAGCCAGACGTCTGAGTCCATCTGTCTGTTTGTGTTTTTGTCTGCCTCTTGTTCGTGTGTGTGTGTGTGTGTGTGTGTGTGTAACTGACTGTCAGTCCACGCATGTGTGTGTTTCACCCTTTGCCAATTAGCGGCTTCTCACCTCCTGAGGCGAGAAGGCCGAGTGTGTGTTAGACGGGTGGGGGGGTTGTCTTCTGCTGACGGCTCAGCCTTAACCTGAACTCACACACACTTCAGTCTGACTGAGCACTGAACTCAGCGCACACACACACACACACACACACACATAGGACCTGAGCTCCAGCCAGTTGTTGATAATACACCCCTTGTCTGTCTCCAAGCTCATGTGACAAAATGCGACAGTATTGTGTCGGTGGACTGAAAGGCGCGAGACGGGCAAAGACAAGTGCCAGCCTGCACCAGAGAGTGTGTGTGTGTGTGTGTGTGTCTTTGTATGTACAAATACACAGTTATTGTGTGCACTAAGCAGTGTGTGCGTGCTGGAGTGGTAGCCTGGTGGATGCAGAAGTGAAACCCAGTACATCTAATTCAGAGTTTGATCAACTTTTTTTTTCCTCCCTGGAGCTATTTTCCTTATTTAATCATCTAAAATTGATTGTTCATGCTGCTGTATAATTAATCAAGGAAAGTTCATTATATTTATGCTACCACCTCAGTTCTCACAGTCTAATCGTCTCCACAGCAACTTGAGAAGGTTTTAAAAAAACAGCTTGATATCACAGTTTCTTTTAAGTAATTTGGCAATCCATAAAAAAACATTGTGAGCACATCCTTTGAAAAACACTACAAGCTAAATTTTACAAATTCTGGCTGAAGAAAGGAAAACATTCTCAACATTTCCATTCCAGTTGTCATATTTTGAACATTTCTTCTCGCTGAGTTCTGACTGAATACGTCCAGAAAGTGTTTTGCGCTAGTCAAATGGCAGATCAAAGTGCTGCGTTGAAAGCCCTCTGAGGAAAAGCTGTGGTTTTTATTTTTGACCCCGGTTGGTGCGCCACGATAACTTGATCAAAGAACTCATTTGCCAAAACTTGCTATATTCTTCTGTGCCACCCTGCACAAGTCCTGTGTGTGAAAGTTAATCTCACACATTCACAGAGCAGCTTTTCACAGATATTTCTGTTCAGGTTTTCAGGACTGCAGACTGCTTGACGCAGCACTCCTGTTCATCTCCAGTAGAGGCTTCATGGCTTGTGCAAATTGTTTGCTAGATTTAAACATATTTATAGGCTACAGCTTGGCTGTTTTTTCCTCTTTTATTAAGAGGAGTATTGCAGGGTGGATCTGTCATCAGTCATACTGCCCACATTTCCAGCCCTTCTAATAGTAGATATATTAGGCTTTTAAGAGCTCCAGATTAATGCTGGATACCAGCACTGGTGCTGATGCATATTTGATAGTAAAACAATAAGCTGTGATGCCTTGGAGTGGACTAATTTCTTGAACGCTGTTTTTAAACTTTGCAAATAAGTTCAATGTTTTCTAAACTCAAACAGCTAAGGAACTGTAGCCCAAATAAAAGTTAAAGCAAAATTAAAGGAGAGGAGTTGTCAGCACATGGTGTCATAGCAGAAATCACAGTAGTGCAGCAGTGAGGTGAGAACTTACCCCACCAGACGGCAGCCAAAAGGGGAATACCACCTAGGGCTGAACGATTTATTGTTTTCAGATCGAAATCACGATTTCAGACAACGCGATCCTGTGATCGTCAAAGCTGCGGTTTTGTGCAGCACTTCTGACTGACACAGGATCTGTTGATTTAATTATTTTACATATACATGCCGGCTCCCTACCGTCCTGCCAAAGCTCACCAATCTGAAGTGGCATGCTACTCGCGGACAGATCACGCTAACCAATCAGTGTGTTAACCTGCTGCTCCTGCTTTGTAACGTTAACGTGTTTAGAAATTATTTCAGCAGAAACAGAAGCAGAGGAGGGGATGACAAACAGCACGGCTGTCATGAGGCGGTATCTGGGCTTTGAGGCTGCAGACGTGCACCAGAAAGAGGAACTGTGCATAAAACCTGTTGCTCTAGAGTTGTAACATCCACATTGTGAATATGGCACTGAAGTTTCATTTGAAGAAAATCATGAATCAAATTGAAATCGAAATATCTGCCAGAAAAATCACAATTCAATCTTTTCCTAAAGCCGTTCAGCCCTAATACCACCTAAATCCAGAATTACTTTAGTCTAATAACTGTAACTAGTTACTATTTTTTCAATAACTAGCACAACACTGGTTACAACTTAATTTCAAAATGGAATGAATTCATTTTCCCTTAAAACTCTACACACAACATCTCATTATGACAACATATTAAAAATGTTAGGAAATTTATTAAGAAACATTTCTGCTGCTCTGAAGGTCCCAATGAGCCCAGTGGCCTCTATCATCTGTAAATGAAGAAGTCCAGAACCACCAGGACTCTTCTAGAGCTGACGGGCCATCTAAACTGAGCAACCAAGGGGAAAGACCCTAGTCAGGGATGTGACCAAGAGAGGAGAACCTTCCAGAAGGTCAACCATCTTTGCAGCAATCCACCAATCAGGCCTGCATGGTGGAGAGGCCAGACAGAAGATACTCTTTAGTACCTGAAGGACTCTAAGACCATGAGAATCTAAATTATCTCTTCTTACGAGCCATGTACCGCTTTCACATTCAGTGTGGTCACATGGTAGGATCGTACTGGATTTTGCCAAATTTGATGTTGGTGGTCTGTCCCAAAATCCAAGTACACATGGAGTTTGTTTAATTCAGATAATGGTCAGCGACCTGGCTGACTCCGCTACGCTAGGTGGCGCTGTAGCCCTTTCAACAAGTGGTGCTGGAACTACTTTCGGTTGATGGCTACTTAACAACAATAAATAATAAACTCCTCGTCTGTCCAAAAGTGAGTTGTTGATTTCTTTGAAGCCATGGTATCATTTGACTTTTCCAGCAACAACATTACTGTTTATGACGGCGTCAGCACCTTCTTCCACTTCTGGGTGAAATCCCCGGTGGAAATTCTTGAGCATGCGCAGGACGCAAATACGATACAATATCGTACACAAGAGGCACAAAGCAGGTTAACAATGTCTTAAGCCAGAGATTCGTATCGTATTCACGAATCCAGTCCCTATACAATCCTTAAGCCTGGTTTATGCTTCTGCGTCGTAGCTACGCCGTCGCCGCGGACCCCTACGCAGACCCTACGGCGTAGCCTGATGCGCACCTCCAAAAAATCCTGATTACGCGTCGCGTCAACGCGTTGAGACGTGAACGGCAAGGACTGTGATTGGGCCGCTCAGAACGTAGTTTCCGGCGGTTGCTTTTCCGGTCAACAGCTTAACAACAGCGCTATTAGCGGAGCGGCATTAGCAGTACGGAATAGTCGGACAGACCACCTCCGCAAACGTCTTCTGTGCTTCAACATTTGTAGTAACATCATTTCTTTTTCAATTTTATGAGCTCCGTCTCCAGAAACACCCGCTCCATCTCAGTTGTCATTGTTTACTGTCGGAAGAAAACCAAGGAATCCCATATGAGCCCCCAGAAGCCACACAAAGACACAGACACACCCCCCTAGCAGCTTGGCGGTGAATTACAGAGCAACGCGTTCCCTCGACACAGAGCTTCGAATGCTCAACGACGGCATTGGGTCTACGCCGTAGCTACACCGTCGCGGCAACGCAGAAGCATAAACCAGGCTTTAGCCTGTGCGCTTTGCAATTTGATATGTTTTCAATGCCTTTATTATACTATTTAGCTCGTCCATGTGCACGCAGTGACTCAAAATTAGCGGGTCAAAGCACCTCGGCTCGTCATTAAGACGCTTTCACACTGCCAGCTGCAGCGGGTCTGACCAGCTGTGAGAGCTAGTGCCTTTTTTTCCTTCCCTCCCACATGACAGATTAAAGTGTGCCGGAACACAGCAAGGTTAACAATGGACAGCGTGGACATTAGCGAGGTTATTGTTAACGTTATTGTTTTGTGCGTTACAATTTTGTCCCTTTTGCAAAGTGTATAAAGCCTACTGCCCTGATCAATAAAAAAAGGTGTGTCGGATCGCTATACAAGCTATATAGAAACACGGTCCTGAATCATCAGGATTACCCGATCAGTGGGATTTCCCCAGAATAATGTAGGACTAATTCACTTATGCAATTCTATTAAGCAAGCTATGGCCCGCGGGCCATGTATAGCCCATTTGGCTTTTTAATCCAGCCCACTGAACTTGTCCAAATAATATTACTAAATTATATTTAGGGCTGCCACTGCAATAACGCAATCCATGGCGGCATGCGCAATGGTAAGTATAACTGGACAAACTGCCCAAAATACGTAACAACTAAATAAGATTAAAGCAGGTCATGAAGCAGAACTCCATTCAAAAAAATCAAGGAAACTAACAACACAGTCCGATTGAACGTGCTGATAAAATTGGATTAACCATCTTCTCTGAATCTGTCCAAGCTTCTCCTGTAGTTCAGCAGGGTTTTAGAACTCTTTGTGGCCCGCGAGTCAAAAAGTTTGCCCACCCCTGCTTTAAAACCATCCATCCATTTTCTACCTCTTATCCTCACATAGGGTCGAGGGGGGGCTCCATCCATCCATCCATCCATCCATCCATCCATTATCTACCGCTTGGAGTCTATCCCAGCTGTCTTAGGGTGAAAGGCAGGGTACACCCTGGACAAGTCTCCAGTTCATCACAGGACACATAGAGACAGACAACCACTCACACTCACATTCACACCTACGGTCAATTTAAATTATCCAATTAACCTAATTGGGTGGTGGGAGGAAGCCAGAGTACCAGAGAGAACCCACGCAGACACGGGGAGAACATGCAAACTCCACACATCCAGGGCCGGGATTCGAAACCGGTACCTTCTTGCTGTGAGGCGACAGTGCTAACCACTACACCACCATGCCCGCTCTAAAACCAAACTGTCCAATATACAGTATGTCAGAACATTGAGATAAAAGTTACAGAAGATGCTATATAATGGATTTATTTTTTCATACTCAGGGAATTTTTCAGTGGCTAATCAAAAATGTTTCTCAGTGTATCTAAGGTGTTAGCTATGGCCCTGAATTGTTTGTATGTATTTGTCTGTCTCTGCTGCATGTTATCTCTGTCACTGCAGCTCATATCCTGATGAAATCTCTGAGAGGGTTCATACATGTCACACATACATTTGATCATGTTCTATGGGGGGAGCTGCATTGTGTGTTTAGACACGCATCACCTGCAGCATCTCAGATACCAATAATTGCATTTTGACAAGAGCTGGGTAAGTTATATACAGTATCTCATCTGGCTCTGGGTTTTCAGATGACACTGACTGAGGCCCAGGCTGCAGCTATAGGCCAGAAAGAGGCGGTGGTAAAATGTGGTCGTGATGGGATGCTACATCATTCATGAAGGGAGACATGTTTGCTGTTGCTGTCTTTACGATGGTTATCATGAATAAAACACAGTTCCTTTACCAGCAGTAGTCGTTCCCCCTCCGTCATTTATCTTGCCTTTTGCCTCTCTGGGAACAGATCTTACAGCCCTGGAGCTTTCCAGAAGAGAAAGTGCCCAGCATTTGGCTAATGGCTCCACAGTTCCCACACTGATTAGGAGCCGTCCACAAACTGCAGCATTAAGTTGTTGATGAAGTAGTTAAGAAGCCCTCGAAACAAGCAAAAAAGTGCTGGAGACAGCAATTTGATATTGTTTTACTCTTTAAGTGAGTTTCACAGAGGACATTTAAACGGTTTTGTCACACAGTATTCACTTACAGTAGGAGTGTTTTTAACAAAGTTCATCCTTGTTTGCATAGTTTCATTTAAACACAAAGCCAAAGTAGCGATTTAATAATTCATTTAAGCCCCTGCATGGGAGAAACGACTGGAAACACACACACTTTTCACACTGATGCTGTTGCCCCAGAAACCTCCACTTGTTAGGTTTTTCCATTTGACTCAAGTGAAAGATTTACATGGTCTTTTATGGGCAGTGCTGCAGACTATGAATCTCATTGAAAACTTGCATAGTTTCAACAATAACATCTTGATCAGTGGGGAAATGAGTGCCGTCCTCGACTCCTGAATTATTTTTTGAGATATGTTCATCTGACAGCTGAGATGTTTCCCAGCAGCTTGATGAGTTACGGCTGTGTGTGTGTGTGTGTGTGTGTGTGTGTGTGTGTGTGTGTGTGTATTAGAGGAATGCTGCACTCACTGCTGCTTTTGCTCTGTGTTAATTCATCAGACAGGCTGTTAATATGGACCACAAAGATTTGACACACACTCCTGATTCTGTGTGTGCTTCATCTGAGATTGTGTACAGCTGGTTATTATGCAGCTGCAGAGTGTGTCTTCATCGATGCCTCTGTCTGTGTCAGTAGTGTGTGTGTGTGCCTTATATAGCCCGATGTTAGCGCTCTTGTTCTCGTGGTTCCAGTCTGAGACATCGTCAGCCTGCCTTTGTTTCAGCGCTGTGTTGTCGAGCAGACCTCTGGCTAAAGGCTGATGTTATAGCAGGCTGGTCTCTGCATTATTGATGCAGACTGTGACTGCGCTCTGCAGGCCATAGAGTATGACTTCAAAATATATATATCTGACGGTGGAGTGAACTCTGGCTGAACTCGTGGGGAATTTTAGCAGGAGACGCCGTAGAGACGGTGCCTTTCTGCCTCCCGTCTAGCACAGGGGTTTCTTAAACCAGGAGCTTAGAGACGACCTGATTCTGGTGACATGACAAGTTTACCACCAGTGTGCTTTAATGAGTCTGGGTCCCAGGGTGAGTGTCAGATGATTAAATTGGGCTCATGGGCTGGAAAAGTTGAAGACGGTCTGCCTTAGATAGAAGCTGAACTACCCTTGTGTTTTAAGTGGAGACAAGGACTGCATAAAAATCTTTCCCTACTTAATGCTGTAAATGGATAAGCTAAATACATTAATTTTACTCATCTAATGGCCCAGGAGGAACAAGTCAATCGTTAAATAATGTTGTCATCAATGCATTTAGGTCCAAGCTGTTTTTCTGAATTGAAGTGACACATCGAAACAACGAGCATGTGGAGCAACAGCACTTTTCCATCAGTGATTTGTATATATCTTAGAGAAAGTTATTCCTCATTTTCGTCCTTAGTGTCACTTTCCAGTCTCTAGGCTTTTCAAAATAAATGTCTTTATTCACAACAGCTTGGTTGGATTTATGACACGAAATCATTTAGGTCACCTACATGATTAAGAATTCAAATTGATTGTCAATATTAATTACATGTCAAGACAGGGTTGAACTGCTAGTGCAAAATACACCATCAAAAAACATGAAAATACCTGTCATATAAAGTACACAGCACAGATACAAATCACTGCTATGCAGCAGCACAGTTTTTAGCTGTCTGGCTGCAAACTGTGGAACGGATTACCTGAGACGAGTCTCATCTCTGTGTCTCATTGAGACTCACCTCCATTCAGGAAATCCATTCCACAATTTGCAGCCAGTTAGCAGAGCAGCCGGCAGGAATCACTGTGGAGTCATTTCAGCAGACAATGTGAAAGCACAGACACAACTCATGGATCTGAAATTTCCGCAGATCGGATCGGAAATTTCTGATCCTTGAATTACGTTGGTATCAGAACCTGATACTGATACTGGATCGGATCGGCCCTATGCCTAGTTGGAATGATTGCTACTACGGTTGTATGAGGGGGAAAAAGTTTTATAGAGTGATCTTATCTGAGAAGCACGACAGAGTTTTAGGTTCACATTGAGAATTTGTTTTTTTTTTTACATACTTTGAGAATAAAGTTGTAAATTATGAGATTAAAGTCGTAAATTTACAAGAATAAAGTCGTAAATTTACGAGATTAAAGTCGGAAATTTTTGAGGATAAAGTCATAAATTTACGAGAATAAAGTCTTAAATTTACGATATTAAAGTTGTGATTTTCACAGTTTTTTATGCATGGTTTATCAAACTGAATGTATCTCTTTGTGTAAAAGAGATGATACATTATGGGACACACCTCTCTCTCTCTCTTCATGAGTCACCTTGTGCCGCTGCAGTCTTTAAGTTAATCTGATGACATACGATTCAGACTTGTGCTCTGTTCAAAGTCATATGGAAATGACAAATATGACCTGGTGAGATTGCTGTAGTGACTTAAAACGTGAAAATGACTGGTGCTTATGAGCTTATTCAGACATGAAACCACCACTTTAAATTGCATATTGGGGTACATGCCTTCAAGGAGCTTCAGCGTGACTATGGGAAGGTTTGCATGGCTTACCAGCTTGAAAAGGTGATTGCAGTTTCCCTGTGCATAGGTAATCATGTTACATTCAATTTGTGACAGATGGATCATCAGGCTGAAGGGGAAGTTTGCACTGAAAATATATTTAATATATATCAAGAGATAAATGTAGCAAGTAGTTTGTTTTGTTTATATCACTTTCACACTGAAATAAGCGGGCTGATGCAGGACTTTGTAACCCAGATCGACCCGCTTCGGCTTGGCATTGGGGAGCTTTCACACCGCCAGCAGTCGCTGGTCTGACCTCCCTCTGTTGCTGCCTGTTTTTTTCCATCTTCTTCTCAATGGATGTTGAGCAGCTTGGACCTCATGATCTTGCCAGATCGCTGCCATGATCAATAAAGAAGGTATGCCAGATCGCTATACAAGCTGTATAGAAACACAGTCGAGCATTCACAGTTCACATCAGGATTCCTCAATTGGTGGGATTTCCCCAGAATATGACGTACAGTAGGATTAATTCAAGTATGGGCTTCCATTAGAGATTGTGTCAAACCGGAAACATGATAGTAAACACCACCAGTAACCATGCTGGCACAGTGCTTTTATTCTGAAAGGGCTTGCACGTCTGTGCCGTCAGAGCGAAGTTGCCGTTAGCTTGTGGCTACATATTAAATCCCTGATCATAACGCCACATGCAATCAACGCACACACTAACAATAACTTGGCACATTTTAACGGACGTTGACTTCCCTGATCGTGGCTGGATTGCAGTCGGAACTTGCGAGAGACTGACAGAGCAGCCAGCCAAGCCATGCTAGCTAATTAGCCGGTCGTAACCCGGCG
This sequence comes from Synanceia verrucosa, assembly GCA_029721515.1. NCBI lineage: Eukaryota > Metazoa > Chordata > Actinopteri > Perciformes > Synanceiidae > Synanceia > Synanceia verrucosa. Next base: position 4,613,988 of record CM056557.1, on the reverse strand, counting down.
CTAACCAAGCTTCCTCGGTTAGTGTCGGGACACCGACACTTCAGACAGCGATGCCACATGTATAACAACACAGACACTAAAAACTGACTAAAAAAGTGACTACTTACATTTTCAGTCACACAGAGCTGAACGTAACCCCCTTCACCAACTGCTCACTGCTGCTCATTAACCCCAGCGCTGCACTAGTTGCAGGTAGGCGTTCTTGGAGATGTTTGCTCTTGTCTGTAGCTAGTGAGTGAAACTGAAAGCATAGAAAAAAAGGCAGAAGCTTCAAATTTTATTTTTGTAATTCGAATCCCGTGCCATTGATCGAGGCTTCGAATATTTTGGATCAGCCCTAATAAACAGTAATATTTAGCCTAGTAACATTCTGTTTTTAAAACTAGACACAGAAACAAAACTTTTCACACTGCAGCTAGGCAGCCGACCAGTCCGTTAACCCTAAGGGGCAGGGGGTTGTTTTGTTTTTATATTATCATCCATCCATCCATCCATTATCTACTAGGGGTGTTAAAAAATAGTGATATGGCAATATATCGCGATACTTTGTCTTCCGATATCGTATCGATTTTTAATTTCTTAATATCGATATTTTCCAACCCAAACATAATCATATTTTGGGCCGATTTAAAATCCAGAACGACTTCCGCTCCTCCGCTCTGCAAGGTGTCGCTGTACCGCTACTGCGCTGCATGGCTTTTGTGGTGAGTGAGGCAGTGAAGAAGTCGACAGTAAACAAGCGGAAGAGAGCAGAAAGCAGAAAGTTCACCGGCGTCCGCAACAAAGCAAAGCCAACATTTGGAGGCACTTTGGCTTTCAAATGAAAGAAGGAACTAATAAGCTGGACAAAGAGTAAGGAGTTCACAAACGATACACTGAGATGATAGCACAGCAGCAGCTGCTGAACGGATTCTCCTCTCGCTCCCTCTCAAGACAAACACCGGTACAGACACATCACCACACTCAGAGAGCGGTGCAAAAAAGTTAAAAGCAGTTTCAGAACATTTAAGAATGTAATAATCATGCTCTCAGATGCTATTGGGCACAGGGGGACATGCCCGCTGAGATTTATCCGTCACCCAACTTTCCCAGCATAAGGCGACAAACATCGCCGGTAAAACAAGATTTACTGCAGCAGTATGGGGAGCCCGGCGTCTGCACGACTCAGCTCATGGTTTGTTCAGATGTACACGAATGTCGGAATGTCCATGTCAGAATTTAAATCATAATGAAGTCGGCTTTATCTCACCAACTAGATATCGAATTCATGCTATCTGCTACTTACGTAAACAGTAGCTACATGTGTTGTAAGGCTGGAAGGCTGGAAGAGCTGGGAGCACTAAACTTTGAGCTTATGTTGATTAGAGCTCAAAGTTCCAACTTACAGTGAACACACCATAAGGCAAACTCTTACTAGTGTCCTAAAGAGGAACTGGTGGCAGCCTGTGACTGTTGAATATCATCAGTCTACCATGATAAAGCCCACCCACACGGAAAAGAAACAGAAAAAAACATGTAAAAAATTACAATACATTAAAAAAATTGGTTGAAATTTATGAATAGTATATAATTTACTCATGAAAGTGGCCACTTCTGCATTCTTTTCATCCAAGATAATAAAAAGAAGTATAAGGATATTGTATGTATCATTACTGTCATATGCTATTCTGATAAATACCCAAATCATACAAGTTCCATTTTGTTTAAATTTACTAATGATCTTATATCCGGATTATATCCGGATAATAAAAAGGAGCATAAGGATATTGTATGCATCATTCACTGTTGTATGCTTTACATACAAGTTTCATGCAAAGGAGATTTCCTTTGCATGAAACTTGTATGTAAAGCATACAACAGTGAATGATGCATACAATATCCTTATGCTCCTTTTTATTATCTTGTAAGAATGCAAAAGCGGCCACTTTCAAGAGTAAATCATATACTATTCATGAATTTCAGTACATTTTTTTAAATATTTTTTTTCTGTTTCTTTTCTGTATGGGTAAATTGGGGCAAATTGCACAAAATATCTTATTGAGTTTAAGTAATCATAAATTAACAACAAATATTGATGATGAACATGATGATGTTGAGCATGTAACAGCATTGTGTTTACTATGCTGTGACAGTTTTCCTGCAATTAAGTTCTTTTTTATTTCAGATTACTATAGAAACAATTAAGTTGTTTCTATAGTATCGCAATATATCGCAATATATCATATCGTTGCCCCTGTATCGTGATACGTATCGTATTGTCAGATTCTTGCCAATACACACCCCTATTATCTACCGCTTGGAGTCTATCCCAGCTGTCTTAGGGTGAAAGGCAGGGTACACCCTGGACAAGTCTCCAGTTCATCACAGGACACATAGAGACAGACAACCACTCACACTCACATTCACACCTACGGTCAATTTAAATTAACCAATTAACCTAATCCCCATGCATGTTTTTGGATGGTGGGAGGAAGCCAGAGTACCAGAGAGAACCCACACAGACACGGGGAGAACATGCAAACTCCACACAGAAAGGCCCCGGGCCGGGAATCGAACCCGGTACCTTCTTGCTTTGAGGCGACGGTGTTAACCACTACACCACCATGCCGTCCCCTGTTTGCACTATTTTTTTATATTTAGTGTTTAGTTCATATCTATGCTAAGAATTTCGCTCTGGATTAATGAATTATCTATATCTGTCTGTGTGTGTGTGTGTGTGTGTGTGTGTGTGTCAGCTTGTTGCCAGATTTGCAGACAGTCATCTGCTTTATGTGACTTATTTAAGGTGCTGAGGTTTGATAAGTTTCCTCTGTGGAAAAGCTTTCCAACAAGACTTTTTTCCTTCACCACAAATTGCCAGAGAACTTAACTGCCTTTGAATGGAAATAAAAGAGGTCATTTGGTTGGTCAAGAGAGATTGCCAGCCATTACCAAACCTATTATAGCAGAATAAGCCAACCCAGTTTCCAACTGTGCTGCAGGTTCACTGCTCAAATCAGTTGAGTGGCCTTGTGTTCACTCTGTGCATCTGACTGGGCTTTATACAAAACCCACTACTTATATTACCTATGTATATATGTAAATTATGTTTAATGCAGGCTCTGAGTTCTCATATGTAAGTCTTAGAAATGGTACACATGTTTGGAGATCATACCTCTGGTTTTTTACATTTTTTAATTGTAGCTGGCATTAAGAAGTTCTTTGACTTGAAGAAACTTGCAGACACTGAGAAATTAGTATTGCTGATACCACATAAATGCAAATCAGCAGATGACGTCCTCTTGGCCTCAGGACAGGAGCAACATTTTTAAATATGGGGGGAAATCTGCTGGTTGGCATTCTGTAATGAATCGCTCCCCCCGTATCAATAAAGTCATATAAAGCATGCTAGAGCTGAATTAATTATTCTTATTTTAATTAGAGCCACATCATTTTTGAAATAATAGAGCCCATCATGACACTGCAGTAAGCTTTAAAGCCCCTCTGTGTGGGTATTACTCCCATCTAGTGGTGAGGTGGTGTACTGCACACGTTGAATATTATTCTTTAGCCCACCCCTTCTCTCAGTCCTTTCCTTTTTACGGTTGTCAAGGGCGAACATTCACAATATGGAGAGATGTCATCGAGATGGCATCCGCATAGAGCTGTGCGATATATTACGATATATATCGTAGTGCGGTATAAAATGTCTACCATACCATATAAGCCTCTATTGTTTAAATCATAATTTTAACATGTAGCTACTTAGTTAGCTCTATTGCTACGCTAACATAAACATTACTCTGGTTGTGGTTTAGATATGCTGTGTAAAGCACAACTCAACGTTGGAATGACTGCTGGATAATCCAAATGTACATAGACATAATAGTATGATGGCTACTGTAACCGTAGCAACATTACTGCTTTGTGGTCGCATGTCTACGTCATCCGTAAGGACAGGTCTGTGGCAGTTGTAGCTCAGGAGAAAACAGAGGTAAAGCAGCATGGAGGACGTCATGTTGCATGTGAATGATTTATTATCACTTAAAACACATCTTTATTAGCAGCCAAACTTTATAATAAAATACAGTGCAAACAAAGCCGGACTTCCGGTCACTCTCAAAGTAAGCCTTCAGAATAAAAGCATATAAGGGACTACGCCGCAGAGGAGACGAAGGAGAGCACAATGGAGTAAAAGTAAAAACACATCAGAAAAAATACCATATCGTAATATATATCGTTATCGGGATATAAACTTGGCTATACCAGGATATAGAATTTTATCCATATCGCACAGCCCTACATCCGCAAATACAACTTCTACCAGCATTCTCTCAGATGATGAGGTCAGTTGTTAAATTGTTATTACTGTCATTTGGAATTTTAGTCCACCAGATAAAAAGTCACATTCTCAGGTAAAAGGTAAAAAACAGAAAACATGGAGCTGTTTTTACCTGGTTGTCCCCTCCCAGGGCCTGTAGTTTCAAGATGGCGATGCCACATGGCAACCTGCATTGGTTTAAATGATAAAAACTAAAACTGTTAACTCAGGGCCATTGACGCAATACAACGTCATTCAAAATCCGACAATTGAATGCCATTGATGTAATATGACATCAAAGTTTGGGTTTTTTTTCCTCTGGTCGCTGATCATGGTCTGCCGCAGCCTGTAAGTAATTCCCCCGACCCCCCCCCCCCAATATGTACATATATGCATGTACACATTACATCAATGGCACTCAATCGTCGTTGTTCATGTGTGTAAAAAAATGAACTAAGTTCACAATCCTAAAAATGAACTAGTTCACGTTTTTACATTTTTTAAAATAAATCAGACACTATGTTATTCAATAGAATCTCTTCTTAACCATTCCTCACCCGCTGTATATCACTGCCACTCCTAAACTAATCAAATTATTGTATCAAATTATTGTGGCCGGGGTCCACCACAGCAACAGGCTAAGCTGCTGGTAAACCGGCTTCTGCAGCGGCACGGACCGAATCGATTCAGCATAATACTGTATTTTCTCCCGATGGAAAAAATTATGTTGACCGCAGCACAGCAGGTGACAGATGGCGCAGGTGCCGCTATTCAGCTGCATAGTGATGCGGCCTTATTTAAGCCAGCTGTCTGTGCATGCGGGGATGCGGAATTTATTTTTTTATTTATTTCTCAGACGGACGTAGTCAAAGCGGGGGGCATTTGTTGTCAAGGTGGGCCTTAACTATAAAGCGCTGTGGGAAACCCTGCAAATAGGTTCCTATTTTAATAAATTACATGGTATCGGATCAGTGACAGGACTCGCCGATACCGATGCCAGCATTTTCTGCACTATCGGAGGCATTTCCGGTACTGGTATCGGAATTGGAACAACTCTAAATGAAATGAACATTTGGGACATTTTTTTTGCTCCTTTATTATTCTTTTTAGTATATGAGAACATGGGTGTAATTTAACATAAACTAAAATAAGTCACACATGAAAACTACCAGCTGTAGCTGTTGATTTCTCACAGACGTCAGGTCGCTCTGGAGGCAAAAATATCCTACTTGTTACCAGGCAGCTGTACTAAATGAAGTGTGTGTTTTTTGTGTGCTAATGGTGTATAATGAGTCAGTCACTGTGGGTTAGTGTAGGCTGATGTACTGTAGGATTGTGTGTGTGTGTTCATGTGAGATAGCTGCTGTGGGCTGGTGTAAGCTGCTGGGGGTTAGTTCGGGTTATGGGTTGATGTGTGTTGGTGTGGAGGAGGCATAGCCTCAGAGTCACTGCCAAGACCGTCAAGGAAGTTTCCCTGGCTCAGACTCCACAGCTTTAATTGCTGGGAGTCTTTGTGAATACAGCACTAACTCACTGCCTCTCTTCTAGTCTCTCACCCTGTCTCTCACTCTCTCCTTCTTATGTCCCCTTTTCCTTTGCTTTTTCCTATCAAAGAGTCTTGGCGTGTTTACATCCTTAACTTGGTGGCAGCAGTGAGCAGCACTCTGAAGTCATTGTGGCTATGTATTGGAGGAGATTCACATTTCCAGGCAGGCTTTTGTGTTGTTGGCTGAATTGTTCTTTTGCCTCATCAGCCAGCAGTCCACCCATTTAACTCCTTAGAGTACTATGCTTCCTGCGAGTAGTTCTCTCTTTAACCTGTGAGACGAGCTTGTATAATTTAGTGGAATGAATTGACGCTTACCTCTAATTTCCACTGAATGCAGAACGACACCAACATTTTGTCGGACCCGATACGTTTCCATTCAAATCAATGTGTCAATTTCAACTGAACATGGAAAGCTGCCAATGTGCTGACACCTGCCCAAACAAATCAATAGAGCTTCTGTTTTTGTCAGATGTCGACAGGAAGTTGTGTACAGACAGACACAAAAAAAAACCATTCAGTTTATTTTCAAAATAAAATAATCCATGTTTTAGCATCTTTTCATTTTGTTTTGCAGCCCACAGATTTGTTTTCCACTTCAGTCCCACTGCTCTCATCAGCATTATTTCCAGGATCAGCTTTAGCTGTTTTCATTGTTCTAAAAACCCAGTGTACACTAACAACCCAGGACCAAACTGAAGACAGCAAAACTCAGTGACTAGCTGATAAACATAGCACAGCATTTAACAGCTAAAGAGAGGTATTTTTTATGTCTGCTGGATGCTTTTTTTCTACGACGGCGTATTAAGGCCACATTGAGAATAAAGATTAATAACCAGAATAAAGTCGTTATTTACTAGCCTGAAATCCAGACTGTGACATCAAATGTATAGTCTGAGGGCAGTCCATAGGCAGAGTTGAAGCCTGTGGGTGGGACCAACCGTTGTCGTTCAAACTGCCTCTGCATGTAATAGGCCAGCGCTATGACCAATCAGAGCAACGGACAATGTGACGCTACCAGCCAGCGGAGCCAGCTGGTATATTAGAGTTTTGCTGTAACCAGTTGGTAAAACATCAAATACATCCTTTTTTAAAACGGATGGCTTGAGTGCTTCTTTCTGTTCAACTTTCAAAGAAAAGCCCAAGTCTAACTCTTCCAAAATTGATGACAGAGCAGATTGAAACGACCGCTCTTCATTAGCCACAGCCATCTTTGTTGTTGTGATATCTACAGCTCTGCCCATACATGTTGTGATATCTGCAGCTCTGTCGTCATTGTGCTAAGCCCGCCCCAACGACTCACTACACTGATAGAGTGTTGTGATTGGTCTGACAGACTCCTTGCCGGAGCCAGGATTAGACCCAATGGTGCGCCACTAGGCCATCCTGCTAGTTGTGTGCCATCTAAGGCACCTCACGATTCCATTCAATTATGATTCAGGATGCTACAATTCGATCATCACGGTTATTACGATTATCACAACTTTGTATGCATCTTCCCCCCATTCAGGATTTATTTTTCCTCACTTTGTGGCTACTTCTTACTTTTAAACAAGGTATATTTGTCAGTATTCATTAATTAAAGTAGTTTTCGTATCAAATCACCTAATGATCCAACAGGAACCATGGAAACATGCCCATACAACACAAAGCTGCTCTTAAGCTGCTCAACAAAAAGCTGCTCTTTTTTTTTTTTTAATTAAATCATGCCAGGCACGCAAGTGCAACATAGAGGCAAATCATCTTCTCTCAGTCATCACTCTCATTTGGAGGGCATAACTCACCAGCCCCCAGTCGTTGCGCGACTCACCGCCGTTACCGTGACATATGATTCTGTAGCAAGTCCACGCATCACATCAGCGCTGCCCTGCATGCTTTCTTCAGTGATTCCAGCACTTTGGCTTTGGTGATGTTGTACAGATCAGGAACAGCTTTACAGGCAAAATACTTTTGCGTCGGGAGTTTGTACCTGGGCTCCAGTGTCTGCACCAGAGCACAAAAGCCCTGGTTGTTAACGATAGCATATGGACATAAATATGTACATAAATCCTTAGCAATAAAGGGGGGGCTGGAGCCTATCCCAGCTGTCTTAGGGTGAAAGGCAGGGTACACCCTGGACAAGTCGCCACCTCATCGCAGGGCACATAGAGACAGACAACCACTCACACTCACATTCACACCTACGGTCAATTTAAATTAGCCAATTAACCTAATCCCCATGCATGTTTTTGGATGGTGGGAGGAAGCCAGAGTACCCGGAGAGAACCCACACAGACACAGGGAGAACATGCAAACTCCACACAGAAAGGCCCCGGGCCCGGGATTCGAACCCGGTGCGATTAATTCTTATTATTAAATATTAATTCTTATAATCAATGTATTGGCACACCCCTACATCCTGCTAGGCAAAAATATTTTCTGCGGCTAGGGTACATTTAGATTTCTAGGCTAGTTATTTACTACAATAAAGTCATAATTTTACGAGAATAGAGTCATAATATTCTAACGTGTTGTGATAGAGGAGAAATTGGTAAAAACTATAGTTGAAAAGAAAAAAAGTCAAATATCCTGGATGAAATGCAGTATGATTTAAAGATGCATTTCTGCAGTGTTGGTGAGGCACGATGTGCTACAATATTTTTACTGAAAAGATGAGTCACCGGGGCTCCATGGAAAACATGGCTCTTAATGAGCACTGGCAGTTGAGGAGACAGCCTAGGGACCGTCTACAAAGTGCAACACCAGAACAAAAAATATTCACTTTATAAGCTGTAGCATCACCATAGGCCTGGGCAATATGGCCTAAAATTTATATTGCGGTATAATTTGAACCATAGACGGTAGACGGTATATATCACGGTAGGATGGTACTGCGCGAATCTCTACTGTGGGCCAAATTTTCTACCGTCTGCCGCTAATACCATGTATACCGCGCAGCCTTACATCACCACATTCAGCTCAGATACATCTCACAACACTACACTGATTTTGACAAAACGTGATTTTATGTAATTTTTGTGGATTATTTCCGACTTTAAGCTCATAAATCTACGACTTTATTCTCATAAATTTACAACTTTACTCTCAATTTTCTTTTCCTCAATGTGGCCCTAATACCCCATCGTATTTTTCCAATAGTGAGACGAGAAGATCAAAGTCAGCCACGTCTGCATACGGACTGAGAGTAGGTAGAAACAGTTGGCTCTGTCCAAAGGTAAATAAATGGATGATGTAATCCAGTGATTCCCTCATACTTTTATGAGACCGTGCTGGGTGGACTGACCCTGTAGGGAGGTATGGTGTTGTGGAAGAAAAAATTGTACACTTACAACTTAAATGCATTATTTTGGTGCACTTTAACTGTAAAATGAAGATATCTATGAAGGATGTTGTACTCTTCAAACAATGTTGTGCTCTAGGAAATAATTTAATCATAAACACTCTGGCTGAATAGATATGGCTCCAAACTGTATATATTGTATGAAATCCTGTTCACATGAAGGTTTGAATGGAAATCCAGCAGTGACTCACTGTGTTAACCCTGAAAATAATGGTGCAGACGTACTACAGCACTGGAGAATCTATCCACCTCTGCAGTGTGTGTGTGTGTGTGTGTGTGTGTGTGTGTGTGTGTGTGATGCCACTGGTTTGTGCAGAGCACTGCAGTCTTGTCTTGCCAACTGTTCGGAAGTTGGCACCCGGCCAACTGTGACAGGACTTTCTGGGGCGTCAAGTCGAACACCATGCACACACACATTCAGACGTGCACACACACACGCACATAGTCACATTGAGACACATGAGGTGATGGAAATGCCATAAATCTGTCAGTGAGTCTGAGATGAGCTTAGTGCCACCAGGGGGTGTGTGCTCTTCAGCGACGTGTGCACTATAAAATCCCATGGACTATAAAAGCCGATCTGTCGCGTGGAACTGTGTGTGTGCGCGTCTCTGTCTGCACATACAACAAGTTCTGGAAATATCCTTCACACACATACGCACACACACACCCCATCTGAGTTACAGTCTTTGTGTTGCACTTTTGCATCTTTTGTTGGTCTCTCTCTGTGTCTGCAGCCGGGTTTCCATCCAAGCATTATTATGTAAATAATGATATATAAATTTGTAACAGCTCATAGAAAATGGAAAATTTCCTCAGAGTTTTTCTGCATGTTTCAGTCACAAAAAAGGTGACTGCTAATAAAGGAGTCCTAATAAACAAGAGCATTGTTAAATTTGTTGAGTGACTAAAGATAGCCTGTCAGTGGCTTTCTGGAAGTTTGCAGGTATTAAAATGTAAAGTGTTTGTGCGCTACAGCAGCCAGTGGTGACCCTCCTGAGGTGGCATGGCCATCAGCTGGTGCATAATGTTAGGTATGTTTAGTCACTTTATCCCAGCAGATGGAAGCTAATTCACAATCCCCCTCCACGGTGCAGGGATTAAGATCTGTTTGTCCATCCATCTGTCACACATCACTTTTCATACGTGTTTTAGGGTTCGACTAAAATTTGAGCCAGGGGCATATCATTATTCGCTCAACAACCCTGTTAGGTAACATCCTGCCATGCAGCCTTAATGTAAAGCTTTGTTAATGCCTGCAGGCCTGCAGCACTTTATAAATGGAAGAGAAAGAAAGATGTATCAGAGACCACATCTGTCTGAAGAAATGTTCATGGGTAAACATCATAGACTGGGATTAAATATTGCTATAAAAGCAGGATGTTGAAGCATACATTAGATACATTCAAATTCATGGTATTCAGAAAAGCAGAATAGGATAAAGCTGGAGGACCTATTATGCTTTTGTACTTTTCACCTCATTTTTCTCTAGTTTTTCTGTGCATGTAAAAGTTATGAAGCCTTTCCCCTCATTTGCAAAGTGATGCCGACTTGTCAACGTGTGCCGAAACAAATAAGACAGAGCTTTTATTTTTGTCAACGACGGAGCACTGCGACAGAGCAGATCGTGTGGTACATCCGGTTTATTTTCAAAATAAAATAATGTGTTTGAGGTGGATTGTATCATTGGTTGGAAGAGACCAGGTAAAAGTTTTTGTAGACGACATTTAACAGTTTTAACACCATGGATGAGGAGATGCTGATTGTACAGGTCCAGAATCATAATACTATCTATGATCTCATGAGTCCTCATGAACCCAGCTGTCTGGCGGAGCTGCAACAGACAGATCTAGTGGGTATTGACCAGGGGTATGACGAGATCCCATGCCACGAGATCTTTTGAAACTAAACTGTGACAACAATTCTTGTTGGAGTGAAAAGATATCTCACGAGCACAGGACAGAAAGAAACCTATCAGACTTTGAGCTATCCAAGCTTGTGTTTGTGACCTGTGGGTAGAGCTGCAGAGGAAGTGGCAGTTTTCCTGTGTCACACTGAGAGTGACGTGAGTAGATCATATGACCGATCTGTTCATCTACCTGTCTCCAAAAAGCTCCATCCACTCCACCTGTCATCTCCCCATTAGCTCACTGTCCTGCTGTCTGTTCCTCACCTGCCTGCTCAGTCACATCTACCTGGTTCATGTGTCTTTTTCTGAACACCAGATTGACTCTCACACCACGGTTGGAAGCCATGTTGGCTTTGTCTTTTTATGTGCTGGTCAGTGGTTTTGCTGTTGTTGCTGTCCTGAAAGCTGAGTTCTGGCTTGTACTCCAGTACTTGGTTTTTCCTCAAAGATCTCTTTTGTTTGGTTGTGTTCATATGTAGCCAGTGTGCCAGTCTGTGCTGCTTAGGAGCGTTCCTATGGCGTGATGCCATAGCCTTGCTTCATTCTACGCAGGTAACACATCAGGTGGTATCTCTTTTTAATTATTTATTTTCAAGCTTGTTTGGCTGTTGTCCACAGAGTGCAGTGCAGTTTTCAGAATTGTTGATTAACTCATCTAATTGATGACTAATTGGTGGTGCAGATTCTGGCAGCTTCTGGCAGGAAATTCTCCTCAGCTCCATTAAACTGACCGTTGGGCTCTTAGGGCCCGTTTACACATACATGGGTATTTGTGAAAACAGAGACTTTTCACTTCATTTGTGCCTTTCGTTTATAAACAAACAATGATTTTGCCTCTGAAAAACTCTGGCAAAAGTGGAGATTAAAGAAAACTCCGGTTTTGCATTTCAATGTAAATGGTTTTAGGCAATCTAAAGTAGTGCGGCTATCAGAGTAGTCTATGAGTAGTCTAAATGGAAACGTTCTGGGTAGCTGTAGCATTTCTGTTGGTGCAAGCGCTTTTTACGTTTGCATTTGCAAATACAGCTCCTCTATTACTGTATGTACAGGAGCAGAGATGTATTAGGGCTCGGAGGAACAGGAAGTCGCTCGTGTTAGTCGTTGTTGTCAATGAGGCTTCTGATTGGCTTGCATGGCTTTCTCCTTCTTCCTACACTGTCGCACATAGCCTTGTTATGATGGCTCTCGACAGCGTATTTATGTGGGTTAACGTAAATGGAAACTTTGCATGAAGTGATGTGTGCATGAAGTTATTTTGGAAAACAAAGGGAAGGAAATATTTAACAAAATACCCTGCTATGTGTAAACATAGTTAGTTACCTGCCGACCATGACCCCAGTTGCTGAGAGTCAAATGGAGAGCCAGGTTTAAGTTTGTCTTGTTTCCAAACTTTGTCTCATTTCAAAGTAGTAGATACTCGATAATATGTGCTTTTTTCCCTCTTTAATTTTATAAAACCGTATGGTGTAAGGGGCCTGTAAGAATAATATTTGTGTTTGGCCTTGTCTGGTTTACCGATCCTACCTCCCAAGGAAAAATCTCAGAAAATATCAGAAAAGAGGACGGGGCATCAGGTTAGAAAAATATCTTTATAAGAATTTTTTTCTAAACTGGTTCCTGGAACTTGGTATTATTTCCAGTTCAAAGCATCTCAATAGGATAATTTTCTTCATTAAGTGCAACTTATTTGTGTAGTCTGAAACCACCGTAGGGCAGTCAGGAGAGGCACTCAGCAAGCAATTTAGCATTTTATTGCTAACTATGATGAGGATCAGGGCAGCAGGTGCTATGAAAATATTGGTCTGTGTGATGAATAAATCACAGGCAGGAAGGGCAACAAGTGTGTGTATGTGTGACATTGTACATTTAATAACACCTGACAACTTTACCGCTAATTCAGCCACACATTGACAATGAACACCTCACCATATGCCACTCCGATACCTATCTAATATGTAAACATGGATAGATGATGATACTGTAGACTGTTTTGGATGCGGGAAACTCAACTCACTGTCCATAATTCCCCACTGTCAACAACAAATCCATGTTGAGAAGAACTAGTAAAAAAGGGATGCCACTAATTTACATTATGACACGTTCAGGCTCTATACTGTAAAAAATTCAAGGCAAAAGTACGTTAACATCATAATGATGTGTTCAAATGTAATCTTGTAAAATGCAGTTTTTGGCCAGAATGTTTTCAAAGTAATGTGAAAGAGACGTTAAACTATGTTTAGCATGTTAACTAAAAATAATATGAAAATGGTAATAAAGACATGGATGTTGAAGAACATGCAATTTGATGTTTTTGTATTGTATGTTTTTGCCAACATTTTCATGTGCAATTGAATGCATCACAAAAAAATCGTACATACAACAAAGCAAACCCTCTTACTCACCACAAACAATTGTGTTCTACATATCCAGAGGATGTAAATAACATGTAAATAAGAATTTGAAGGTAAAACATGACACACATTCATTCCAGACCCAATCAGGGCTAGAATTGGAGTCCATTAAGCTGGCCGTATAGTCGACGTGTCTGCTAGCACGCGCGCCGTTGCTGACGTCACCAGCGCACTCAAACCATATACTATACTGCCGCATGTCAGACGCAGCAGTAGTTGCAATCCTCACCCGAACAGAGGTGTCACTGTTGTGAAAACACATCCACAACCCACCGGCGAAGAAGAAGAAGCAGCGGAAGTAGAAGGTTGCAATGGACTCCCTGGTTGCTAAGGCAACGGGGGAGAAGAGAGTCACTTAGTGTAAACAACACGGAGAGTCAACGATTCCAACAGTCCTGTAGTGTGAAACAAGACATTAAACAAGTGTGGTTATTAAGATTAACAGGGCTCTATGTTCCTCTGAAGAAGGATCATACAGATGTCTGTAGAGACGGACCTGTTCGCTCAGCTTGGTTTCCAGCGCGTCCATCCTCTTCCAGCTGGTCCGTTTCCTGTTTGGTGGGCGCAAGACAGAAATGTTGTTGTGTACGCGACGCCTTTTTGTGCCGCGCACAATGGGTTTCCACGTAATTTTGACGTCATGATTGCGTGCGCGCTTGCAGACACGGTGAGTATACAGCCGGCCTTATAGTCCAGACTAGTTTTAGTAGCAGCATAGTCCAACCACGGTGCTCCTCTCCTCTGTGGCATATTCTGTCCTGCAAAGCAGACTAGGGCTGAATAACTTTAGGAAAAGATTGAATAGCTATTTTTCTGGCAGATAATGCAATTTCAATTCAATTCATGATTTTCTTCAGATGAAGCTTCAGTACAATATTCACAATATGTACAGTAACATTTACAAACATGGCAGAAAATTACACTGCACCATTAAAACATTAAAAGCATGAAAATTGATTCCAAATGTATCCTTGACAGTTTTGCCACAGTTACCTTTAATAAGTATTGTGATTACTGATTACTCTAAATTACTTTAAAAAGTAATCTAATTACTTTATTTTATGATTTCAATTCAATAGCTGATTTTTGTGTAATTTGAGCTTTATTATGATAGACATACGAGACAATGCTCTGATGATGATCAACAGACGCAGGCTGCTACCAGGTCCTCTTTAGGACCCTGGGGAGTGAGAGTTTGTCTTATGGTGTGTTCACTGGAAGTCAGAACTTGGAGCTCTAATCAACGTACGTTTGCAGCTTCAAACCTGAAAAAAAAAGAACAAAATGACTGCCGTGCTGTTTGTCTTGGAGATTAAATCCCCTAACTCTGCTTCTGGTTCCACTGAAGTAATTTCTAAACACTTTAATGTTACAAAGCAGGAGGAGCAGATTAACTCTGATTGGTTAGTGTGATCTGTCCACGAGTAGCATGCCGCTTCTGATTGGTGAGCTTGGCAGGATGGTAGAGAGACGGCATCTATGTGTAAAATAGTTGAAACAACAGATCCTGAGTCAGTCAGGAGCACTGCAAAATAACACAGCTTTGACAATCACGGGATCGTGTCTGATCTAAATAACGATTTCGATCAGAAAACAATAAATTCTAAATGTTCAGCCCTAAAGCAGACCACACCACATAAGCATCAGCTCAGTTTGGTGCAGACCAGACTGTACCATGTCATGTCATTCTCTGCCATGCCTGTTTGTTCATGTGCATGCTCCAGCAGCATATGGTGGTAACATGCTGTCAGGGGAGCTTGTCTCCTGGCCTCTCCTCTCCAGTCCTGGGACAGATGGCGGCTCGCTGGGCACTGAAGAGCAACTGTGCTGCTCAAGATACTCGGGCCGCTCCGTCCTCTTACCTTGGCTCTTCCTGTCTGCTTGGTCCTCGTTTCCTGGAGCGCCTCTTCACATGCCAAGACTCCTCTGTTTGCCAGTGGACTCTGATTTAATTGGGTTACCATCCAGGCTGAATGAAAAGGAAGACTCACTAAATGATATAATCACATTTTTATCACTCACCTGTGGCTGAGACTTTGCTGATAACATGACGATTCAGTAACTATTCCAAGTATTTGTTGAAAAAAACATTGTAAATATATTCAGGCATATCGTCCAGTCCTGCTGACACCACAGTAAACATGTTATTTTGTCCCTGGTTTTCCTGGTGATGGGCCAAAGTGAACCTACTGCTGTGATCACACCCTCATGTCTTCAGCTTAGACAGGACCGTCTGTGTTGCTCATACATTTAAACCTGGCGTCTCAGTCACTGTCCATTATAGCGGTGCTGCAAAGACACATGGTGCTGAAGTTTCCTTTCAGCACCCATGTTAACTTAACATATAGGCCGATATGCCCACCCAGGCAGAACTGTTTTCTGTCACTATTGTGGCGCTTTCTGTAGTTTTGTCTTAGGACCTTTTCACAGCATGTCTTCAGTTCATGAAAGTTAATTGCAACATTAAGTTTAAAATGATGTCTGTTGTACTTTGCTCCAGCCTCTCTTGTCACTTCAGGTTGCTAAAAACCAAGATGGTGAATGCACCCTGTTAACTGCCTCTGAAAAACCAGTCCTCAGTCCCCCTGAGCATTTCTGCAAGTAGCTACACTTATTATGTGTTACAAGCTTGCAGTTTGGTTCTAGGATCCAGGCTCATTGTAGCATAATGTAAAGTGTTCTCATGTCTTGTGGAGTCGTACAGATGAGCTCAGAGTAAGGACTGCTCCACTGTAAAAAGACCTGCATGGATTCTCGGCACTGTCAAATCACTCAACAGAGGAACAGATTCAATCTTGGACTTCGACACTGACTCAGAGGGTGCGCTCTCAAACACATTTTACAGACATAGCGGACACCACCACAGTCACACTTTTCCAGTCATTGAACTTGACCTGATTGATGTGTGGTCGTCTCTCTTTCTCTCTCTGTTGATGAGCATTTTCATCGCTCTGTGTGGTGAAGGGAGAGTAGAGTTCCTGAATCTTCTCTTCCCTTGAGAAAATTTCTGAATGTAAGTAGAATCTCAATGTGTGTATTTGGCATGGTGAAATGAAATTCAGATTCCTGTCAGCTCTTCTGGCCGTCATCGCGACACACACACGCACGCACGCACGCACGCACGCACGCACGCACGCACGCACGCACGCACGCGCGACCACAGTAGCACACAGGGCTCCCTGCTCATTACCCTATCTCCAATGCTACCCATCAGTAGCGCCACCTCCAGCAGCGTACATACATCAGTGGCATGCAGCACACTCTGTCATGTGTGAAATGGGCTGTGGTTGATCCCTGCCCTGGGAAAGGAGAGTAGAGACAAGAGTGTTTCAGCAGACGAGATGAGAGCAGCTCTCTGAGGAGAAGGAGGAGGAGGAGAGCTGCAGAAGGGACTTGAGGGGGAAAAAGGGGAATGGACAGACGAGGCAAGAGATGATGACAGAATAACGGGGTATGAGAGACGAGTGGGCAAATGAGTTTTCCAGCAGAATAAATGTGAAGAGGAATGAGAGATGAGATGAGAGGAAAGTAATGTGAGAAGGACAGCTTTGAGGAGAGGGGAGAGGAAGATGACGGGATGGAGGAGGAGGGAGCAGAAGAGAGGAGTTGACCAAAAAAAGAGTAGAAAAGAGAAAATGACAGGGAGGAGACCAAGGAGGAAGGTGAGGGCAATCACTGCCCATATTTCTGATTCCTATCACTGATTTTAGTCCAGCAGAAATGATTAGGATTCATCAATCAACTATCAACCATTTTGACTACTACTAGCATCAGCCAGGTCCGACTAAGGTCTGACGTCTTTTCATTTCAGACTCTTCAGGCTGGCTCACTGTTTTAGCCAGTCTGGATAAACACTGCATTAGAGCTTTGCGATATTATGATATATATCCTAGTGCAGTATAAAAATGTCTACCGTACGATATAAGCCTCTGTTGTTTATATCATTTTAACATGTAGGCTACTTGGTTAGCTCTGTTGCTATGCTAACGTTAACGTTACTCTGGTTGTGGTTTACATACTCTGTGTAAAGAACAACTTAATGTCAGAATAACTGCTGGATAATCCAAATGTATCATGAGAGTTCAAAACATGTTCATTGTATGAAGCATAGACATGATGGTATGAAGGCTACTGTAACTGCAGCAACACTACTGCTTTGTGGAAGCATGTTTACATCATCAGTAAGGACTGGTTTGCAGCAGTTGTAGCTCGGGAGTAAAGAAAAGTTGTAGCTCGGTCGGGAGTGGATATGTTGTCTGCTTCTTTCTGACTGACTTATTTCAGAATGGCTATTCCAGACATTTGCTATTTCCTTTGGATTGCCTCTCACTATATATCACTGAAAACACCACATTGACACCACACGTCAGGTGCAACATCTTGACAGGCCTAGCAGCAGTAGTCATGGAGGAGGGACAATTGATAATGAATGTAGTGGTTATTTGCAGTCCAGAGTCTGGTGTTGTGCTCATTTCAGACTGCAACAAAAAAAAAATCATAGCCAGGTTGGACCAGTGTGTTTCTCTCCATTCAGTGTTGCCCTTTCAAAGTTTTCTTTTAATGATATCCATTTTACTTAACAATGAAACATGGAAGGTGAGACAGAAGGAGTTGAGGTGTCTGGACGAGAACTGGGAAGATGACAGAATAGAAAAATGAGGAGAAAGATGAAAGCAGATCTAAAGGAGAGCAGGGCAAAAATGGGAAAGAGAGGAGAGAAGCGACAGGGATGCTGGGAGATGAGAGGAGCTGAAGAAGGGATAGGAAACCAAAGAATATGAATATGGAGAAAAAGTGAATGACAGGAGTGTAGAGAAGAAAAGCAGTGAAGAGTTTTCACAGGGTGGGGATGAGGGATGAGAGAGCGAGCACTGAGAGACCAGCAGACAGAGAGAGAGAGTGTGGCACTGCGCCACTCTGCAGCAGCAACACTGACTGACAGCCATGGCCTCACTACTGTCTGTCTGTCTGTCTGTCTGACTGACTGACTTTTGACTGACTGTTTGTCTGTCTGACTGACTTTTGACTGACTGTGTGTCTGTCTGACTGACTTTTGACTGACTGTCTGTCTGTCTGACTGACTTTTGACTGTCTGTCTGTTTGACTGACTGTCTGTCTGTATGTCTGTCTGTCTGTCTGTCTGACTGCCTGCCTGACTGACTGTCTGTCTGTCTGACTTTTGACTGACTGTCTGTCTGTCTGTCTGTCTGACTGACTGCCTGCCTGACTGACTGTCTGTCTGTCTGACTGACTGTCTGTCTGTCTGACTGACTGACTGACTGTCTGTCTGTTTGTCTGTCTGACGGACTTTTGACTGTCTGTCTGTCTGACTGACTGACTTTTGGCTGACTGTCTGTCTGACTGATGGACTTTTGACTGTCTGTCTGACTGACTGACTTAAAACTGACTGTATGTCTGTCTGACTGACGGACTTTTGACTGTCTGTCTGTCTGACTGACTTTTGACTGACTGTATGTCTGTCTGTCTGACTGACTGACTTTTGACTGTCTGTATGTCTGACTGACTGACTGACTTTTGACTGTCTGTTTGACTGACTGTCTGTCTGTCTGACTGACTTTAGACTGACTGTATGTCTGTCTGACTGACTGACTTTTGACTGTCTGTCTGTCTGTCTGTCTGTCTGACTGACTTTAGACTGACTGTATGTCTGGCTGACTGACGGACTTTTGACTGTCTGTCTGACTGACTGACTTTTGAATGTCTGTCTGCCTGACTGACTGACTTTTGACTGACTGTATGTCTGTCTGTCTGTCTGACTGACTTTTGACTGTCTGTCTGACTGACTGACTTTTGACTGACTGTCTGTCTGTCTGACTGACTGACTTTTGACTGTCTGTCTGCCTGACTGACTGACTGTCTGACTGCCTGCCTGCCTGACTGACTGTCTGTCTGTCTGACTGTCTGCCTGACTGACTGACTTTTGACTGACCGTATGTCTGTCTGTCTGTCTGACTGACTTTTGACTGACTGACTGACTTTTGACTGTCTGTCTGTCTGACTGACTGACTTTTGACTGTCTGTCTGCCTGACTGACTGACTTTTGACTGTCTGTCTGTATGTCTGACTGACTGACTGACTTTTGACTGACTGTCTGTCTGACTGACTGACTTTTGACTGTCTGTCTGTCTGACTGCCTGACTTTTGACTGACTGTCTATATGTCTGACTGACTGACTTTTGACTGACTGTCTGTCTGTAGGTCTGTCTGACTGACTGACTGACTTTTGACTGTCCGTCTGTCTGTCTGCCTGACTGACTTTTAACTGTCTGTCTGTCTGTATGTCGATATGACTGACTGACAACCATGGCCTCACTACTGTCTGTCTGTACTGACTTTTGACTGCCTGCCTGACTGACTGTCTGTCTGTCTGACTGACTGACTTTTGACAGACTGTCTGTCTGACTGACTTTTGACTGTCTGTCTGTCTGACTGACTGACTTTTGACTGACTGTCTGTCTGTCTGACTGACTGGCTTTTGACTGACTGTCTGCCTGACTGACTGGCTTTTGACTGACTGTCTGTCCGTCTGTCTGTATGTCTGACTGACTGACTGACTGACTTTTGACTGACTGTCTGTCTGTCTGACTGACTGACTGACTTTTGACTGTCCGTCTGTCTGTCTGCCTGACTGACTTTTAACTGTCTGACTGCCTGTCTGCGTGACTGACTGTCTGTTTGTCTGTCTGTCTATATGACTGACTGACAACCTTGGCCTCACTACTGTCTGTCTGTCTGTTTGACTGTCTGTCTGTCTGACTGACTGTCTTTTGACTGACTGACTGTCTGTCTGACTGACTGACTTTTGACTGACTGTCTGTCTGTATGTCTGTCTGTCTGACTGACTGACTGACTTTTGACTGTCTGTCTGTCTGTCTGACTGTCTGTCTGTCTGTATGTCTGTCTGACTGTCTGTCTGTCTGTCTGACTGACTATCTGTCTGTCTGTCTGAATGACTGTCCATATGTCTGTCTGTCTGTCTGACTGACTGTCTGTATGTCTGTCTGTCTGACTGACTGCCTGTCTGTCTATCTGTCTGTCTGTCTATCTATCTGTCTGACTGTCTGACTGACTGTTTGATTGTCTCTCTGTCTGGGTGCACACCACAGCTTCTTCCTCCTCTTCCTCCTGTCTCTCTGTCTCTCAACACTGTAGCATTACATTGGTCTGGATTAGAGAGAATACTGATGATCTGACTTCAAAAAGCTGTTAGCGATGCTGTTGTAGGCCATGTGCTAGTAAACAACATCTCCCTGCTGAACCAGTGCAGCATATGAATTAAAAAAAAATCAGTAGTCGCCCAAATTCAAGCCGGAGACGCCCAGTGTTGTGTTTTCTCCTCTGGAATATTATAGGTGCTCGTTGTCACATAAAATCCTATCACAGTGTTTTCTCGTCTCACCTTGGGTCGCTCTCCTCTTTATTTCTTCCAGCAGTATGTAAACTTCGTTTGCGCAAGAGTGCGACACAAATAAAGTTATCATTATCACCTCCAATGCTCACGTCGCCCCGACGAGATTAAAACACATTTCATCGCCATTGAAAGCCACGTGGCGCTTAGAGGGACAGATAGCCCATAAAGCACATAAACACCTCGTCTCCTGGTCCCCCTTTGCTCGTGCATTATTATCCTCCAGAGTGAAAGGGAAGATAAATGACATTGAGATACAACAGCAGACTTATAGGCTGATAAAGAGGCCATAATATGTCTGACCAAGTGTCCTTCTGCCTCCACTGGGTCATACATGATTATCTTCAGAGGGAAGGGACCTTTAGATAACTCTCAGATAGGAGCGTTACAGCAAACAGGGAAACCAGCTGAACAAAGTAACAACTCTGCTGCTGCATTGCAGCACTGTGTCGTCCTCTCTGCTCCACTCTCACTGCCTCTCTCTCACCCTTGTCTCCCCACCATAACACACCACCACTGCTTTACTTTCCCTGCTCCAGGGCACTCAGATGTAGAAATGACTCAACATTAATAGCAGTCAAAACCTGTTGTGGTGTTTCATGCAAATAGGAGAGTAATGTTACATGTTATAAGGAATGATTGAGATGCAAAGCCTGCAGAGATAAGTTGGGGTAAATTGTGCTTACAAGCTACAGTCATGGTCAAAAGTGTACGTACACTTGTAAAGAACATAATGTCATGGCTCTCTTGAGTTTCCGGTTATTTCTACATCTCTGATTTTTCTCTGATAGAGTGATTGGAACAGATACTTCTTTGTCACAAAAAACATTCATGAAGTTTGGATCTTTTATGACTTTATTATGGGTCAACTGAAAATGTGACCAAATCTGCTCGGTCAAAAATATACATACAGCAATGTTAATATTTGGTTATGTGTCTCTTGACCATTTTCACTTCAATTAGGAGCTTTTGGTATCCATCCACAAGCTTCTGGTTGAATCTTTGACCACTCCTCTTGTCAGAATTGGTGCAGTTCAGTTAAATTTGTTGGCTTTCTGACATGGACTTGTTTCTTCAGCATTGTCCACATGTTCTCAATGGGGATTAAGTCAGGACTTTTCTAAAACCTTAATTCTAGCCTGATTTAGTCATTCCATTACCACTTTTGATGTGTGTTTGGGGTCATTGTCCTGTTGGAACACCCAACTGTGCCCAAGACCCAACCTTCAGGCTGATGATTTTAGGTTATCTTGAAGAATTTGAAGGTAATCCTCCTTCTTCATTATTCCATTTACTCTCTGTAAAGCACCAGTTTCACTGGCAGCAAAACAGCCCCACAGCATAATACTACCACCACCGTGCTTGATGGTAGGCATGGTGTTAAAGGCCTCACCTTTTCTCCTCCAAACATATTGCTGGGCATTGTGGCCAAACAGCTGGATTTTTGTTTGGTCCGACCACAGAACTTTCCTCCAGAAGGTCTTATCTTTGTCCATGTGATCAGCAGCAAACCTCAGTCGAGTCTTAAGGTGCCTCTTTTGGATCAAGGGCTTCCTTCTTGCACGGCAGCCTCTCAGTCCATGGTGATGCAAAACACACTTGACTGTGGACACTGACACCTGTGTTCCAGCAGCTTCTAATTCTTGGCAGATCTGCTTTTTGGTGGTTCTCTGTTGACTCTTCACCCTCCTGACCAGTTTTCTCTCAGCAGCAGGTGATAGCTTGCATTTTCTTCCTGATCGTGGCAGTGACAAAACAGTGCCATGCACTTTATACTTATACAAACAATTGTTTGCACTGTTGCTCTTGGGACCTGCAGCTGCTTTGAAATGGCTCCAAGTGACTTTCCTGACTTGTTCAAGTCAATGATTCACTTTTTGAGATCCGTGCTGAGCTCCTTTGACTTTCTCATTGTAGTGTTTGTGGGCGTTTGTATCCAATGAGCCCTAGTTAAATGACCTCAGAGAAGTCACCAGCTGTAGTCACTCATGATCACTCACAAGAAGTTAAGAGGCCATGCTATGAAGCTCATTTCATTGACACAACTTTCTAAGTCACCAAAACTGCTGATTCATGTTGCTGTATGTATATTTTTGACCAAACAGTTTTGGTCACATTTTCAGTTGACCCATAATAAAGTCATAAAAGACTCAAACTTCATGAATGTTTTTTGCGACAAAGAAGTATCTGTTCCAATCACTCTATCAGAGAAAAATCAGAGTTGTAGAAATAACTGGAAACTCAAGAGAGCCATGACATTATGTTCTTTACAAGTGGATGTAAACTTTTGACCACGGATGTATAAGCTGGCTTTCATCTAGGAGCAAATGCACTTTTCTCCTCCTCTTTCTCTTTTGGCATATTTATCACGCAGCCTGTCACGTTAAATCAAATGACTTCGATCTCTTTCATAACTTTTTTCTTTATTTTGTAACTACAGTGTAGTTAAGTGCAGATCTGTCACAGTGTCTGTATTGAACTTGAGTCAGAAAGACAAGTGCAGGTATCAGTACAGATAACTACAAACAGTGTCTCCACTTCATCATTTTGATGCCATGGTTACGCAGCTCTTCAGTGAGGGCAAAGCTGTCATATCACCATCTACTAAATGTCAAAATGTTTTGCTGACTGAATGAATATCTGCCTCCCTGAATCTCTCACTGTCTGACTTTCATGCAGACTGTGTTTGCCTGATTTTCTGTCCGTCTTACGTCCATCAGTCTGCTTTACAAAGTCAGACTTAATTTTATTCCAAACTAAAAGTCCTCACTTATCTTTCAAAAAATAAAATCATTGATATCTCTAAAATAAATAGTTAAATTTACTATTTAACATTATTGTGGTCGCTCATCCCTCCTCACCTTCACACCGGCATCATAGCCTTTATCCAAATTTTCACTATCTCCAAAGAAAGCTAGAAAATAAAAATAATGAAGACATTAACTCACTGAGTGCCAGCCATTCTTTTAAAACAGAGAGTGTCTTGTGCCAGTGTTTTTGCCCATTTTGAGTCATCTGTCATGATGCACAGGATATTTTGCGCTATGTCTCTGAAAACACTGAATAGCTCAAATGAAAGAAGAGACTCTCTGTTTCATCATGAAAAAAAAATGTTTTTACCTTGTTCCATTCTTGTTTTATCAGAGGTAGAGTAGAGGACACTTTCACCAAAATCACCACTTTTCATCCAGATTCTGTTTGTTTTGCTCTCTAATCTCGATCTGTGGTGTATACTGTCTCTTTATGCTCTGACTACATCTCCCAGAAGTCCAAAAAATACTCCCAGGCTGTGTGAGAGCGCTCTTTTGTCCCTGCTGCAGAAAAAAACGCATTGACATATTTATAGAATATAGAATAGAAGTCTATGAGAAAATGATCCTACTTCTGTCTTGATCCCTCAGTAAACATTGTAAACATTAGTTTGTGCTCTCAGTCTCTAGTTTCTAGTCTTCTTCAAAACAGCCTGATGTTCATTCAGTAAATGATAGTTCAATTTAGAGTCAAACAGACCATAAAGCAGAGGATGATTTAGGGAGGAGCTACCTGCTGATCGATGGCGTTGTCTGTTTTACTTTTTTAAAAATGTTTTTCAGTGAACACACATGAAATTTGACCTCTGCAGTTAACCCCCAAACCATCAGCAAAGAAGTCCTAATTTGAATTAATAGTTTATACATTGAAAATGTCCTCATTGTTAAAACATCCAATAAATACGTACATTTTCTTTCAGAGGTTTTCTGAAATGCTGAATGTAATCTTGTTTAAGATGACCCTGAGTGACTATGTAACATCTCACTCCAAACTAAATTAAAAAGCTGGCAGCCCTGAGAAACTGCAGAAAATTCATGGTGTACTACTCATCACTACCAATAAAAAAAGGTCAATGTTTTAGTCACATCTGGCTGTGGAAATGGCAGAACTGTTAAGAAGGACAATACACCAAATACAGGAAAAAGTATTTGAGCCCTAAATACACAATAGTGATTGAGTGAAAGAGAGACAGAATGAGTGATTTTTGTCATGTTGTCGCTGTATATATCGTGAAAGACCACTTTTTATAGCACATTTTAACCTTTTTAACCTGCAGGCTTAGAGAGGTCTGAAGTTTTAATGAGATTTTGACATTGTCTAGTAAGTCTGCAGACTCTTTACTCGAGTCAAACTAAAGTATAAGTTTGACATGAGTCCACCCCTCTGCGCGCACACACACACACACACACACACACACACACACTTGTTCGGTGTATCTCAGCAGTAGCCGCCGGTCACACTGGCTGTGAGAGTTCACTTTCTACCTCCTATCTGTCCATTCCCACCCACCTCTATGAGCTCATCCCTCCCTCCTGTCCTCTCTGTTTGCCACTGTCTCGCTCTCTTTTTTATCCTCATTATCTCCCTCTCTGTCTCGGTCGCCCTGTCTCTCACTCTGTCACTTTCCCTCTGCCTTCCTCTGTCATTATTCTGCCCACATGTCTAGACTGAAGAGAAGACTTTTGCTGCTTGCATGTGTGCATATCTGCGCTGTGTGTATTTCGTTGAGTGCTTTACGTTTCAGTTCAGTCATCCTTTCAGTGTTGAGGATTGAGACTCAGTCTTAATGGAGCTGTGAGACAAACCTGGTGAATGAAAGACTCTCGCTATATGAGGTGTTCTCATAATCTACTGCAGCTAAATGACCATCAGGGCTGTTTCTATTACAACGCTAAATGCTAAGGTAAATTAAAGCCAGTCAGTTAGTGTGAGGCTCTTAACGATTCTATAGCTGTACATGATCAAACTACATCAGGGCTTGCAGCACTTAAAGAGCCATTCTCATAAATGATTTGCCATTTATATCCTTCTTTAGGAATTCCTAATGTAAACGTAAATGATGACACATCGTGAGGTGTCATGAGAAGTGTACAGTAGATGACAGGGTCAGATGTTAAGGTTACCCTGCTGGGCAAGTACTTCTCAAATCTTACTTACCCCATCTAAATTCATTCCTTGCCCTGCCTGAGAGGTTCTTCTTTCCACTCTGTGGCTCATACTTTTGCTCCTGATTTATGTTTTCCTAAAATCCATTTCCTGATGACTGTATACAACACTACACAACACGTCTTCTTTCAGAAAGAAGTATTTATTGCTGTTCCACATTAGATCAATCGCAGATTCACCCTCTGTGTCCTGTCTGAACAGGTGAACCACCTGTTTAACTCTGATCACCAGTGTTGTTCCAGTTCATATTTAAAAAGAATTAGCTCAAAGTTCAGTTCACACATAAAAATTCAGAGTTCTCTTTTAACTCTTTGAGTGCCAGCCGTTTTCTAAAAACGTTGTCTGAAAACACTGAATAGCTCAAATGAAAGAAGAGACTCTCTATTTCATCATAAAAAAAAAGTTTGTTTTTACCTTGTTCCGTTCTTGTTTTATCAGAGGTAGAGTAGAGGACACTTTCACGTCTCCACTTCCTCCTTTGATCTCTGTGGTGCATTAACTCTTTATGTCTCAACTACAAATCACAGAAGCCCAAACATTACTCACAGGCTGCGGGAGATCGTGATCAGCAACCTACTGCAGAAAAAACACTTGTCAATTTCACTCAAAGAGTTAATGATATGTCCTCCTCTGATTGGGATGTTTTTTTAGTATTGTCTGTAGCTACAATCTGTTAGCTTTTTTGAGCCCTGGTTTGACATACAGTCCCACTCAAGTGGTGAAGCTCAAATGAAGTCAGCATGTTGTTCCATCATCATTCAGCGTGTCCCCTGAATCTGCATGGAGGGGCCACTGTCTTTTATTGCTCAGCGTCCAATTTATTGTCTTCTGTTTTTTTCAGCCATATAAAGGCAGTAGGAACTGTGCAATGAACTGTGCCTTACTTCTTGGTGTCAGACTTTCAACAAGGTGTTGGAAACATTCCTCACAGATTTTGCTCCATATTGTCATGATAGCATCACTCAGTTGCTGCAGATTTGTCGGCTGCTCATCTATGATGAGAATCTCCGCTCCTCCACATCCCAAAGGATCTATTGGATTGAGATCTGGTGACTGTGGAGACCATTGGAGTCCAGTGAACTCTTTGTCATCTTCTAGAAACCAGTCTGAGATGATCTGAGCTTTGTGACATGGAGCATTATCCTGCAGGAAGTAGCCATCAGAAGATGGTCCAGTGTGGTCATAAAGGGATGGACATGGTCAGTAAGAATACTCAGGTAGGCTGCAGTGTTTAAACCATGCTCAGTTGGTACTAAAGAAAATATCCTCCACCATTAGACCAGCAGCAGCCTGAACCATTGATACAAGGCAGGATGGATCCATGCTTTCATGATGACCATCTACCATCTGAATGTTCAGCTGAAATGGAGACTGGTCAGACCAGACAACGTTTCTCCATCTTCTGTTGTCCAGTTGTGGTGATCCTGTGTGAAGTGTAGCCTCAGTTTGCTGTTCTTAGCTGACAGGAGTGGCTCCAGGTGTGCTCTTCTTCTGCTGCTCTAGTCCATCTTCTTCAAGGCTCCAGTGTTGTTCTTCACACATGATATTCTGATTTCCTTGGTTGAACCAGTGGTTATTTCACTTCCTGTTGTCTTTCTATCATCTCCAGTCTGCTCATCCTCCTGTGACCTCTCACATCAACAAGGCATCTTTCTCACTGGATATTTCCTCTCTTCTGGATCATTCTCTGTAAACCCTACAGATGATTGTAGTGAAAATCTCAGTAGATCAACAGTTTCTGAAATACTCAGACCAGCCTGTCTGACACCAACAACCATGCCACGTTCAAAGTCTCTTAAATCCTCTTTCGTCTTCATTCTGATGCCCCAGATGAACTTCTGCTAGTTGTCTTGACCATGTCCACATGCCTAAATGTATTGAGTTGCAGCCATGTGATTGGCTGATTTGCTGTTTGTCCTAACAAGCAATGGAACAGGTGTACAAAAATAAAGTTGCCAGTGAGTGTATAACCAGCTGAAACTGGATTTTATGGCACGAAACACATGATTATTTTATTGCTTAGCCTATTATTTATGATTAAGACATGTCTTTGTTAAGATGATTTCAGTAGAACTTAAAAAATGATGGACTTTTCCACAATGGACTGGAATCTGGACTGAATGGATCTGCTGACCTGTGGGCTCTAATACATGATAATAAGGTGAAACTTGTCTCTGTTGCTGTGCCATGTTAGCAGTGCAGTGTATGACTGTCCTGACAGTGTCCTGCTCAAGCTTTGCAGATGTGATTCATTGCTTTGCTCTCAGGGAGAGCATTCTGTGAGGTAATGGACTGTTGTTGGTCATATTCTTGTCCTCTGGAGGCAGTCCTGTATTTCCTGCAACGTCATGAAGCACAAACCTACCAACCCAGCAGGCCATCGGCATCACCAGGATAAAATCCCAGCTGTGATGTTTGGGCCTCTTTGGTGTATTGAACTAACCTGACCCACCACATGGTTTGTTACACAGAATCATCTGAGAAACTGAAGATGGATTGGAAAAGAGCAGACACTAGCAGAACAAACTTGGCAGGTGATTGGATGGACCATCTGTCAATCAAACTCTGAAGAAGCCAGGAGAAGCGAGAAAACATCTTTAATGGTAAAAGCCTTCAGTGCCGTTCTTTGGTGCTCTTTACCCTGCAGTTCTGATCTAACTGATGCTATTGCAGCTACGCTAACCTCTCCAGGAGACACTACTGTTGTTTAAAACAGTCACTTTATGTTGTTTTAGGACATCTTCTCCTCACGGGAAGATGACTGGTCCATGTTCTGGCTCAGTACTCATCACTTGAAGCCTAACAAGATGGATTTTTGTTTATGTGATCTGTAAGCGTAGTATAAACCTGAAATATTCAAGCAGTCCTTACCGTTTAAAAAGATGCACAGGCCTCCTGTGTTAGTGGCTTACTAGTAGCATATATTCAGCTATTTTGTCTTCCACCAGTGTAAATGGTGTAACTACTAGCTCTTCCTTTCCTGCTGACAGCCTGCTTCCTCTCTGTGACATTGGCGAGCTGTGTCCCTCCAGCTGTACAGACAGGACAGTGTGTCCACGCTGTGTGCTTCTCACTGTGGTCGACACACTCAAACACTGATGAGAAACCTGACCTTCACTATGTTAGAGGTGGTGTGTGTGTGTGTGTGCGTGTGTGTGTGTGCGTGCGTGCGTGCGTGTGTGTGTGTGTGCAAGAAGTGTGCAGCACAGTGCTTGTCAGATATAGGGTGAGGGTGGGAATGGACTTCAAATAAGTCTGCACAGAGGGAGAATGGCTGTGTGTGTGTGTGTGTGTGTGTGTGTGTGTGTGTCACATCCTTCACATCCGTTCTCTGCTCTACCACACTGACAGTTGGCCTTCCACTTCTGAAGTCAGACTGTTTGATGAAATATTTTTTCCAGTGGGTTGTGTGTATGTCTTGCACGTTTTAAAATATTTCTGAAGTGAACGGTTAAATTGCTTCATTCAATTATAGTTATGGCATATTAAATGATGTTACTCTCTGACGAATAGGCTAACTTCAACATTAAGTTGGAATAAAAATATATTGCTACTTCATTGCACCCACTGACAAGACAAGTGGAGCTCTCACAGTGACTGTAGATTAATAAAGTTGAAGAGTGACTGGTGGATGAATGGTGATTTGCAGATTCTAATAAAAGTCGAATTGATGTTTGAAAGAGCAAGTTGCACCATCATGTATGAAACCTGTTACAACTGAACCTAAATATTCAATATTAAAGAAATTAAAAAAGACGCTACAAAATAACCATGCTACTTAGTCGCGTGAAATATATAAATGAACCATTGAATAAATTATTCAAAATCAACTCATTATCACGAAGGGCAGCCATTCAAAACGCTCTTTTTGTTTTAATACAGTGATATTTGTATGTGTGCTGCTAACAGTGTTTTTGTTCTTCCACTGAAAGACTCACACCGGGACAATTCTAAGAAAAATCCATATAGTTGCCTCTTTTGCAGAGCTACATTACAGGCTACCCATTTTCCTCCAAAATACAGGACCTGCTGTGATTGCACAAAGCAATGCCAGCTCATTTTCACAGCTAGACTGATAAGATTTCACTTAACCTGATAAGCCTGATCAGCATGACTGGCCCACAAACAGTATTTTGATTATTCATGAACAGCACAGGTGTGTGTGTGTGTGTGTGTGTGCATGCATGCATGTTCTTTCTGCATTGATATGTCAGACGTGTCCATGCCTTAGTGTGTTGCTGCACAAAGCATTTATGATGAGAAAACTTTTTGTTGAGTCAGCGAGTGCTTTTATTGTTGGAGGCAGACAAAACTTCTGATCTTTTTCATTAACTTACATTTGGGTTAGAAATTAGATAGTGTGCCCAGGTAATATTTTTCATCCATATTTAATGAGGAAAAAAAACAAACAAACATATCTTGACTCAAAATTTAACTCGAGTGCCAACCCTTTCATAAAACAGAAAGTAATTTTTTAAGACCCACATAATATTTTGTTCTATGACTCTGAAAACACTGAATAGCTCAAATGAAAGAAGAGATTCTCTATTTCATCATGAAAAAAATGTTTGTTTTTACCTTGTTCCATTCTTGTTTTATCAGAGGTAGAGTAGAGGACACTTTCACCAAAATCACCACTTTTTGTTCAGATTCTGTTTTGCTCTCTAATCTCGATCGTCTCCACTTCCTGCTTTGATCTCCGTGGCGTATACCATCTCTTTATGTCTTGACTGCAAATCCCAGAAGCCCCAATATTACTCACAGGCTGTGTGAGAGTGCCCTCTTGTGCCATCCACTGAAAATCCACTGTGACGTATATGTCAGAACGTGGCACAAACACGGAAATGAACCTGAAATATATAGTGTTCATCAGTGGCACTCAAAGAGTTAATAGGAAAATGTAGTTATTAATAGTAGAAACTGCATGTTGTTCTAAAGAGACATAAAGTGCCCTTGTGTACTCGCTGAGACTGGACCACTGAACTCTTCATTTCCAGAGCTTTCTTTAATTAGTAGTTGTCAAAGCAGCTCTCTTACAACACTTACATTTTGTAGCAGATACTCTCAACCTTGCAGCGTTAGAATAAACACACACTTCATCATGCAATAAACATCATCATATGTTCTAAGTCACTCAGATTTACAGTGTTGCCCTCTGGCTGTGTCTTCCATCTATGTGACGCTGGGCTCGTCAACCAAGAGTCTTAAAAAAGATGTACGAACAACCTGTGAGCTTCACTGAGTGTTTGTGTTCTCTTTGTTGTGCAGTAGATGAGAAGAAACATAATATATTCAGAGACATCTAGACATGTATTCATCTGATTTCTTTTCATGTTATTTCAGGAAGAAAAAAAAACAAAAGCCACCTGTTATTTTCAGAGGATTTAACCTGTCGTAACCCATAGTTTGTAAAATGACTAATGATGATTTTTTTTGTGATTTGTTTTGTGAATAGAAATGCATAATAAATAGTTTTGTTGTCTTGTTGTGCCCGTTAGTTACTGTTTTACATGCATGTTTATTGTGTTGAATGGCTGTGGGTTAGCATCACTTGTTTCTGAAGCATAATGATTATTACTTGCCTTATCAACCATGCAGCTTGTGATGATGCAAAGTGTTGATGTAGTGAAATATGAAATATATGAATATATATATTTCCCTGTCCACTCAGTGGAGTTGTGCTTAAAAGTCTTTGTAAGTGTGCAGTAGGCTGACATACTCCTCTCTTATCAGGATTCCTGTGGATCCTCAAAATGTCTTAAATTTGATTGTCAGAAATATTATCCTTCACTGTTGATTTAGTGATGCTTAGTATGCTTAGCTTCATGGTAAATGATGTAGGTCCTCTGTAGATGCTTGTGAAGCTTCACCATTTTTGTACCTACACTCACATTAACATCATTTTGCTGCTTGCGTCCATGTTTTCCCAAGCAGATTTAGATTAGCCATGGATTGCAACATTATTCTGGACTGCAGTAGATACTACAGTATCTTCAGATTGTCTCCCTTACATACAGTACGTTTGCCATGATGCTGCTGAAAAAACACTCTGACATTACGTCGATGGCACTCAAGCGTTGGATTTTAAATCACGTAAAAATATGTCACCGGTACTCAATGAGCTAACAGCTTCTACTTTAATCAGTCCAACTGTCTTCACGGGTGGTTCAACTCTCTAACATATACAGTCATGGAAAAAATTATTAGACCACCCTTGTTTTCTTCAATTTCTTGTTAATTTTAATGCCTGGCTCAACTAAAGGTACATTTGTTTGGGCAATTATAATGATAACAACAAAAATAGCTCATGAGAGTTTAATTTAAGAACTAAGGATTATTCATTTTCCATGGTTTTCTTGATAATAACCAAAATTACTTAAATTCTTACATCAATAGCTATGGCATTGTACCGCCAAAAACACTACTTTTAAGCATTCCATGTTTTCTTTTCTGTTTGCTTTAAACACATGATACACACAAGAGTTAATACTTGATTGCATAACCATTGTTTTTGATGACTGCAGCCATGCGTCTTGGCATGCTCTCCACCAGCTTCTGACATTGTTCTGCTGTCACAGCAGCCCATTCCTGTTGGACAAATTCAAACAAATTTTCTTTTTTTTGGGCTTGTGGTTCTCCATTTTGAGTTTGATGATTTTCCACAGGTTTTCAATTGGATTAAGATCTGGTGATTGAGCAGGCCAAGGCATGGTGCGAATGTTGTGGTTCTCCATCCAGGCTTTAACTGACCTTGCCGTGTGGCAAGGGGCATTGTCTTGTTGGAAAATCCAGTCATTCGAGGCAGGAAAGAGTTTTCCAGCTGATGGAAGAAGACGGTTTTCAAGGGTAGTCCTGTACTTGACCTGGTTCATTCGGCCTTCACACAATTGCATTTGCCCTGTTCCACTCAGACTGAAACAACCCCAGATCATGACTGATCCACCCCCATGTTTTACTGTAGGGGCAAGACAGTCTGGGTTGTAAGCTTCTCCAGGCTTCCTCCTAACCAGTAAGTTGGCTGGAGTGGGCATCAATTCAAAATTGGATTCATCACTGAAGAGAACCTTAGCCCAATCATCAACAGTCCAATCCTTGTGGTCTCGAGCAAAGAGTAACCGGGCCTTCCTCTGCCTTTCATTGATGAAGGGCTTCTTGCGTGCTCTGTGTGACTTCAAACCAGCTTCAACAAGTCGGTTTCGAACTGTCCTTGCCGAGCAAGTCACATTTCTCGACAGTGCCCACTCATTTTTAAGGTCCCTGGAGGTCTGACGACGATTCCTGACACAGGAACGGATGAGTGCACGGTCATCTCGTGGGGTAGAAAGACGTTTCCTGCCACGGCCAGGTAGCAATTTGGTAGTGCCATGTTCAGCTTGTTTTTTTTTGTTGGAATGAACGGCTGTCTTGGAGATCTTCAGTTTTTTCGCTACCTGTCTCTCACTCATGCCAATTTCCAGCAGTGCCAAGATGGCTGCCTTTGTTGCTTCACATAATTCTTTTGTTTTAGGCATTATGTGAGAGCTGACAACTTCTGAGTTGTGCTACGGCTTGAATGTAAGCAGGAAACCACTCTAGGCCTTTGCATGTGCAGTGCTGCTTGTGACATGAAATGGCCTCTTATATACCCTGGGAATCAATTAAGCTTAAGAATGTCAAATAGGACATAAAGTATTATGTGACCAGCTGCATTTTTTGTTGTGTTCATTGTATTATACGTTTAGTGGTACCAGATATTAGAATGAACAAGAAATTGAAGAAAACAAGGGTGGTCTAATAATTTTTTCCATGACTGTAGATGCTTCAGTATTTCCTGTCTTTTCATGAGGCGCCTGTATTCTGGGCTCTGTGCTCTACCAAAACATGGCTGACTCAATGCTGCACCTGAACGCATCCCGACACAGCGTGCAGTCCTGTGCAGACATGGTGCTAGTTTTAGGCAGTGCCTTTGTTTGAATGACAAAGAAATGACTCAAAAACATCAGTCCAATTTTAACACCAACATATTTCAGAAAACATAGAAGATAATGTCAGACAGCCAACATTTCAGGCTGTAAAGAAAGACCTGAGAATCTGGGAGATTAAATTTGAGATATGAAAGCCTTTGTTATTGTTTTGATCTCTAATTTCCCTCATCAACCTACCACCCCTCCTTACAGCGACACACACACACACACACACACACACACACACACACGATCCCAACTTCTTCCTGCTGTTGTCTGCTGATGAGTTGACAGGAGTCACTATCAGTCTGTAATCAAACCCTCAGAGTGGCTCACTTTCTCACAGACTCGCACATCCATGCACATGCATGCATACACTCAAACAGCAAACCAAATGAAATACATTACACAATGGCTTTATTGTGGTGGTGGGTGTGACGATGTTGTCAGGAGTGCTCGGTAAGCAAAAAGCAACAGGATCACTCACTAGTAACGGCACACACTGAGGGCTCAGTGTTTCACTGTAATTTAATTTGGTAGGTTTGTGCAACAGTCTGACCACATCTTATATCTGCTGCTCAAAGTTCAAAGTGAAACTTTCTCCAAACACAACACTACGCTTTTCTCCGTCTGGCCTTTAACTCAGAGGGAATAGATGAAGGGAAGAAGGGAGGAAAAACAAAGGTATAAGATACAGAGAGAAACAGGTGTCCAACAGATGGTTTGGTGTTATGAGTGCAGGCGGCACTCATGACCTCACAGTACAGCCTATACCTGAGTTTCCATCCAGCAATCTTCATATAAATCATTAGTGTTGTGTAGTCATTTAAAAAGACAAGTGAAAGTAGTTAATTAGGATTACTCTGTGTTTTTAATCAGTGGAGATTAATTGAATTGTTGGTGATTCTAAACTACACTTTTTTTTGTCCCACTTCTTTAACCCTTTTAAAATGTCATACACTCTCAACTTGTTCTTTGGATGCTGATGTAAGTCACTAATTCTTGTCTGAGGAATCTTGTGGTTGTAAGTCCAATATCTGGACTGGATTTAAGGCTTTAAACTAGTGTAGTAGTCCCATCTCCTCTTGAACCAGAGCTGTTTTAAGTGTCACTGCTGATGATCTGAATCAGCTTTCTTTTTGTTGTTGTTCTTTTCTTCAGGCTGTGCTAGCATGAAAATATTCCCTGACAAACTTCGCTGAGGATCAAAGCCGGGAACCCCAAGGCTGTATTAAAGGTATGATAGTCAACATTTTCCTAAACTATGGTATAGATTCATGAAAAAATAACCCTTGCAGTGTGTGGTGTCTGTATACGCAGAGACCCTGCAGCTTTCTGCTTGGATTTTCCCTTTTCTTCTTATTTTGTTGTTTGGGACATTTCTGGGCCAACCTCTGGTTCTGAAGTGTTTTGAAACCTGCTATCTATCCAACAGCCAGCCAGGGCGACTCCCCTGACTGTATTAACTCACTGCCTACTTAATTAGGTAGACATTCAATTGCTTGTTAACACAAACAGCAAATCAGCCAATCACATGGTCAAGACAACAAGCTGAAGTTCAAACAGAATGGAGAAGAAAGAGGATTTGAGAGACTTTGAACGTGGCATGGTTGTTGGTGTCAGACAGGCTGGTCTGAGTATTTCAGAAACTGCTGATCTACAGAGATTTTCACTACAACCATCTGTAGGGTTTACAGAGAATGATAGAAGATGGAGATGATAGAAAGACAACAGGAAGAGAAATAACCACTGGTTCAACCAAGGAAAGCAGAATATCATCTGTGAAGAACAACACTGGAGCCTTGAAGAAGATGTACTAGAGCAGCAGAAGAGCACACCTGGAGCCACTCCTGTCAGCTAAGAACAGCAAACTGAGGCTACAGTTCACACAGGATCACCACAATTGGACAGTAGAAGATGGAGAAACGTTGCCTGGTCTGACCAGTCTCCATTTCAGCTGAACATTCAGATGGTAGATGGTCATCATGAAAGCATGGATCCATCCTGCCTTGTATCAGTGGTTCAGGCTGCTGCTGGTCTAATGGTGGAGGATATTTTCTTTAGTACCAACTGAGCATGGTTTAAACACTGCAGCCCACCTGAGTATTCTTACTGACCATGTCCATCCCTTTATGACCACACTGGACCATCTTCTGATGGCTACTTCCTGCAGGATAATGCTCCATGTCACAAAGCTCAGATCATCTCAGACTGGGCAAACAATCACAGATGCCGGACCACAGAGGGGCAGGAGGCAAGACGATGTGAAGCGAGAGGGAGACATGGTTACTACAAATGACAGGACAACATGTAAGCATGAGACAAATTTGGTGAAATTAACTAAGCCAGACGGATGGGCAATTATCAGGAAATGTGAAGGGAACTGAAGAGCAGCATCTTGCAGCACTGTGAAATACCTCACGGCCAGTTGTAGCTGCAGTCATATTTTAGATCAGTGAACTTAATTACCTCTTAACTACTTAAGAAATACATTATACAATACTTAACATATTACAGAACAGCAGAAAGAAGTTTGTGTCACCATAACATTTTTTTTAATTGAATAAGATAAGGCGAGATGAGATAAAGAGCCATAAAGGTCAGTGTCTGCTGCAGAGCTTCATATCTCACACAGGTTGGGTCTCAATCACAGTGGTTGATGCAAAAGGCTGCAGTTGGGCTCCATGTTACCTTTATTGCCTCCATGAGCGGTGTGTCACAGCTCAGCTGGATGTGTTGGGATGATTGGTGTTTTTAGTCACTTCTTAATCGATCATGCACCTGTCCCTTTTACCTCGCTGTTTGAAACCCTCTGATTCAGTGTCTCTGTCTCCAGACTTCTGCAGTCCAGGTCTTTGTTTGAACCCTGTCATGAGCAGTGCTGCTGTAGGTGTTTGACTTCAGCCTTCAGTGGACCTATCGTGTGTGATAAAGAATCTGGGAATATTCAAGGTGAAATGTTTCTACTGGAAATCTTATTAGAATTAATAAGAATACAGGGCTTAATGCTCAATTCGGATTTTTTTTTGTGAAATCCAAGTTTTTTGCGAGGTCGTTCACATTTCCAATTAAATGCGAGTTATGTGTGATCTCCAGTGTGAACTTAAACAATCATTTTACCATATCATAAGCAGACATAATCCAATAATTGGGATGCATCCATTTGGCATATCATATCTAGTGAGTTTGCTAGTAATCACATTAACTAATGAGCAAACTGACAATGTGGGCTGTGTGGAGACCTCTTTTTTTTTTTTTACAATAAGGAATGAATGGTAATAGATAAGACCTTATATATCTTATTAGGCGTATGTTCCCCCAACATAAGTTCAGTATTCATACCCTACATCTGTCTCTGGAACAGTCTGAGCACCAGTACACCTATAATGTCAACATTACAAATCAGTCCCATTCAGTGAGATTAAGTTCTTATTGTATTACATTATTTCTTCCTGTTCACAGATTTAGTCTGAATTAGCCAAGGTTGTTTGAATAACATACATGAACTGTGGTTTGGCTCGTTTTTTTTTCTGGTTTTTTGTTCTTTCTCGTACTGAGACTTGAGATTTCCATTTTTGTTCATGGGGTTTTGGTTAAATAGGCCATTCATCAGCCCTTCTCATGCTGTTAAACACACAAAGGCTTGGAACTGTGCATTCAGCTCTTGAGAACAAGCAGAAGTAAAATAGCTCCTCGATCCCCACCCAACATAGCTCATCAGTTTCATTCTTTCAGGCAGGATCTCTGCTTCAGGCTGCGTCCCACATCTTCCTCTCGCACCACTGAACTTTATTGTCAGAGCTCACCTGGGACTGTGTGCATGTGGAAAACGTTCACGTCTGTTTACCAGAAGGAAGAGGGCTCTGAACCGATATGATATGTAATATCTCTTTAGACTTAAACTGCTTAGGATCCTATCAATAACACTAACACTGTAGGGCTTCAATCATGCATGAATCCCTTCTTTTTTCAATGAATCATACGGCACCAACTGAAAACAAAACACTGTGTAGAGGTCTAGAAGCATCGAAATCCTCCAGAGATACAAAGTGTAGCATGTAGATGAGAGATGAAAGGCATTTTTACTAATATCCACTGGGAAATATAAAAAAGCAGCTGAATGGAAGTGAGGAATCTACAGTAGACAAGGCATACAGACAGCTAAAGGAAGAGCATGATCAGAAATCTGTAAGTTTGGATCAACATATTAACACGAAGACCGAAGAAATTGTCCATCAGATTTTGACCAAAGACCAACTGGTGGTGGGAGCAGATGGCCACTTGCAGAGGTCTCTTGACACTTCATATTGCATAACAGGATGTCATAGCAGTCTGTTTCCAACGAACAGAATAAATTAGGACCTTTGTTTTTGAATCAAAAAAGGGTGATCCCATGTTCCTCAGTGGCTGGGAATAGAGTCGACTAAAAACAAATGGTGGAAGTCCAGCTGGGCGCCTGAATGTGCATTAGTCAGCACTTCCTGTTTCTGTTCAGGCAGAACTATTGCCTGAAAGGAGGTGACCTACGCTCAGGACTGTGCCTGAACACATCCTGTTTGTAGACACTGACGGAGGGTGAAGCAGCTGCTTCTCCTTCTCTGCAGCACACTAGAGATGTCATGTAGTCATCAATACCAATACTAGTGAAATTACAATATTCTAGTTAAATACCAGTTTGATACCATGGTAAGAAAGAAAAGTGTGAATCACTTTTTCTTCAACATCCACTTCAGTTTTCATACAGTTTCCATTTCTAGCATCTATTTATATTAACATGAAAACAACAGGATTTATTCAAGTTCCTCACCAAAAATGACATTTTTCAGTTTGCACTCAGTAGTACCGAATAGAGCCTGAAAGCATCATAATGTGACTCAGTAGCACCTAACATTAACTAGCTCCCAGATATGTAGTTAACAATGAAGCATTACCTGGGAAAAATAGGATGTGTTCACTGGAGGTTTCAATAGTGAGTTTACTGCATCGCTAATATATTTTCTATTGTTCCCAGGACAGTGGGATGACATTGGTCTAGAGCTCTGACCCCCTGCAGTACTGTAGAAAAATCATGTACCGTCACATTTGCACAATTTTGGTGTTGACTTGGCACCGAAGTATCGGTTCTTGTGACCTCCCTTCTCTCTACTCACAGGAGCTTTTACTGCTGTTGTTGCTCCTTTTTCACTTCTTGATTATATACTGTATGGACTTCATTCCCACAGGCGTCTCCCGCACTAAAATTGCGCTCATTGTGCTCATAACCAGACACATAATCAGATAACTGCGAGCACGGAGTAGCATCTGTTTCCAAATGAAATAGCTGACTGAAGCAGTCCATCCCCTCAATTTCCAAACCTTCCAAACTCTTTTAAAGAGTTTTTCATTGTACCTTACCAACACGCACGCACACATACACACGCACACACACACACACACACACACACACACACACGCACACGCACACACACACACACACTCCCATCCCGGCAGTGTGTCTGCTTCCTACCCAAGCCACGTTCTCCTGTGCAGCAGATCTGCCTGCCTGACAACTCTGATAACACCAGGCTGCAAAACCCAGAGACGCACAAATCATTTCACTCCTCTTCCCCACACACACACACACACACACACACACGCACACGCACAGGTTCAGTGCATGTTGGCCTGTCTCTGTGTGTGTCATGATGACATTGATTGGCAAAAGCATACCCGTGCTCTGGCTTCCTGTCTGGCCCTATCAGATCTACACTTGAACCTGCCTGCTGTCGATGCGTTCGAGTCCTAGAGAAGGAAACCAAACGACAGATAGTGAGCCTTCTCTCCTCTCATGCTGCATGGTTATCTTTCATAAATATGATGCATTTTTTTGCACGAAGAGCAACAGATCAGCTCCTCTGCAGAGATGGCAGACAGCTCTGAAGCATTCCTCTGTCCTAATCGTTATCGCCTTTTAAAAAAAAGGTGATTTATTCAGTCGTTCAGAGCGCTGCCTTGGCAGAGAGGGGTTGAGTTGAGCTGCTTTGTAATGCAGCAGAACAGGCGTTCAGGGTTTGGCTGCAGATATGAGGCACGTCCTGTACTCAACTCCTTGGTATGCAACAGCAGGATGGAGACAGAGAGGGAGAGGACGGAGAGGTTAGAGAGGAGAAGTGAAGTTGCTGATTGTTAAGAAACAGCTTTGAGAAAAGAAAGTCAGTGAACACAGTTAGGAAGGAGAGAATATGCTTATTGATTTCAAGACTGATTGGCCGTGCTGGCATGAAAATTCTAGCTGAGGATCAAAGCTGTCTCTGCAAGCCCAAGGCTATATTAAACATTTTAATAGCATAGTTCAGACCAAAACAGACAGTGTGACCAAAGCTTTGGATTCAGTCAACCATCAGGCATGACAATTAGGGTTTTTAGAAGGGAGTCCAGTGGGTGTGGCGCTTTTCAGAGGTCAGGCTGCCCTCCATCGCTGCATGGCTTCACAGAAAACAGCACAGGAAAGGTCACACTAACCCAACACACACACTACACACACACACACACACACAAAACTAGATACTCAAAAAGTGACACACAGAGGCCTCCTTTAACAAGACACGTTTGAAGTTTTCAGATCTGAGATGAAACACAGAGAGAGATAAAAAGTGAGAAGAAGAGAAGAGACAACAAGGTTTGAGTGGGTTGAAAGGTGTGACGAGGTCAACGAGGCTTGTTTGAATCAGAGCGAGGAGGTGTTGGTTCAAAAAGGGAGAAAAGTCTGGGAGAAGAGGAGAGCAGGAAGAGAGTGAGGAGAAGTGAGGAGGTGGTGCTGGTGGAGGGAGACAATGAGGAGCTACATATTTATATCTTTGCATATCTCAAGAAGCACTCGTCTGATCGACTTCACACTTGGTGGCTGTGTTGCTGGGGACTCAGAGGGATAAATAAGAGTCGTTGTGACTGTCAAAAAGACATCCTATGAAACTGACAATACAGTTCAGTGGAGGAGAACAACATCCAGAGAAAACTTCTCACATGCAACAGGTAATTTCTCATTATGGATTACTTGTGTGGTCTATAAAATGGTGAAAAATGGGGATCTTAAAAGCCTGAGATGATGTCCTTGAATCTCTCGCTTGTTTTATTCCACTCAGGTGGATGCTGCCTACATTATTGTGAACCCTTCACTGGCTGTATTTGAGACCTTTTTGTTGAGAATTGATGGTACCACCCATGTTTCGTCGACTACTTTTTTGATGGTAGTCAAGTCAAGTCAAGTTTATTTGTATAGCCCAATATTACAAATTATGAATTTGCCCCATTGGGCTTTATAATCTGTACAGGATATGACACCCTCTGTCCTTTACAAATGACCCTCACATCGACTAAGGAAAAACTCCCCAAAAAAACCTTTTAACAGGGAAAAAGAAACGGAAGAAACCTCAGGAAGAGCAACAGAGGAGGGATCCCTCTTCCAGGATGGACAGACGTGCAATAGATCCATGTGTACAGAATAACAACAATGAAAACACATCAACACTACATATAAAAGTCCATGACTGCTTGAATACTTGAAAGTCTAAACTACATCAAATTATGTGGCCAGCTGGATGGATACAGTATACATCATCATACATCATATTGTATATATTCAAGGCCATCAATGGTCTAGCCCCGTCCTACCTCACTGAACTGGTAACAGTTTATCATCCAGTCAGGACTCTGCGCTCTTCTGAGCACAACTCTTTGGTTGTTCCCAAATCCAGATGTAAAAAGTATGGTGACCATTTGCAGTTTTTGGGCCAAAGTTATGGAATTTACTCCTGGCACGGCTACAGTCCATCACTGAGCTAGCTGCTTTTAAATCTGAGTTAAAAACACATTTATTCAGGCTACCATTTGGCACGTAGTCAACTGTCCTTGACTCTGTTGCTGTTTTATGTGCATTTATGATTTTAACCAATTTGTTTTTGTCTTTATGGTTGTTACCTCCTCTTTTATGTTGTTGTTTTTATGTATACTTCTATTTTTATGTTATTTTGGAAAGCACCCTGTGCACCCTTTGGCAGTTGTAAGATGCTATACAAATAAAATCTGATTAATTAATTGATACATCATGCTGATAACAGCATGTATCTCTGCAGTGTGCAGATTATCACCTGTTTCTGCAGTGAGTCACTTACAGGATGACTCGTCATGATATATCTGTTAATGATCTGGAATTGCCTGATGTATCTGTTCATCTGCCTCTCAGTCCTGATTGATGTGCATATTTCCATCCAGCGCCATTAACACTGCTGCACTGATGGGATGATAACTCAAGTGTGCAGAGAGAGAAAGTACAAACAGTCAGTTAACAGTAGGGCTGGTCCCGAACTTTGATACTTTTGTGTCAAAAAATGAATAATTTTTTGGACAGGGGGATACGTCCCCTTAAACAAATAGATAATAGAGACACTGATCCGTCCCCCCACTTTACCAGCATAAGGAGACAAACATCACCACTAAAACAGAGGATTAATATCATTGCAGCAAAATTGGGAGCCCGGCATGTGCGTTTACTGTAGGTTCATGGTGTGTTCAAGTAAACATGAATGTCGAAATTTCCAAGTTCTATGTCAGAATTTAAATCAGAACCCCGTGAATCTCACCAACCTGACGTAAAGAGTAGCTACATGTTTTGTTGTGCATCTGTAAGGCTGGAAGAGCTGAACTCCAAGTTCAAACTCTCACTCCCCAGGGTCCTAAAGCCTTGGTCATCAGACCATTGTCTAGTAAAAGGTTGTTGATGGATACATTTCATCACAGCACAGCCTTGTAATGTGGATAAAATGCACCTTTTCACTGTTTACAGTTACTGTAAACAGTGAAAAGGTGTCGCCAGTGGTTTAGTAGTACATCCAGAAAACCCTGCTCGACTGTGGGAAAGTTTGGGACATATTGTCTTTTTGCTCTAAACACCACCTGCCATTCAGCCTCCATAAAGCTCTTAAAGTGTGTTGAGAAAAGGAGACAGGGAAGGGCAGACTGGCTGGGTAAAGAGAGGTGAGGCAGAGTAATCAGGACCCCTCAGGTAGTCGTGAAACAACTGCTCCATGCCAAATCCCAGGCAAATGTTCATGAATGTTTAAATCAACTCTCAGGTTAATTGAATTTCTCACAAAAAGGCTCAGCATTTCTTCTACCGTCATGCTTTTGTAGGTTCTGCTCAAGGATCTTTGATCTGCCGTAAAAATCAAGGGAGTTCTGCTGTCCTGGCTGATCAATAGCAATTAACAGACAGCAACAAAAAAGAATAGTCAAGGTGACTTTCAGTTCACTTAGATGCCACTCACACACACACGCACGCACACGCACACACACACGTACACACACACACACACACACACACACACAACCACTCTGCTGAATAAACTGAAGCCAGTCAAATGCACACTCATCCTCAAAGTCATTTTTCATGTGGCCCACCCAGGGATGAATCCGTCTGTGATCTGAAGACATGTGTGTCTGTCTGTGGATGTGTTCGTTGGAGGGGTTGAGCCAGTTGTGGGTCTGGCAGACGACAGTGTGTCAGGTAGCAGGATTCGATATCGGACACCTGTCGGAAGTAGTTACACACATACTCATACCCACACTGATGACAGGGTCATTGGCAGGGCAGGACCACAGTGAAGTGTGAAAGAGGTCCCCAGTTGCTCCATTACACCCCCCTCACCTCTTCCCCCCTTTTCCCTCTGCACCCCCATCCTCTTATTAATTCTGTCTGCTCCTCCAGTCTCCCCCCCCTCCCTCCACCAGGTGCTGTATCCAGCTCACTGCAGCCTGTGTGTGGCTGATAAAGCCTGGTTAGGTTATAGGAAGAGTCAGCAGGGCAGAAACAAAACGCTGCTGCTGGGTTTTAAATCTGAGCGCTGTCACCCGAGCACCGCTGGGCGACTGCTGCTCTGGGATATGGCGGCTGGCTGGCTGTCGA
This sequence comes from Synanceia verrucosa, assembly GCA_029721515.1. Taxonomy (NCBI): domain Eukaryota; kingdom Metazoa; phylum Chordata; class Actinopteri; order Perciformes; family Synanceiidae; genus Synanceia; species Synanceia verrucosa. The sequence continues at coordinate 4,570,193 of CM056557.1, read as the reverse complement.
GGTGACTGGCAGCCATGCTGAATGGGTGTCTCACTGGCTGGGTGGGTGAATAGCTAACCTGCATCATGCTGACAGGAAAGAGCTCTCTGTCCAGATTGCTTCATCGGGTGAAATTGCTTTAAAATACAAAGCATATTTTCATGTTGCAGTGTACAAAAAAGTGTCCTGTTCAGTTTCCATGGACACAGTGCAGCTTCATGTGTTTGACTAGACATCCAGGGCAGCACAATCGCCAAAGAAAGTTAATAGAAGCTAAATGCAACTGATGAAAACTGCTATCATCATTTGACTGATTGGTTATTGTTACTTTAAAGGCCCAGTGAAACTAAAGTCTGTCTTTAGCTTTTGTGCTGAATACGTGTGCGTGAAAAGGTTGGCAGGCTGAGAATAAAGCACAATCCCTCCCTGTTGTCGCTAAAGGTGCATATTGATTGATGAATGGACGTCATGTGTGATTGGCTGAAATTGGTTGGTACTAGTGTATCCAGGTCATATGCTGACTAACGTCCGTTAACTCAACATTGGACCAGGTTAGCTGTTAATACATATTACAGGTTCACTGTTGAACATGCAATATTTGTGGCTTATAAACTGGAGGGATGCGTTCAGTTACAGTAGATTTTATTGGAGGCACAGTGTAAGTGTTCGGAAGATAAGGCTAACATGCTAACAAAACACCTGCTAATCTAAAGTGACCAGACGTCCCAGATTTCTGGAGACAGTCCCCATTTTGGATGGATAGTCCCTGGTTAAAGCTGTCCCTGAAAATTTCCCAGATTTCATCGTTTCATAATGATGAAAAAAAAATGAATGCAGACTAGAGCAGTGGTTTTTATCCTGGTAGGAAGCAGAAAATGTGAGAGAGCATGTTGAGCACAGATGAGAGCAACAGTTATTACGGTAGCCAGTCGCATGCCGCATTTAGAGAAGAAGAGCAAAGCTCGTCACCACCTGTCACCCTGTTTTGTAGCTAGCTCGAGATTATGCTACCATCTGATAATAACTATAATAATAACAGTATAATAATATTTATAACATAATAATAATTATATAATAATAATAGTTGTAGTAACTAATTAAACCTTAATTGTCCCATTTTTTTTTCATTTCATCTTGATAACTTTTAGAATAATTCATTTTTAATCTCAGAAATCTGATCACTTTGTGCTAATCATACGTAGTCTACAAGTTTCTTGCCAAAATAAACCTGTTACATTAGTTTATGTTTGCATCTGACTGTGTGCTATAGTGCAACATTCTGTCTCTTGAATCTTATTCACTTTCTAGTGTTTTATTGTGGTGAACAGCCAGCAGTCGGCACTCTTACCCTTTACCCTCCAAAAACGTCTGACTTGCTGTTGGTGATGCACATTCCCATTCTCCAGTCAGAAAAGAAGATACAGCATTAGCTTAGACCCAGTTCTTCACTCAGATCCCTGTGGTGCTGTGTTGTAGCTGCTAACAGTGATGATAATACAGTGCTTTGAGACTTGATTTGTGATCATCTGTGGCAGGTGGGCACAGCAGACAACACATTGGCTGGATGATTCGCATTAATCTGACCTGGGCATATGTTGCCAAAGACAGGCATATACAGAGGGACTCATTTAGTGGTTCTGGACTAGAGGGTGGCATGGACACATGATGATGTGACAGACAGCTACGATAGCAGCACACTGTGTTTTTTGATTCCTTTTGTCTGGGAGAAAACTGAGGGGAGAAGAAAGGAAAGAATACATGGATGGAAAAAAGACTCCCTGTTGTGACAGGTGGCCAGACAGAAAATGACGGCGCAACCCAGACTACCTTCCCTGTTCCCCCTCGACTCGCTCTGCGTCCTCCCCTCCCTCCACCTTGTAAATGTTAACTTGCTAAAAGAGGCACAGACAACCAGACATAGTGTGTGTGTGTGTGTGTGTGTGTGTGTGTGTGGTGGCTTCATACCTCCACACAGTAACAGGAGCCAGACAGTGTGTATGAAGTGCAGCTTCAGTGAGTCCATCAAGTGTAATAATTGCAATAAATTCCCTCCTGGCTGCTTCTCTCAGCATCCTCTCCTCTCTTCCCCTGCATCCCTTCATCACTCTCTCCCTCCTCCATCCTCTGTGTCTCTATCCATCAAGCCCTACTTCTCCACATCATCCAACCCCTCCCTCCTTCCATCCCTCTTTTTCCTGTCTTCATGCTTGGCTTTTCTGTGATGTCTGATGTGTCTGGCTTCTTCTTCTTTCCTGTCCTTGTCTTTCCTTTCCTAACCCTTTCTTTCATGTCCTCTCTCCTTTCTTCACTTTCCTGTCTCTGTCATTTTCTCCTTTTCTTCACTTCCTTTTTCTGTCCTCACATTTTCTCTTCTCTGTTACTTTTCCTTACTCTCATTTCCTTCACTCTATCCTTTCTTCCCCTCTCTTCTGCTCTCCTCTCCTTTTTTCTTCCCATGTCCTTAATCCAATCATCTTTCTTTGCCTGTCCTTCCTTTCTCCTCACTCCTTTCTTCCACTGTTTTGCTTTCTATTCATTTCCTTTGCTTTTCTCTTTTCTTATTTCCTCGCCTCCTAACTACTTTTCTGCCCTGCTGATGTTACAAACATGTTGGTAGCAGCAGATGTTTGCTATGTGACACTTTGCTGAAGGTTGGTCGTGTTGACAACAGCACATCCTCTGTAAAAGTGGAGGGGGAAGCAGTCACGACCTTGCCACAGGTGCTGGGTATAGAGGAAAGAAATCCAAATGGAGGAAAACAAAGTCTAATGTGTGGTTAGAACATTTAACTGGGAAATATTTAATTTATTAAGACGTCAGGGGTTCTTTGATGAATTAAAGATTCGTCTGGAGCATTTTCCTCACAGCCAAGATACTGTGTTTTTGTCTATTTGAAAGAGTGTGCTGCCAGCAGTTTGGCTGCCTCTCCCCTGGTCTCCCCCCCCTCCCCCTCCATCACACACACCTCCATCATTCCCTTCCTTGTGGGCAGATAAATCATCTGCAGAGTGGCAAAAAGCTGCAATGACTCATCTACCATTTAGACCACCTCAGCAAGGGGGAAAGAGACAGGGTGAGACAGAGAGGAGGGGTACCCAAATGTATGAAGTGAGAGAGGAAAAATGAAATGAGTAACAGTGGTTGTGAATAGTGAATGTCAGAGAGAAATGTCAAACTCATGGTCAGTGTGTGACAGCTGAGGCTCTGAATGAGAAACTGGAGAGAGGATGGAGGCTGACAGAGTAGCCACACAGAGATGATAATGTGGGAGTGAGAGAAAGAAGGAGTCAGAGGGGATGAGCAGAGGATAGATGGATGAGGAGAGGTAGGGCTGATTGACAGCTCTGCCTCTGACAGACTTGCACAACAGCTGCCTGCTGCTTTACCTGTGTGGTCCACACTCTGACATACACACCATCACACCTCTAGCCTTATGAGGACTGGCCACTGGCTGCACTTTTAAACAGTGACTGGCTGCTATCCGGCCAACTGACTTTGTTTCACAGTGGGAAAATCACCAGGTTAAGTGATATAATGGCTGGATTCCATCTAGCTGCTTCAGTTTCAGCGTCCTGGTTTTTTGCCAGCACTCACAATATGATCATATATATTTTAACATATAATCTCATTTGAGCTATTCAGTGTTTTCAGAGTCATAGTACAAAATAATCTGTGGATCTAGAAATATGACTGAAAATGGGCAAAAATGCTGGAACAAGGCACTTTTTTTTTTTTTTTTAAAGGCTGGCACTCAAAGAGTTAACAATGAAGCAAATTATGTATGTATGTGTTAAAGCTGCAATCCATGGTTGTGTTTTTGTTATCCTGGGTGAAATGGTCCTTCCACCCTGAGAGCAGTCAGTACATTATGTGTTCAGGAAAAGGAAGGAAAAGAATGAGACCTCTGTGGCTACAGGACTGTAAAAACTCTGACCAATCAACTGACACTCAGAGCAAGAAGAAGAAGAAAGTTTCTGCTTTCTTTCTGTTGGACAGATAATTATTTGTTTAGCTTCAGGAGGAGTTATTAGTTTCAAGAAATATATAATGTTTGCTGACGTAGCTACTGTTGTAGCGTGTATTAGCCCAATGCTAACATTAGCTTCTCTGTGGGTGTAAGCTGGTCGTAGGTGTGGCTTGTATTGAAGAGGTTAAAGGATATGATATTTTGAACATATTACACAGCCATAGTCTCCAGTGTCTGCATTATAAAGGTGCTCACAGAATCCAGTGAACTGTGAATGGAGCAGAATCTGGATGTCCATTCAGCTCAAAGCTTCCAGAGTGGAGCGCTCTGCCGCTAGCCGTTTCCTGTGAAATTTCTGTGAATCAGAAGGTCGATGTCACATTTAAAGCAGGTCGATGTGAAAAATAGATGCCGAGCAGTGCTTTGCGTGATAACAGTGTGAAGTGGAGGTTGGAAAATTTGAGCTTTGCGCACTCCGTGTCCATTTTGCCGAGTATGTTTGGGCCTTTAGCTCAATGCTAACTTGCTAATTGCTCATAACTTACCTGTGCTTGTAAACTGGTCGTCAGCGCCACTTGTATTGAAGAGGTTATAGAATATAATATTTTGACCATATTGCACAGCCATAGTCATCAGTGTCATCTTCCTGAGCAGCGTCAGATCCATCACCCACAAAATGGACATACTGGAGCTACAGTTCACCGCTAACAGCTTTGTCCGGCACTGCAGTGTTGCTTTCATCACGGAGACGTGGCTTCACCCGCTGATCCCCGATGGTGCAGTTTTGCTAGCGGGTCGCATGTTACACCGGCAGCACAGAACACAAGTCCCCCTCCTCTGCTGTTACCGGAGTCTCAGACTCCCGCTAGCGAAACTGCAGCATCGGCGATCAGCGTGTGAAGCCACGCTGCAGTTGCGGACAAATCTGTTAGCGGTGAGCTGTAGCTCCAGTATGTCCATTTTGTGGGTGATGGATCTGACACTGCTCAGGAAGGTGATCGGTAGCGGTGGTCTGTGCGTTAGTTTCTGTGTCTTAACAGCTGGGCCCAACTGTCATCCTCACGCCTGCTTCCTTTCCCTGAGCCCCCTCAGTCACTATGGGTGGGCTGATCATCCATGGAGATCCCGGTGGTCTCGAGATGTCCTCCGGTATGTTGTTTTGGTGGTCAAAGTCAGTTGTTACGGACAAATTGTACTTTAGCCCAAGGTAAATTAAGTCCTGACTGCTATAAGTAAAAGTGGCCTTGCAAAAATCAATGGAAAACATTGAGACGTGTAGCGTCTAGCCATCCCTATGGAGCTGATTGGATCACTCAGTTGACCAATCCTGAATGAGACTGATGTTTGTCCCTCCTACCTCATTAGCATACGGACACAGAAATGTGGAAATAAATAAATGTGGAAATAAATAAAAATATAAATAAATAAATATGGAAATAAATAAATAAGTAAATATATAAATAAATATATGTAGAAATAAATAAATTGGGGGGGTTACCGTGGTAAACCGCCATACCGCATTGATTGGGTGCTTTATCACCGCGGTAATAAAAAATCCATACCGTCAGAGCACTAAGTGCTACTTTCAAATCTTGCTAGCTCTCTAAGATGCTGGACTCTACCTTTAAGTATATAAAATGAACAGTTCTTGAGATAAGCGAAGGATACCCATTCTTGCTTTCTCGTTATATTAGAGAGTAGAAAAGAGGCTGAAATGTGCTCAGATGTCAGACAGAACACACTAGGGGTGTGCTGATACAACTTTTCCACTTCTGATGCGATACTGATATTGCAGCCTTGAGTATTGGTCGATAACCTCAGTAGATTCAATAAAAACAACAAAAATATATATAATCCAATACAATTTTTTTTTGCTAATATCGGACCCATATCAATATTGGATCGGGACACCTGCTAAAGTAAAGAGAGTATTTAGTTGTTAATCCTTTTATTTTTACATAAACAACAGTACACTCCTGATCAAAATTTTAAGATCAGTTGAAAAATTGCAAGAATTTACATTTTGCATTGTTGGATCTTAACTCTTCCAGATTTTTTTTTTTTTTTAAATCGAAAGTGCCTTGTGCTAGCATTTTTTGTCGATTTTGAGTCATAGCATATTTTGTACTGTGTCTCTGAAAACACTGATTAGCTCAAATGAAAAAGAAACTCTCTTTTTCATCATGAAAAAGTAAAGTTTGTTTTTACCTTGTTCCATTCTCGTTTATCTGGAGGAGAGTAGAGGCCACTGTCACTAAAATCGCCACTTTTTGTCCAGATTCTGTTTTGCTCTCTAAATGCGATCGTCTCCACTTCCTGCTTTGATCTCCGTGGCACATATTAACCCTTTGTGTCCCAACTACAAATCACAAAAGCCCCGAAATTACTCAGGGGCTGCGGGAGACATCATGGTCTGGAGGCTTTTTCCTTCAATGGAACAATGGAGCTGCAAACGGTCAAACGGTAGCTGGCTATGTGGAGATGTTGCAGGGGGCATCCCTCATGACTGAAGACCATCTCCTGTGTGCTGATGCCTGGCTTTTTCAACAGGACAACGCTGCAGCCTGACAAAGACTTCTTCTAGAAAAATAACATCACTCTTTTGAACCATCCTGAGTGTTCCCCTGATCTATATCCAGCTTAGAACATTTGGGGTTGGATGGCAAAGGAAGTTTCTAAAAAAGGACACCAGTTCCAGACAGTGGATGCCCTCCATGAAGCCATCTTCACCACTTGGAGCAACATTCCCACTAGCCTCCTGGAAACACGAGCATCAAGCATGCCCAAAAGAATTTTTGACTTGATTAACAAGAATGATGCAGCTCCTCATTACTGAGTCCTTTTTTTGAAAATTCTGTTTCTATTTTTTTTTTTTTTGAGATGTGATCTTAAACTTTTGATCAGCTGATAAACAGCCTATTTCAGTTTAATGGTTGTTTGCAATAATTATTTTGTCTCACTCCCATTTCTTCTTTTTGCATTTTGAAGCACTACTTAGAAGCTTCCTAAGATCCAACAGTGCAAAATGTAAATTCTTACTGGTCTGGTCTTAAAATTTTGATTTTTTTCAGGAGTGTATGTTCGGAGACGAACAGGGCCATCAGTTCAAGCAGGGCCCCAATTTTTGTGCTACACTCCTGGGAGTGTAACCAGCTGAAAATGAGCTGCCTGTGTAATAAACATCCTCTCTCCAAAGTTGTAAAACTGAAGAAGGATAAAAGTACAAGAAGACAAACATCTAACCCCTCACAGAATATTTGTGTTTGCATGAGAGAGAAGGAGAGAGGGTGAACGAGAGAGAGAGCGAACATGTATCGACCAGTGAAAGTTGTGGGGAAGATGAAAAAGTGACGCGGCCGCCTCGGCTATTGCTCTGGAAGACATTTTTAGTCTGTTTTTCAATTTACAGTTAATGAGATTTTCAGCAGCCTCTCTGTATTCTGTTGTTAGTGTTTATCCCATCCTGTCTCCACAGCCTCATCCTTTATACCGCTGCAGTTCACCCTGTCTGAGCTGGATTGGCTTGTTTGTATAAATAGCTTACCGCTGCAAACCCTGTGTGTGTGCCTCAGCGTGGATGTATTTGTCTCTACATGTGTGTGAATGTACATACGCATTGTATACCAAAGGGTTTCCTGCATGTGTAAATGTGAGTGTCTTAGTGTTGTGTCCTCTCATTGCTCTCCTCCCCCCTACAGCAGCGTGGCATCCAGAAGAGAAAAGAGACATTTTTTCTCATATATCAACCAACCAGACACCTTTACAGCAGCTTCCTCCCAGTGGCTCAGATTGAAGTAGAATTTTCTACATTTTTCCTTCCCCTGCCTGCTGATATATTTTCTTCATATACTTACTATCCTCTCACTTTAAGTTCACAGAGATAAGGAAGTGTGTATTGGTGCAAAACAATTTTGATATGAGAAATTATTCTTCAATTAGGTCTTGAAAAGTACAAAGCAATTACAAGAGAATATATGCAAAACATTCAGGTGCATAAATTCTTGACTTCACTTGCCTGCGATGATGATGCTGTGATCATTCAAACAGAACTAATCACACATTAGAGGTAACACATTAATCTGATGTTTAATAGGAGAAAGGTTTCCAATTCCCAAAAAATGTCTACAGGGAGTCTGATATGAGGCTGGTGTCATATTATTGGATTTTTGGATTGCATGTTAATATAATATACTTGTTTCAAAACATGGGTGGTAGAAACTGGAATTTTGTGGCGTGCAAGCATCACGACAAATAAATAGTGATGAAGAGGAAGTGATGTTCCAATGGTTGCGTCTTGTTTGTTGATTTTGTGTTCCATTACTGGTGATAACATGGAGACGCCAGACCAGCAGACCATGTAAAAATGTGTCAGTGTTCAGGTAGACTGCACACACACTAGATAGTGATCAGAGGCCAGAACTAAAGAAAAGCTCTGTGATCCACATTACTTCTATGCACTCATTTACTCCGCACAATGTCTAGGTATATTTTGTCTGTACAAGCATAACAGTTTTTAGTCCAAACAATGCATTTTTTTTCCTAAACCTAACCAAGTGTTTTTATTGCTTGTTTAATTCACAACATAAAGCATGTCTTGACTGCGAGTAAAAAGCAGGGATGTGAGATTCACAGATTCATATCGGTAGTCCAATACAAACAGATGAGATGGGACTGCATTGGTAAATTGGGGGTGCATCAGATGTAATTTACGGGTGAATTTGCAGTGCATCTCTTGTAGCCTGTCCGCATCGGTTAATTCCTTGGTTAAATCGATTACAACCTCAGTCATCATAGATGCAGAAGTGTTGTGTTCTAGTTGAACACAAATGTTGGAATTTCTAAGCTCCAAGTCAGAATTTAAATCAGAACCCCCCGTGAAGTTGGAACTCAGAAAGTCGGATTAATCTCACCAACCAGACATAGAATTCATGCTATCTGCTTCTGACGTAAACAACAGTAGCTATATGTTTTGTTGTACGTCTGTAAGGCTGGAAGAGCTGGGAGCACTAAACTTTGAGGTTAAGATGATCTGAGCTCCAAGACCATAAGACAAACTCTCACTCCCCAGGGTCCTAAAGAGGAACTGGTAGCAGTCTGTTCCTGTTGATCATCATCAGACCATTGTCTAGTATGTCTACCATGATAAATACCAAATTGAATTCTGTACATACTGAATTTTGTCTTTTTTAAAATAAGATTTAATAGTTAAGAGCTGAGATGAGAATGTGTATAATAACAAGAATTTATTGTTCAGAAATGTTAAAGATATCTTCAGTTTTAATTCTTAAGTTAAATTATTGAGGTAAGATTTGATCATTTACTTTTTCTCCTTTGATTAAGACCAGATCTAGACCAGACATAATGAACCAACCAAACGTTTTGTTTTTTTTTCAGTCCATATGCAGTTTGTCTTGGCTTGTACTGAATTCAATAGAACTGTCTGCCAATCAAGCAGCCCCTCATACAATCACCCATGCTGTTTGAGAGCTTTTTAGTCTGCTAAATTAGTCATTCTCTGTTGAACCTGCAGAGGGTGTACTTGATGTGATGTGTGTTTCTTTTTAAACATGTTTGACATTGTAATTCTGTCTGTCCCCTCTCACTTTCTTCCCTCCCTCTCCCTTCTATGTTATCTCACGGAGCAGAAATGGCCTGAAAACAACGGCATACAAATCTATAGCTACACACAGTGACGCTATAGCCCTGAGGAATTTCTCAGTTTAGGTACACATTATCGCTAATAACACATCTCACAACCTGTATTATGGGCATGTACTGGCTGGGATTGTTTAGGGTTTAATGACAGTGTCTGGATATATATTGTGTGTGTGTGTGTGTGTGTGTGTGTGTGTTAATGAATGTGTTTGCTTGAGGTAAGGAACCCAGTTTATGTTTGTAAGATGACACAACTGTGTGTGTGTGTGTGTGTGTGTGTGTGTACCTTCCACTGTGAGCTTATGGATTCACACACACTGCCTGAGTCCCACTGAGGTATTTGTTACTGGGCAAGCATACTGTGTCATTCCTGGGGTCCTGAGAAGGAAATAGGAATCAGAGTGAGTCATCACATAGGATGTGATAGGATGTGATAGCAGTGTGATGCAGTACTGTGACCAGAACTGGGCTAGGCAACAGCCTTGCTTTTCTCTTTCTTTTCTTCTTTAATCAGTACAGTATGGTACAGACCTGCCCAAAATACGTTGTTTTGTACAAGACAATATTTTACTTCCAGCATGTTGCTACTGGCGATTTGGTGATATCTGTGTGGGTGTGCACTGAACATGAGCTAGTTTTTAAATATCCCTTTCACAGATTATCACAAATTCTAACCAGCAGTTTAAGTTTTCAACTCGTGACCTTCAAGCATCCCTGGAGCACTACACCAAACGAAAAAAACATGGCTGACTGTGACAAAGTGTTGTTTCTTTGCACAAATGATGACGGGCTATTGAAAATAGAGCACATCGGTGCCGCTGCGACATTGTGTGCGAAAGACCCATGAACACACGACACGTGACTCATTAAGAAACTGTTTGATGCCGCCAGCAATTTCCACGCAGAGCGGGTTTCACTGTATGATAGTATTTTATTTTAATTAAAGGTATTGTTGGTAAGCTTGGAGAGCTAGCCAGAAAGCTAGCAAGATTTGTAAATGGCGCCTCCTCTAAGCTCCACCCCCTCATCCCCCTCCCATCAGTGCTCTGTCCAAAGCCACGCCCCCTCTCCTGTTGACTGTATTTCTGCAGAGGAGTCAGGGCTGCACGCTTAGCCTTTTCACTAGGAGCACAGGTGCTCCGAAATGAAAAAAATTTAGGAGCACACAACAAAAATTTAGGAGCACAGAAAAAAAAATTAGGAGCACTGTGGAATTTCTTAAATAACACAATTTTATTGTTAACACTCAAATCACATACACAGTAACACACATGTATGTGCACATACATATAAACACAGTGCCATCATAAGGTCTACTGCAAACCTCAATTAAACACAGAGAAAATGAAAAAAATAGTGTTGTAATCAGCAACATGAGGTGAGATGTGTCTGAGCTGAATTTGGTGATGCTAAAGGTCACAATGTATAAGTTATTAAATATGATTTGCATAAAAAAAACAATAATTCATAAAAAACACATTTAATCACTTTTAGTCAAAGTCAGTGTTTTACTTTAATTTTTCGCTCTGGTGTTGCATTTTATAGACGGTCTCCACAAAGGTCGGTGCTCATGAGGAGCAGTGTTTTCCATGGAGCACGGGGGACACATCGTTGCGGTAAAAATACGTTTGTAGCTCATCATGTGCCTCACCTCACACTGCAGAAATGCATCGTTTGCATCTTTAGATCATACTGGATTTGAAATATTGATCCAGGAAATTCAAATCTGCCACTATCTTTCCAACGGGTTTCACACCGAATGCGTAAAATGCGGCGCGAGCACATAGCCGGACCACCGTGACCACGTTGCTAGGTTACGAATCGAGCGGAAAGCCCCCTGACTTTATTTATGCTGATGAGGCCGGGCCGTATTATTATTTTTCAATAATGCAGGTTAAAATACGGGAGATTTACGGGAAAGTATTAATATGGGAGGACAGCAGGAAAGAAAGGTAAAATATGGGACATTCCAATCAGAGCAGAGCCAGCTGGTATATTAGAGTTTTGCTGTAGCCAGTTGGTAAAACAGCAAATACGTCCTTCTTTAAAACAGATGACTTGAGTGCTTCTTTCTGCTCAACTTTCAAAGAAAAGCCCAAGTCTAACTCTTCCAAAATCCATGACAACCACTGTTCTTTAGCCACAGCCGTCTTTGTTGTTCTGCTATCCCCAGCATTGCGCAGCCCTGTTGTCATCATGCTAAGCCCGCACCAACGCAACTCACTACGCAGATAGAGTGTTGTGAGTGGTCTGACAGACTCCTTGCTTATGGTGACCAAAAGACCATCCTGCTAGGCAAAAATATTTTTTGCCACTAGGGTGCATCTAGATTTCAAGGCTAGTGTTTCTTAACAGGAATACCATCTATAGCTTTAAGTACAGGAAAATATACTTCATGTTGTATAGTGTGCACTTCTAATTTCTCCTTCATGTAGTCAGGCTGGATGGCTTTGTCCTGTGTTTACAAGTAGGTCAGGGTTTTATGAGTTCCTAGTCTGGAACGCAGCATCAATCCTGTCTGTAGTTTCAACACTCCTGATACTTCTACACACAATACTTGATGTTAGTTACTCAAAAAGTAACAGTTACTGTAATGAGTATTAATGCTACCCCTTTATGACCTATAATAGAGCAAGTCTGCCAGAGCATTCTTTATATTTTTACATGACCTAGTGCCATTTTTAGAGCATTTCAGTTTGATTTGCAGCAATACATTTTTTAGAACCCACATTTCAATAATACACTATATTGCCAAAAGTATTCGCTCACCCAGCCAAATAATCAGAATCAGGTGTTCCAATCACTTCCATGGCCACAGCTGTATAAAATGAAGCACCTAGGCAACTCTGAATGCTTCAGCATTCTAAGACATTTTGGACAATTCCATGCTCCCAACTTTGTGGGAGCAGTTTGGAGCTGGCCCCTTCCTCTTCCAACATGACTGTGCACCAGTGCACAAAGCAAGGTCCATAAAGACATGGATGACAGAGTCTGGTGTGGATGAACTTGACTGGCCTGCACAGAGTCCTGACCTCAACCCGATAGAACACCTTTGGGATGAATTACAGCAGAGACTGAGAGCCAGGCCTTCTCATCCAACATCAGTGTGTGACCTCACAAATACACTTCTGGAAGAATGGTCAAAAATTCCCATAAACACACTCCTAAACCTCGTGGACAGCCTTCCCAGAAGAGTTGAAGCTGTTATAGCTGCAAAGGGTGGACCGACGTCATATTGAACCCTATAGATTAGGAATGGGATGTCACTTAAGTTCATATGCGAGTCAAGGCAGGTGAGCGAATTCTTTTGTCAATATAGTGTATGTATGGACTTCAGTCCATACTACATAAATAAACCGCTAAAAGTGCTAAAAGAGAAAAAAAAATAAAATAAAAGCTTGTTTTTTCCCTGTTATACATGTATCGCTTCAAAGTGAAAATTTAATGTGAGTGTGTTCATAACTTATTTTTTGTGATACACTCAATTTTGTGCAATCAGATCTCTCAGTGTGCCAGATACTCATGAGTGGATATATCTTGGTGTAAGACCATGTTCATCCATAAAAGTGTAATAAACACCAGCTAAACAGAGAATAGCTAATGGCTAACAGACAATCACATGATACTTCATGCACACAAAGTGATGACATATATTCCAGCGTAATGAAGTATATTCTAACATAGGAAATGTGAAGAACTGCTGTATGGATTATACTGTTGTTGTTTTGGTACGCCTTTATTATCGGTTTTCTGTAAACCCATTAGTGGAAGGAAACAGCGCTCTGGGACACGTTGAATGCATGATATGTAAGTACAACTCCTCCAGTTTTATATGCAAAAAAAGATTGCTCTATCTTATGTGGTTGCATTTCTACCAGTACTTGAAAGTCAGCATGCAAATGGAAGCACTGGCGCTCCCGTAGGTATTTACTCAGTAGCTTTAATAACTCAAAAGAAACAGAGAAAGAATATCAAAATAATAAAGGTAAAGATCAGGCAAGTCCGTACAATTAGCCAGTGTGTTTAGATTAGATTACTGTGCTGAATAAAGCTGAAGGATACACTCACCTAGTTGGCGCACACACACACACACACACACACACACACAGAGTACTACCACAGCTTTTAATACTTGACAAGTAATCTGCTCTTATGTAATTGTATGCTCGTCACCGCAGACAGATGGGTTGTCTAGATGTCAGCTGTGTAATTGTGTCTGCGTGATGACAACAGTAAACTGCGGTCAGTCAGGACACTGATGTTCAACGACAATCACCATCATTAGTCATTAGTCTGTGTTGTCATCCTGGATTAAACAATGAAAGTAGCTAAAATGCTTGTTTGAGAAAAAAAAAACCCTGATAAATGAAGCGTGAATGACAAATTCCTCTGAAGATTAGATGCTCGTCACTAATTTGAAACAAACATTTGAATAGTGTTAGAGAAATGAAGCCCAGTGACCTTGTGTCTGCTTTGAGTGACGCCTGCTGATATTTCATGAGGTGGCTGGTCTTTGTCCCTCAAGATAATTATAACGGCTCTTTGGATTTTGACTTGGGAATTGCAGCATTTTTTAAATTAATTTAATTTACAAAATGGAGATGCTGCGATCAGGGGCCAAAACAATGTGTCTTATTTGTGGCTGATTATTTGAGGGGGTAATAATGTTGCCCTGATTACTGTCAGTCTGCTTTAATTGAATGACTTCACAAGAGGGACAGAAATGTGTTTGATTTAGTCTTATTCATAGTCCTTTGACGAAAATGCTATTTAGTTTTAGTCATATTTCAGTCATCTGAATTTTATTTAGTTTTAGTCCAGTTTTAGTCAACAAAATCTCATTTCAAAATCTAACAAGTTTAGTTAAAATGTAACAGAATTTAACAGTTTTTCTAGAAATTACAAACTCAAAATACTCATGTGAAGAAAGGAAACATTTGTTAATCTGTTATTATGGAATATATTACGGTTTGAATGTGCAATATACAGGCACAGATTTATCTGTCTCAGAGGGGAAAAAATATGTCAGTTTCTTTCCACTAAAGACCAAAATGGGGGACTTGATATTGATATTTACCTCCGCCAAGGAGCTTGTTTTCACCAGGGTTCGTTTATTTGTTTTTATGTTTGTTGGTTTGCAAAATAACACAAAAAGTTGTGAGCTCATTTTGATGAAATTTTCAGGGTTGATCAAAAGTGGCCTAACTTAAAACTGATTAATTTTTGGTGGTGATCCGATCCGATTCAACGGCACCACGGACAAACCAACCAACAAACAAACAAGTCCCAGTGAAAACATAACCTCCTTGGTGGCGGGAGTAACTTTAACGCTGCCACGGCGGAGGTCTGCGCTGTCTGAGTGCTTTTCTAGTTTAACATTGTAATGATGCCCCATGTGCTGTCTGTCCCGCCCCACAGTACCCCTGAAGCCAACCAGGTGGAGCACCCGTGCGACCCGCTGGCTTTAGCCAGTAAGGAGCACCATCAGGCAGGCACGCTGACTGGCGATGCCCCCCCCGGCATGGAGGTCCGGACACTTTACCCGAGCATTTCAAAGCCCTTCCCCAGGGCCGATTGACCGACCCCAGGCTGCCCCGCAGTGACACTGTGTTCCTGGTAGTAAGCAAAGCTGAACCAATCATTGTCCCACCCAGTAGCACAGTATGTCAGGTCTCGTGACATCTTCTGTTGTTTTGATTAGATTTTTATTCAAACGTGCACCCCGGGTTAGTTTTTATTGCATTCAATAAATATTGGATTTTATTGACTCATTAACATTTTAACTCATTTTTATTTGTTGATGAATGTGACAAATTGTTTTGTCATCATCATAGATTATTTTTCATTTAGTTATCGTCTCGTTGTCAGAAAATAACTGTAATTGACAAACATTACAACGAAATTTTTTTGTCAGCGAAATTAACACTGGTTGCGGTTAACTGTTTATAATGGCTGAAAGATGCCTTATTATCACTATAGATCCATTTGTTAATTTATCTAAAATACTTCGTAAATATGAAACAAACCCATGACAGACTTGAAGTTAAGCTTTTTTTTGTTGAGACACGTTTGGCTACATTTACCACAGTATTAACATCCACGTCATCTCCATCTCCACCTCCACCTGCTCCACTCTCTCTCTTTACTGCACTAAACCCTGCTACTTTCAGATTGTCAGCACTATTTAAATTATCATCTTTAATGCTGGAGTAAGGCATTTTGCATATATATGACCGTCCCTTACATTCAAGCCAAACGAGTTTCTTTCTCAGCCAGGGGCCGCAGGAATGCCCTCAGGAGTCTCTCTTCAATTTGTCCCTTTTTTTTTTTTTTTACTTTAATTCCTCCTCTGAATGCAGTTTCTTTCCTATCTAGAGCATCCTGACCAGGAACTTTTCCAAGGACGCTGCTTAGGATTTTCCGCTATAGCTTCCTAGCTGCTGCTCTGCTGCTATTATCTCCATACGATAATTACTATCACTGCAAAAGGGGGGAGACAAAAGCACTGCACTCCAGCTTTAATGTCCTCTTTCTCTGCACCAATGCATTCCCTTACAAAAGGCTGAATTTCTCTACTCTGTTCGTATGTCTACCTGAGTAGCTTTCACTGCTGTAATGGCACACATCAGATTCTTTTCTGCTTTGAATTTCCTCAGAAGGTAAGATGGTAGTGCTTAACCAGTCTGTTTTGAGGTTGTAGTTAATTTATGTTTCTAAAGAGAGTTTAAGAAGCACCAACTAAACAGAAGGATACTGGAATATAGATGGGCATAAGGCAAACGCCGCCAACAAACTTCTCAAAGATCCTTTCCCGAGTCACTGCTCTTCTAAAATAATTAATGTTATTCAAGATGCCAGACATGATGTCAGTCTGTTCTCAGTACACTGTAGCAGTGTTTCAAGTTAGCACATCCAACTTTCACTGAGCACATTATGTAATTGCAAACATGATACAGAAAGGTTTCCTCGTGTGTCTGAGCATGTAGACCAGTTTCTCTTTGGTGTGTGGAAGTGTCAAGCTGTGTCTCATCCCTTGTGCTGTGGTGCTGATGTCAACATATGGTCAAAAGTAATCGCATGTTTAATGAGCCAGGGCCTCGAGAGACAGAGTAACCTCGCTCATTAAATCCTGAGGGTGGAAAAAGCTTGTCCTAATGTATAGGAACAGTGACCTTTGGCTGATGAATGCAGAATGAGATCAGTGACTGGGAAGCTCTGAAAGGACTCTGCTGCAGTTCTTTAACAACGTTATTATCACACTCATTCTCCTTAGTCAGCTTCTTGTCTCACTGCAGTTTTATGGCTGCTGAGAGACTCAACGGAGAGATTAAGTACTCATAACAAGTTGCTTCATGTAGAGTGTCACCTCTAATGTCTTTTTAGAGCATAATGAAACGAGCCGTTATAGTTGACCTATTTACCCTGGTCTCTGTTAAGATTTTGTTTGAAATGTCATTGTGGTCCAGTGCAGTCAGCGGCTCCCAGATTTAGGTCAGGGTACCAAGAAAGTGTATGGAAGAGCCAAGAATGGGGAATGCTTATATTTGGTGCTGATATTCTCATATCATTGAAGCGTGCATCCTGTTTTAGCTTGACCACACACCCTCCATATATTCAAAATACAGAGTCAAGTCCAGAGTGCTGTGGAGTGTCTATGATCATTGATACTCCCACTGGTCACAGCTCTGACGATACTTTGCTCCAGCATCCCTCCATTTCCCCTTTTAATACCAAATGTGTTTCAGGCAGGTTTGTTTTGGAGGCGAGGCAACAGGAAACGCTTCTGTGCTACTGCAGTTTTAGCACTCAGCAGTTGAGCTTTCGGTGCTTCAGGCGCCACTGAGCAAGTCTCATAGTAATAAACGGGGCTCTGCCGGTTCTCTTTATACGTTCACGATATAAACAGCTCATTCTAAGGTTACAAAATCACAACAGTTCTTGCATTTCAGGTGCTTACACAAAATAAGACTTTTATTTTGTATGGTTGAGTAAACATGCTGGTAGGTCAGGCACATGGTACAAGACAAACTGGACAGGGAAATGAGAATATTTATTAGGGGTGTAACGATACACTCAACTCACGATTCAATACCCTTTCTGATACTGCGTTAATGATACAATGTTCTCACATTTTTTTTAGAATGAGCTTCCAGACAAATTTTGACTGAAAAAGATTCCTTTAATTTTTTTTAAAATGTGTTGTTTTTTTAAAAAAAACACATTTCTGAGGTAGAGCGTAACTTCAAAACAAAATTATGCAATTAATGCATATTAAAATCATATTTGGATATTTAAGACTACAAGCTTTAACAAATTCAAGAGAATCCCTTCTTTGAGGTAGGGTTAACTGTGCAATACAAGGCATATATCCTCTTCCTAAAAGTACAACTGAAATTATTTTTTTATTTAAACTACAAAAAAATGGATTTTTAATCCCACGTCAACATAAATAAATGAATAATACAAATAAATCTGAAACTGGTCCGTGCATCCTTGATTTCAAAATCACTTGCTGTGCCATCATGTCTCTCTCTGAGCACCTGACAGTGATGTACAACGTTGAACAACGGTCACACATTTGTATCCATTTTTAACTGTCTGGCGATGCATCGTTACGTCTTTATACAAGAGGAAGGAGTGATGTGGGCAGGGCCAGACAGGAGAGTACAAGGGCAGGAAGTACAGTGATCTGCAAAGACAGAGAACAGAGTTACTACAAAATGAAACAGTAGTGATATCAAAGAGTTGAAAAAAAACACATCTGGCTTTCAGCATGGCTGACTGTGCATCACTGTAAGTTGAATTTGCAGTTTTGCATTGGCATTATGTCGGCTGGAGGTAACAGTCAGTCAGTCAGAGCTGTCTCTTGGGAGGAGGGTCCCTCTGTTTGGCTGTGCTCTCTGATTTTCCTCCTTCTTTTCTTTATGTTTTCTCCAGTCAGAGGGAACGAGATGGCTTTTTGCTGCGTGACTGCAGCCTGTAATATCTCTGCTGCCTCCAGCTGCTGGTTTTGTCGATGCTGTGCTTCTTTTTGTGATCGTTTTATGTGTGTGTCTCCTTATTCAGACATACCTGCGCATTCATCATCTTTACATTCTTCTTTGAATGGGATGCAAGGTTGTAGCTCGTCTGTGTTTTTGTTTGCATTCAGGTCTTCATTGTGGAAGAAAATAAAGCATCTTTGAATGCAAGTCATTTTATCCGAGACTGAACTAAATGGTTTGTTTTATCTTGATATGAGCTTCTTCAGAGCATGGTACCTTTTCTGTGTTTACTGCTCTCCTTTATGTTTCATTTCACTGTGAATGGAAGGAATGGATTGAGTGGTTTGTGATCACTGCTTGAAAACGTGTTCTTTCCTTTACTCATATAAGCCTAAGTATAAAGCCTCATCTTCCCAAATATGCATACAAGTCAAAAGTTTAATACACCAATATTAGCTGTGTTATGCATTTCTGCAGAACACGATTGCTGGTTTCTTATTCTTAGTGATGTGCAGTATTTCATTCAACAGTAAGAAGTGAGAAGCTTGAGTTATTTCTCTGTTGTTTGGAAGTAAAGGAGCACTAATTAAGAAAGCCCTTAATCACAGCCCAGCTGTGGAAATGCTACTGTTCAGCTGGTAAATACACAGAGAACCATTTACCTGCTAATTTGTTCCTAAGGATCTAATTAGTGTTTGCAATATTTATATATACTGTATATACAGTACAGTGTTTACTTATTGAGCAGAAAGCTGTTGGCCATATCCCTCCTCCCTGTACTCTCACAATGCACACTTAAGGTTGAATGTAATAAGATAAGTGAAAGATAACATGTATACTCTTGAAAGCAGTATATTTAGTATTTATTCACATTAATGAATTATCTCCTGTTGATTTTGTGGGTTTTGTGTTTATTCAGAATAAACATTTTAATTGAAGCTATAGTCTACAATTCTGTTCAGAAACACTTTTTCTTCTACTGGGTGAAATGGTTCTTCCATCCTGAGAGCAGTCAATACATGATGTGTTCAGAAAAAGGAAGGGAAAGAATCAGACCTCTGTGGCAGCTACAGGACTGTAAAAACTCTGACCAATCAATGACACTCGGTCCCAATGGAAAGAACCAATCAGATGCCTTCATGTCTCATCCTGCTCACACAAACTTGGGAAAATGCATAACCCTCCCTTCACTGCAAATAACCATGTTTTATTATATTCTCCTCAACCAACAATACAACAGTAGAAAAAAAAAATAAGTAAATACATTATACAGCCATAAATAACGAGCAGTCCCTAAGGAAATGGTTTTGTTTCCCTCTCCACTTCCAGTTAATCTTTCTCTCGTTTCGTGTGGCAAACATTTCATACAGCTGATCATCAGCAAAGCCAAAATCCATTTAGGACAAATGTGGTCGATCCACAGCAACACAGCAGGCCTTTCTTCTCTCTTTTTTGCAGTCTTCGTGACTTCGGCATTTAAACTATTAAGACAGATTACCTTGACATAAAAAAATCCTGTGGTGTGTGTTGCCATGGCAGCCGGTCCAGTGAAAGTAGTTAACAGTGTCGCTGCGATGGTGGCCATATAACAAAGTCTGATGTTAAGCAGGCCCCCTGCAGCTCATCACTTAATGTCCTCTTTACATCTGCTCTTTGCTCAGTAAAATGACATCACATGTATGAGCCCAGTGTTTATGCCTGTTTTGATTTTTCCTCTAATCTGTCCGATCTTGTTCCATCTTTTGTCTGGGTTTCATGCTTAGGACAGCTAGCCGATCAGCCCAGCGACTGAATAGACCATCAAGACACAATTAAAGCAAATCCTTGGTGAGCCCTGGAGGACAGGCTTTTGATCAGATGCCTCTTTATGGAAGTGGAGACTAATATGGCCTCTCTTTATGGTCTTTGTGTGGAGCTTGTCTGTCAGATTAGAGCCTATAGCTTTTAAAAACATCTGGAGTCGTGTTCGCAACACAGCCTGTACACACATAAGCTCATACTGTATCCAAACACTCCGTTTACTGGCACACTGTTTGCTCTTTTGCAGTCTTTTTTTGTTCTTCTTTGTTGTGGTTGTGGGATAGAGCAGCCACCTGTCAGATTTAACGTAGCCCCTGTCCATCAGTGGAGCTGTTGATAGGCCGCTGAGCTTTGCCAGCCTTCCCTGTTAGTGACATCACTACATGTCTGGATGTGTCTGTCTGTGCGTCCGGCCTCTCCACACTACAGTTGATGCATAGCCAGATTAAGGCTGTCAGATTTGTCATGCTCGGCTGGCAGTCAGCGTGACACAGAGCCAAATCAGACAAGGATGTGACGAATGACGCCGTCAGCCTACCTCTGTTTGCTTTTGCTTTGCCAGTCATTTTTTGCATCATTTCACACTCTCAGATGTTATTCTCTTCCTGTGGCAAATGATGGATTAGATAATTCTACCCCAAAAAAAGAAATAGTGGTTATTTTCTCAGGCATTTCTGCTTTCTACCTAAGGAAGGTAGAGGATGATATGCACCAGGAATATAAATTGCCAGATTAAAAAAGCCACAGTAGGTAAGAGAAAAAATAATTCCACAACCAAAGGGGAAATATTTTGAGATTAAAGTGGCAAATTTATGAGAAAAGAATTTTTCATCAATTTCCAGAGTTGTCTCACGTGTTGTCGAGCATGACAGAAACATGAGTCACCAAGTGAAAAATATGTGGTATTGTAGTGGACTCTCCATCCATCCATTCATTTTCATCTGCTTATCTGGTCCTGGGTGGGTTTGTAGCTCTGCTAAAATAAAAGACACGTGTCTTTGTGTTGTGTAACTGTCACAGTATTAGTATTGTTCTTGAAAGAACACATTGCAACGTATTGTATTTATTAGACGGCATGGCTCGGTGGGTAGAGTGGCTGTCTTATAACCGGAGGGTTACCAGTTCGATCCGGCCTGGAGCGTTCATGTCGAGGTGTCCCTGAGCCAGACACCGAACCCTTAACTGCTCCTGATGGGTGGGGGTTAGCGCTTTGCATGGCAGCTTCCGCCATCAGTGTGTAAATGTTTGTGTGAATGGGTGAATGTGATTTGTACTGTAAAGTGTTTTGGGTATCGTTTTTTGGTATAGTAAAAGCACTACATAATTTACCATTTCTGTCTGTCAGAGTGGGCATCAGTATATCTGATAACCCAAAATATATCAGGTCCAACATAGGGATATAATGTCGACGTTATTTTCTTAACTCATTGAGTGCCAGCTCTTAAAAACAGAAAGTGCCTTGTTCCAGCGTTTTTGCCCATTTTGAGTCATATTTCAAGACCCAAATAATATTTTGTACCATGTCTCTGAAAACACTGAATAGCTCAAATGAAAGAAGAGACTCTCTATTTCATCATGAAAAGTTTGTTTTTACCTTGTTCCATTCTTGTTTTATCAGAGGAAGAGTAGAGGTCACTTTAACCAAAATCACCACTTTTTGTCCAGATTGTTTTACTTTCTAATCTCGATCGCCTGGTGTATACCGTCTCTCTTTGTGCTCCCAGAAGCCCCAGAATTACTCACAGGCTGTGTGAAAGCAGCCTCATGTCCCTGCTGTCGAAAAAAAGAAAGACATATATACGTATATATACGTGTATATATATATATATATATATATATATATATATACACGTATATATATATATGTGTGTGTGTGTGTGTGTGTATATATATATATATATTTTTTTTTTTTTTTTTTTTTTTTTTTTTGGCACTCAGGCATTTTAAAGGATGTATTTAGCACTCAACGTGCTAAAATAACATAGAAAGTACACAAAATAAAAGACTATACTTCTTCTTCTTCTTCTTTTTATTATCTTGTATGAAAAGAATGCAAAAGTGGCCACTTTCAAGAGTAAATCATAAACTATTCATGAATTTCAGTACATTTTTTTAATACTTTTTTTATGTTTCTTTTCCGGATGGGCTTTCCCATAATAATGCTACAACTCCTCTTTACTTAATTTGATTGGTCAGTGTCAGTGTCAAGGTTTCTATTAGGGTGTCCCAATATGATATTGATAATGGATATTGGTTGGATATCAGCAGAAAAAAAAAATTAGTATTGGATTATATCGGCCTGCAGCTAAACTCTCTGATAGCATCAGTCCATTGCAGACTCCAGTCCAGCTCTTCTATCCAGCAGCAGAGTCCAGTGATCACAACATCAGCTGTGCTAAGGTGCTAACAAAGTAGAAGGAGGAGCAGTGATGTCGACCCTGTGGCAGCATTTTTAGTTAAAGTCTGAAAAAGAGCAAAACTGAACATGAACCAGTTTCCTGTGGTGGAACACAACCAGGAAGTTTAATATGACCAAACTCATCAGCATCTGAAGTGAGGTGACCAGATCTGAGGACATTTCCAGCTCGGAGATAATAACAGTAGTGACCAGCTACTGTAATAACTTTTCCTCTAGTCTACATGCAACATGCATTACTCGTTATCTGTCTTGTGCCCGTATGTTGTCCTATCATTTCCTGTTTTATTTTGTAGGAATCCTGTCTCCCTCTTGTTTCAGGTGTTTTTGCTTCCAGCCCTCTTGTGTTCCACCTGTGGGACTGTCAAGCTCCGCTCTAATTGTTTCCAACTGTTTCCCACTTCCTCATGTTTCAGTTGTTGCGTCTCCCTCCAGTCAGTGTGAGTTTGTCTAGTTTTGTCCTGTGATGTCCTGTCTCTTTTGCGTAGGGCTGTGACGGTATGGATTTTTTATTACTGCAGTGATAAAGCACCCGATCAATGCGGTATGGCGGTTTACCGCAGTTGACAATATGAAAACAAAACATTTGCTTCTTCCTGTTTTACAGGTTGAGGGTTTGATTTTGGTTTTCAGTTTTAGACTCCGTTTGACAGGTTGAGGTTCTTGTTTGATTTTGGTTTTCAGATTAGACTCCCCCAGTAGGTAGAGAACCTTTAGTTTCATAGTTTAGCATTTTTGGTAGCTGAGATATTTCTTTATTCTTTTTTCAGACCAGTGTAGTCAGGCAGCCGTGTGTCGCTTCACCTGCCCAGGAACACACGTGAGCGGATCCCCACACCTTCCTCCACCTCTGCCACTCTGTGTGAATCTAAAATAAAGTTTAGAGAGCCGTGCTTCTGGGTTCTGCTGAAACCACACGTGACATTTACTTTATGTACAGTACATGAACTATAATATCCTGAAGTGACTTTGCCCCCCTACATACAAACACGCATATCAGGAGCAATGTATTGTTTAGTGCCTTCCTCAAGGATACTTGTGACCAGTCGAAACACAAACACTACAATAGGCCCCATATTTACCTGACAACTGAATGTCTTCATGTTCAGCTGGTTTACTGGATTTCTGGCTAGTCATGTAAACGCTGTGTAATAGTGATATTTACACACAGAGGTTGGAAAATTCACTGCCTTCTGTCTTGATTCCCAGGAGGATACAAATATATACGGTTAACCTTTATATCTGCTTCTCTCTGTGTTATGTATTTGGTTTTTCCAAAATTTAGACTATATTTACTCAGGGGACTGCAGCCAGTGACAGTGTGGACTCCACGGTGTAGCAGCAGGGTTGGAGCTTAGCGAAGGGTCAATTCCTGCAAAAAAAAGAGGGTGAGAACAGCTTTGAAATGAGTACAGTGAAGCAGTTGCAGCCTGCAGGGTTGAAGGACAGATTTAGGACAATTGCGAGTAGAAATGTTGCCAAAACTGCCGTGTGCACATTCTCAAAGCTGTGTGGCTGAACTGTTAGGAGCTGGAGGTTTGCTACTGCTGCTATTCCTACCTGCAGTCAAACAGTGGTGTCTTAGTTTAGAGCTGAAATCAAACACCTGTGTAGGTGATTAACACGACACCTGGCTAATGCTACTTACAAGAAAATAAGTGACACCTGCCAGCCAATCACAGCTGACATTGTCTGTGTTATAATGAAGAGCAGGTGGGGGCATCATGATGAAGTTCAGGGTCTGAAAGTGGAACTACAGCTGTAGACATGACCGCACACTGTTTTATACCAGTATGTGTTTGTACTGCACACTCAGTTAAACAGAGCAGTTATAAAAAAAGAACATTCAGTTGTGTAAAATGTAACACAGTGATGATTGTTTGGTGACTTATTCATGTCCATGGTAACTTAAAACTGTTGTCCTTGTGAGACAGAAGCTGCTTGTCTCTTCAGAAATCTGTTCATTGCATCTGGTTGTCAGCCAAGCTTTTTAAAGTGGAGTATGGCATAGATGGGTTCAACTGGGTTCTTCTGTAGTCTTCATCTATCCATGTGTGGCTGTGCCCTTAAACAACCTTCAGTCTTCTTGCGGATCTTCTCCTCCTCTTCCTCCTCATCACTATGAATAAAGCCAGGACGTTCCGCTCGATCCGTAGCCTAGCAACATGGTCGCGGTGGTCTTGCTCTGTGCAGCACACCACACTTTCCGTGTTCGATGTGAAACCAGCTTTAGAAGGATATTAGCAGATTTTAACTTTATGGATCAATATGTCAAATCCAGTATGATCTAAAGATGCAAACGATGCATTTCTGTAATGCTGGTGAGGCACATGATGAGCTGCAACTGTATTTTTATGATGTGTCTCCAGTGCTTCACGGAAAACATTACTACTAATTAGCACTGGCCTTTGTGGAGGCAGAGCAGGGACCGTCTATAAAGTGCAACACCAGAAGGAAAAATGATAAGCGTTCCCCTTATATCTGCCTCATTCTGCTGACTTTGACTTGTGGTTGAATGTATTTTTTATGAATTGTTTGATTTTTATGGGAATCATATTCAATAACTTCTACATTATGACCTGTAGCATCACCAAATTACAGTTAAATCTCACATAAAGATGCTCAATTGCAGATCTTTTTGGTTAGGTTTAGGAAAAGATGATGGTTTGAGTTGAAAGTAGGGTTAGGATAAGGATTATTATCGGGAAATCAATGTTTACTGTCAAAATCACAAAGCCACATGCTTAACAAAAATGGACTGAGGAAGTGCTGCTCAAACGAACAAAGAAATACAACCAGGGCGGCAACAACGAATCAATAACATTGATAAAAATTGATTGTTAAAATTGTTGGCAACGAATTTCATTATTGATTCGTTGTGTCATGTCATTAATATATCAGTCACCACTACGTCAAGGAGCTCAGTGAGTTGAGCGAACGGGTGCACACTGCTGTGAAACACCATAGAAGAAGAGCAGAGTAGCTCATATGGAGCTAGGGCTGTGACAGTATGGATTTTTTTATTACCACGGTGATAAAGCTGCAACCCCCGATCCTCGACATGCTCGTCACCTCTGTCAATGGTTGTGTATGACGGCTTCACTACAGTGACCCGCACTGGTTGCACGCTTCCCTCAAGGACCCATTTTATGAGCTATTTGACATCAACATGTAGTTTTTGTTTTAATTATTCAAAATTTATTACTTTAAGAGTTCTGGGATGTCCATGCAACAACCTGTGATGTGTGCAGTTTTTTTGCACTGTCAATTTGAGATAATGTCCTGTTTTTGAATAAAAGGATAGAAATTAATTATCCGATTCATCGATCAATCAAAAAATAATCACTGATTAATCGATTATTAAAATAATTAGTTAGTTGCAGCCCTAAATATAACCAAAAGAGGACTCTAAAGTAGACTGAGGTAGGTAAAACAACCAGACAAAGCACAAACAAAAAGGCCCTCAGCGGCTAGCCACCAGGATACTAAAAACTAAGCAACAAGGTGAGCAACACGTCTTAGGTCAATGATTTACAAAGTGGCAGCGAGGAACAAGTCGGCACACTGGAAGTCAGTATCCTGGACTGAAGGGCTGGCACTCCTTAAATAGCTCCTCATCCATCCAGATGAACAGCAGGGATTGGTGGGCAGGAGTCTGGCGGCCACGCCTCCACAGACAGGGATCCCATCCTGGCGTTGGTACTGCATATCCCAATTAGCATGGCAGAGACAGACCGGTGGCAGTACGTTTGATCCACCACTTCCAGAGCATTTGTTTGATTATCTTTGGTTGTGGCATGAACAGGGAAAAAAAACATATCTTCAATAGACCTGCTTGCCAAAAAATGCCACCAAGAAGACTGTATGCTGCCTGATATTTATTTCCAGGGCATTTTTATCTGGGCTTTGACAGCTGGACAGTAAAAGAACAATGTTTAGAGTTGTAAAACTGGGCTGGACAAAAAAAATGACCCTACCAGCTGATTTTTCTTGTAGAAAGAGAAAAATCAAGATATATGAGCATCCAAACAAGACGACCCTGCCTGTGGCGCTTATGCAGCAGTGTATGCACACTATGTGTCCACAATTTCTCTTATTGTTTGAATCCAAAGAAATAAAAGTGAATGTCACCCGTTTATAATCTCAGATACGATCCACAGTTTTATTGTGCAGCAGGGAGACATTTGGTATTTCCTCTAGCAGATACTGTTAGATAAGAGTGAGACCTCATATAAACAGTTCACCAGAGCCAGGTTTTATGGGACTCTTATTCTCCACGTCTATTGCAGCAGAACTCTGGATCACCTCAGCAGCCCCAGTTCTTGGTTTGTTATGCAATCACATTCTCAGCATGCTTGAATTTTCAGTGTAACAGATGTGACCAACCCCATGGTTTAATAGGCTGTTCCCCAATCCATGTTTGTCTGGCTGCCGTCTCACTGATAAGCACATGTCCCAGTGTGACCCAGCAGAGTCAGAGCTGGCTGCTAGTTATCCCTATATGTTAAAATGACAGGCAGGTACTACACATAGGAACATGCTCCAGTACTAATACTGCTTTGATGGAAACTCTCCCTCCTCTCCCAACTTCATGGAGGTTTGAGGAGTCATATACCTCTCCATAATGTTAGGGCTGAAGCTGGTAAAGCTCATCATTATGACAGTTTTCTGTGGTTCCTTTGTTCAAATACAGTCTCTGGAGGCCACCTTGCAGTGTTAGATGTCTTATTGGAGTTCATTTTAAAAGGCAGACAGAAGCTGACAGATATGTGTATAGCAGGGACTCTGTAAAACTTACTAGAACCACATAAGATGAATCTTTTTCCAAGAATGGCCAAGAAAAGATAAGGCAAATATATTCATTATTATACATGCTAAGTGCACCTGCCTCAATGTCTCTATTTGTTTTATTTTTGAATAATGTTGAAGAGTTTGAGGCATTATTCAGTCAAGTGATACCATCCACAACTTGCTATAGGCAGTAAAACAACTTGACTTCCTAAAAATTGTGGTCAAAATTACATTACGAGAGAATGTTTTTTTTTTCTTCTTTTTTTTAATCACTGGATGACGTTTGTATTCAACGTGTCACACTTATGTTTAATCAAAGTCTGCATAGCTGTTAGTGTTGTGTGAAACCAAAAGTAATGTACATATTTTAACCCAAAATTATCTTTTACTAAACCTACCAACAGTAGTTTCGTTGCCTAAACCTAAACATTACTGAGAATGCAATTTCGAAATGGCAGTAGTGCCAAGAGTGTTAAATACTGTAACATTGAAATGTTGATATATCTGTAGTTCGAAAGAAAGGTGTATCGCCAACATTTTATTTTGGTAACTGAGTTGAAAAAAAAAGCAGCAGACTCATCCACTGTCTCATCCTCACATTTCAAGCTGCTGTGAGCGGTCGTGTAGCACAATGTGAAGTTAGTTAAGTCCAAATTAGGAGACGTCGTCTTTCTGTACAACCCTGTTTCCTAGAAATTGTATTTGTATGTTACTAAGTCACGTTGTGCTTAATGAGTGAAGGGCTGTGTTTATTTGCTGGGTAGGGAAGTGGTTGGACTGGATGGAGGGTTCAGAATCAAGGACAGACTCTGGAGTCCTTTGTGTAATTAGCTTTGGACTTGAGTGAAACATGAATAAATTTATTGTGTCTCTTGTTAAAACTGCTGATTTTTTTCTCTAAACCAAGGTCATGATGTTTCTCTAACTTGAACCAGGTGCTGATTAGATACACGTCAGCATAATGAAATAATGAACACAAAGTAATACAGAGAACGGACGTATTGGTGGAAAACACTGCAGTGCTTGGACAGATAGCACTGGGTCTGTTTCTGCTGCTTTTATTTGTCAATGACAGACTTGACAAACTAAAGTTAATATCAACTGTAAAATGGCACGATTTTCCCTTTTCTATTTCAATTATAAATGTCACTCTTGTCCAGACTTTGTGTCCTCAGACTTTGAGGTGTTACAGCCAGAGAAGAGACGGGGGGCCATGAGGTGTCCTTAAATGACCAGAGCACAGAGCAAACACCCACCTGGAGCCTCAAATGCCGTCCAACAGCAAACACACAGCCTGCCATGCTGACTGTCCCCAGATGACCCAGCAGGCAAACACACAGTCAAAGTATTAGTGGTAGTGGTAGTAGTCAGTTCTGTCCTCAGTCAGCAGGGTCAAGCTGGACTGACTTATAGGTTGAAAGAAACTGGTTACCAGAACAATCCCACCCATTGAGGGTTTGTGCTGTGCAGTTGTTTTATATCAAATATATCGTAACATAAATAATTTATCATTTACAGTAAAATAGAATCAGATGTAGAGTCCTTACTCTGGGACTCCTGAATGGAGCATGTGATGTTTTAATTTCTCCACCAGAATAGAATGGTGCTGTGCAGCCAGAGTGTGATTTAACACACACTATACAGTAATGTCGTTATCACTTACTGGAATATGCACACGCTGTAAAAGTCCCATTTTTGAAATTCCTTTCTTGCTGAATGGCTGCGCCTTACAAAAAATGCTCTATCACTAGATTAAAAAAAGACAAATCAATTGTGGGACTTTTGCCTTGTTTCCTACTTCATAAAACGTTAATAATAATAATAGTGCAGTCAGCTGTTGTTTTGCAGGTATGTAGGTATTGCGTTTTGATCTTTATACAAATTTTTATATGATTGTTGCATCAATGTGATGACATAAGTACCAGTCTGGTTATTATAGTCATTTTTTAAGTGACTTTGTAGAAAATGTGCTATTCCTATAGTAAAATCTATTAATGCCACTATATGTATTGATATGGTAATATATTCTTATATATGCCGTGATACTACTGTCACCATCTCCCCATCTACATCTCCATAATGTCAGACTTTAATAGGAAATCATGAACAGTAAATCCTGTGAAAATGGGGCTCCTAAGGACAAACGCTTATTGATTGTGGATTTGGGGCTCATTATCCCATAAATGTATCTGTAGTGAATCTCCATATTTTATTTTTCCATAAAATCCGCAAAACCTTTAATAATATTTTGATAACATTTTGGAGGCCCACTCTTGTTTTTTTTTTCCTCATTGCAACCTCACAAAAATCAATAGGAGCCAAATGCAAAGTTTCCTCTGTTACAAGCCTCCAGACTCATGTTTACTGAAGTAAAGTCACTTGTTAGACAGACTTGGTTAATATTGGGACTCTGAAGAGACACAGTCCTGATAGCAGCAGCACTGCTGCGTCATCAAACTTATCTGTGCACATATTCACAGGCTGCTCCTCTCAATATCAAACGCAAGATTAATCTGTGATAATTCAGCTCTAACATTCTAATCAGTCTAGTGTGACAACCTCCTCTCCTCCTCTGCTCTGCTCATCCATTCTCTCTCCCCTCCTCTGTTCATTCTCTCCTCTTTCCTCCTCTCCTGTTTCCTCCTCTTTCTCCTCCCCTCCTTTCCTCTCCTCTGCTCTCCTCCCCTCTCCTCTGTTAATTCTCTCTCCTCTTTCTCCTCCCCCCCTTTTCCCTCTGCTCTCGTCTTCTCTCCTCTGGTAATTCTATCTCCTCTTCCTCCTCTACTCTCTCCTACTTTTTCTTCCTCTCCTCCTCTCCTCTGTTCATTCTTTCTTCTCCACTTCTCCAGTCCATTTTATTCACCATGCACTTTGAAAGACTGGCCGCTAATTTGGCTCAGTCACGAGAGCAGACTAAGTGATGAATCATTGGCAGTGCAGGCGCATAATGAAGAAGATATCCCTGTACGGAATGTCATGGCAGCCCTGTTCTCACCTTTACTTTTCCATTTGTCAGGGCACAAGCTCTGGAGTGTATCTTTACTGCGATAAGACTCGATAAGAACAGGCAAATGCAGCTGAGATAAGACGAGCTAACTGAGATCTGTCGAGTCTTTCCAAACCTCAGACAGGGCGTGTGTTTCTTTACCATCTGTCTGCTTTTTCCACCAACAAATTCCTCCCTTCCCTTTGTGTCATTTCACTTCCTGAACTTTAATTGATTGCTGTCTCTCTCCATCTTTTTTCATTGTTTCATTGTTTTTTTTTTAAGTCTTTCTCTTTCTTTGTTGCTTCTCTTTGTATGTTCTTCCAGGACATGTATTTCCATCCATCCATCCATTATCTACCGCTTATCCTCATAGGGTTGTGGGGGGCTGGAGTCTATCCCAGCTGTCTTAGGGTTAAAGGCAGGGTACACCCTGGACAAGTCTCCAGTTCATCACAGGACACATAGAGACAGACAACCACTCACACTCACATTCACATCTACGGTCAATTTAAATAAGCCAATTAACCTAATCCCCATGCATGTTTTTGGATGGTGGGAGGAAGCCGGAGTACCAGAGAAAACTCACACAGACATGAGGAGAACATGCAAACTCCACACAGAAATGCCCCGGGCCGGGAGTAGAACCTCATACTTTCTTGCTGTGTGGCGACTGTGCTAACTACTACACCACATCTACCTCCTTCTTCTGTGAAATCCCTCTCTCTCCGGTCATTCTCTGTGTGGTGTATATCTGTTGTTGCACTCCTCCGATCCCCCCTCTTTTGGTTTCTACTTCCTTTCCAGTGAAAAAAGTGTCACTTGGCACTTTTAAATAAAGTTTTGTCGCCTCCTTCACCGTAGCCTCCTCCATGGCAGTGAGACTGTTTATCAGACAGACTTCACACTGACATGTGGCTCTATCTTCCCCTGCTCTGTGAAATAGGGTCACAGGCAGAAAGAAAACTTTCCCTTTCATGTCAGAAGCTAGTGGGTGAGAGGAACTAAAGGGGGCCATGCCAGCCAGCTAGACAGCCACCCACCTGCTGTCCAGACTGAGGCACACTGCAGCTACTTCCCTGTCTTATGTGGGTGGATGTGTGTTTGTGTGCACTCTTCTCAACTGGTCATCGCAGGCCAACGGTCGACCCTGCCCATGTTTTGCTTGGGTTTATGTATCTCACCTGATGTTTTTGGTATCTCGCTTGATTTTATTCATAGATTTCTCCCCGTCTGTGTGTTTTTTCTCTCTTCTCTGTAGCTGTGATGCCAGTGTGAGAGCCTCGTGCTGAGCTTGGGACTGCAGCAACGGGACAAAAGACATAAGAGGAGAAAGAAGAGGACGGGAGGCAAAAAAACAACATAGGAAGAAGCCAACAAAAGAGCTGTGAGAGGAGGAGATGGCATGTTGATTAGAGCTGAGTTTAAGAGCCAAACCTGAGTGTGGAGGTAGATAGGCTACAGAGACTACTGAAGATACTCAGACTCTCTGCAGCCAGACAGGTTGAAAAACTGAGAGGCAGCCATGAATTCAGGGTACTGGCTGTGGCTGTAGGCCTGCTGCTGAGAGGATACATTTCAGACCACAACCACACCTACACTGCATCTCCCTGAACCTTCATCCATCTGAATCAGCGACCCCTCCATTTCCTCTTCCTCTTAGCCTTCGCTGCGTAGCCCTGTGAGTCCTGTGTACTGTGCTGTAGCAACACTGTCAAAAGACGAGTAAACCAGAACTAGAGTGACTGTGCCACAGTCGCCTGTTGCAGACGTTGACTGGCAGCTGCCTTTTATTCCTGCACATGGACTGTTGATGAAGAAAGATGGCAGTGAGACTGGCAGGCTCCGCCCCTTCCTCTCGGCCACCCTCCCTCCCTCCAGCGGCTCGGACCGGTTAAGGTTTGTCTGTTGGCATCCATCGCAGCATCGGCAGCAGCTGGAAGAGCGCGGGAAGGAGCAGTATGCAGGAAACTGACTTACCGGCCACAAATGCCTTTAAAGGTAAACGCTAAGTGTGTGTGTGTGTGTGTGTGTGTGTGTGTGTGTGTGTGTGTGTGTTAAGGTCTATATAGAATATATATGTCAAAAAATGTGTCCTGACCCACATCAGACACGCTACGCTACTTGGTGACTTAGTGATCTTCTAAATAGACAGTATAACAGAGCTACCACACATCCACGGTGTCCGCAACAACTCAGATCTTTTCAGATTGAGATCCCTGAAGTGAAGTCTTCTTAAATAGGGCTCTGTGACCAAATGTTCATCAATTCATGGGTAGTGGACATGAAAAAGATGGAGAACCACTGCTCTGTATAGTGCTCCATAGCATGGACTACTTTCTAACAACACTTGCATCATTCAGCGCAACTGTATTTAAGGACTAGAGAATGAGTGAACACAGAGTGATCTTTGACACAGCCTTACATATAAGCAACATTTTAGAAGTGCTGACTCATCTACATATGGCTCAGTTTCTGTGCATGTTGACATCTATGAGGGAATCAGACAGTTTGAGGTGAAAAGGTCAAGGCTCTGTAGAGGAGCACTGCTCTAATAGGCCCTGTGCTGCTCACAGCATTAGCCTCCATACACTTTGTATTTTCTCATTAAAAGTAATCACCTTCTCTAATTCTGATTGTTGTAACTGGAGTCATATGTAGAGGAGGCCCAGCTCTTCCTCTGGGGACTAACTTCCCTTGTTTGAGCTGGAACCACAGATCAAACCAAACACCCAGCAGCACCAGTAAATGAACAGGGTTCAGACCTGTGACCTGCTGACTGGCCTCAGTCAGATCACCTGAAACCTGTGCACTTTTAGGCAATCATGGTGTTTTCAGAAGACATTTAAAGACTGCATCCACAGATTAATTTAGTTCAACCCTCAATGAACCGCTGCTTCTTCCATGTTGACTTTCTATTATTATCTTTTCCCCTGTTATCCTCATTTTCTGATTCGTATTCTTTATGAGACTCTTAAGCTTCATATGTTTCACAGAAGACATTTTGACATTTTGCTACAGTAGGTCAGAGAAGGTCAGGTGTAAATAGACACACCTGAATAGAACAGAGCCATTATTGATGTTTGTAAGTAACCTGTGCTATAATGAGTCAAACTCCCTGCTGTGAAAAAGTCATATTGTACCCTGCTGTCTATCCCTCATTAGGTGTGGTATTGATTTATCTCTCCCCCAAAAAGAAAAAAAAATGGTGGAAACCTCAAAAATTCATGAAAAATCAAAATGTGGAGGTATTGGAGTAGCCTAGCTCTGTTACCTGCAGGATGGCAGGGTGAAGTGGGGGTATGGTGATCTGCTGGCTGACAAGCAGTGCCTCTCCAATGGAATAAAGTTCTTATTTTAAGAGTGCAGTGGGTGTTATTTAATAAAATAACTTTAATAACGCACAGCATTAACAAGTGAAAATACCCTTGAAGAGATTAAATGCAAAAAGGTATGAAACTAAAAATCACTCTCAGTGAGAAAAATCTGACTTGGGCTAGTCGCTCCAGGATTAACACACCCCAGTTTCCAACTGTACTGGTGGTGTATTGTTGCATTGTGGGTAATGCAGGTGCCAGGTTGTGTGAAAAATAAAACAGATATCTCTTGTTCTTTTGTATCTATGTTGATCATTTTTAGCTGTCCATGTGGCAGATGCTAAATCTGATGTGTTACTCAGGATAATCCACAGACTCACTGTTAGCAGCTCTCACTGGAGCTTCTTTCTAACAAAGAAATAGCCTTTCTGCTGTTCGTCATGCACTGCTCTGTGTATTTAAAATCCACATTGAAATGTTGACACATCACAAAGACCATTTGCATGGTCTTTCCAGGCTGCTGTGAATTTCACTCTGCCATTTTCTCATTGATTGTTGAGAGTTTGCTATGATGATCGCTATGCTGTGATGTTTCCATTGGCACTGTTAACCAGAGCATGGATAGCAATGCACCTCCTCCACTCACCACTGATTTGACAAAGCAATTTGACCTGCGGCTGCTAGATGGTATAAACAACCAGGGGCATGTAGTGGCTGACAGAACCTGTATTGTGAGGAAGATGGCATGATTGACAGACTCACATATAACCTGGCTAGCTGCTCTCTGTTGTTTCCTATATGGTAATTAAACTGAACATGGAGTCTAGTGGGGCTAGCATGCAGTGTGTGTGCTGCATTGTTAAGAGTTTGATTAATGCACTTCAAATCTTTACACACACTGGCTTATCTGGGGATATGTGTATGTACAGTATCCTTCTGTTACTGTTAGTGTGGTCAACTACTGCAGATACAGAGAAATCACTCCAGAGCCAAGCCTCGTCTCTGTTCTCAAATCACGTGTTACATAATTCATCAGCTCTATGTGTGTGTGTGTGTGTGTGTGCGCACGTGCCTGGGTTAGTTCTGGTCAGTCTCTGCTGAGGTCTGGTGGGGTTGGAGTTGAATGAGGTCATCAGGTGGTTGTGAACAAACATACCAAGGGCCATTCAGCAGGTAGACACCCATGGTCGATAGCTGTTAACGTAAAGTTTGTCTGTGCAGAGTTCATGTCAGGTAAATCACACACACACACACACACACACACAGATGTCTGGCCCTCCTCTCTGCCCAGTGTGTTCAGTGTGTTTTAATCCTCACTGTTTTCCATGGTGAGCTTGTTATTGCATGCATTGTGTTCTCAGGTGATGTTCAGAAGGAGGAGTGTTCAGTTGCTCTGGCAGACACACACCAAGGCCATGTTGCCAACACAACATGAACATAAAAACAACTTTTTACTCCCATCACACTCTTTCCCCCTGAACTGTTTTCATAATGGCTTCCCAAACCCTCTAACTCTAATGAGCATCTCAGCTTCTTTTAGCTTTTCGTTCTGGTTTCCTGGTCTTCAGATTTCATCCATCCTGTGCTCAGGCACAGCAGGCCTACCTGCAAAGCACCAAACAGCAGCAAGAGTTAGAGACCAGCTGGTGAACATAGTGGAGTATTTAACTGTATTTATAGAGGTGGAGTTTTTTTTTCTCAGGTGTTGAAGGAGATTGAAATTCAGCTAAAGGGTGCATGGGTATTAGACTTAAATTCATCAGGAGAGCAGAAACATGATGAATGCTAATGCTACTCTTTGTCTGCAGGTTGTGTAAATGGGATGCACCAAAATGAAAACTCCTGGCCAAAACCAAATGTTAAGAAACACTGAATACTTTTTCAGCATTGCATGAATGAAACACCAAATGAATGAAAGTGCACTTTTTACCTTTTTGTATTTTTTTTTAATTCCAATTTAAAATATTGATTGAAACATTCCAACAGACACCAATACAAAGCACAGTAATACTATAACTTTACACCAGTCTGTCTGCTGTGTCCACTAAGATGCCCACTTATTTTATTCACTGACGTTGGATGTATGATGCCTTAGTTTGTGATAATGTTATTTTTTTTATTTTTAACTCACTGAGTGCCAGCTGTTTTATAAAACAGAAAAGTGCCTTGTTCCAGCATTTTTACCCATTTTGATTCATATTTCAAGACCCACAGAATATTTTGTACTATGACTCTAAAAACACTGAATAGCTCAAATGAAAGAAGAGACTCTCTGTTTCATCATGAAAAAAATGTTTTTACCTTGTTCCATTCTTGTTTTATCAGAGGTAGAGTAGAGGACACTTTCACCAAAATCACCACTTTTTGTCCACATTCTGTTTTACTCTCTAATCTCGATCGTCTCCACTTCCTGTTTTGATCTCTATGGTGTATACCCTCTCTTTATGTCCTGAGGTATTATTACGTCAGTGGCACTCAAGCGTCGGATCTTAAATGACGTAAAAATACATCAGTGGCACTCAAAGAGTTAACGTTGCACTGTCTGCTGGGAATGGGAAATGCTGGTGTACAGAATCCATCGTCCTCTACAACCAAGAATGAATCCTTTTTGATTTGGCACCGTCACCAGCAAACTTCTTTTTTGCCATCTCAGAGACATCAGCCACGGCTGGAGTGAGTAGAGTCCCTCCCATACTCTGCATGCTGCTCAGGGTGAGTTGCTGCTGTACTTCTACCATCTAGTCTGAAAGTAGCCTCCCAATGGAGGGCATTGGCAAGTCCTCAGGGCAGCTCTACTTCTTCTTCCTCTCATGTTGGACCGAGGACAGACTGGACAGTACAGTGACTCTTGAGGTAAAAGTGATAAAACAAGACAGGACGGTCCAGGGCTAGCTGGTTAGCATGCTCATCAGTGTAGAGACTGCATCTGTGCAAAACAATACACAGTCAACACTGTAACCTCTTCACATTCTGTTTTAGAATGATTTAAACTCAAATCCTGCTCACATCTTTGACACAGTACCGCTCTGAGCCATTCACAGAATCCCTATACCTCTACTCATCAATGTCCTGATGGAAACTGTACAATCAACAAATGAGAACTTTTATAGACTCATGGGGCATCGTAGGAAAATCTGCTGGACTGTACTGTGTCACTAGGCAGAGGGTGAATAAAATGGATACTTCATGGAAAGCCCAGTGAAAAACAAATCATGTTCAGCTATTTATTTCCTTCTGAATAGAGGAAGAAGACAAGCAGTGTCCTCTCACCACAAAGCAAAAAAAACGTCTTGCTCTAAATCTAACCGATGTCATCTTTTTTCTTCACCTCCATTTTCTAACAACCCCCTTGAGGCAGTGGAGACACAGAGAGCCAATACTGCAGAGTCAGTCTCAGTCGCAGTTTACCTCCCTCTTTCTCATCCTCCTGTCTTTTCCCTTTCTGCATTTGACACATTTTCTCACTCTGCCTCTCCCTAGGCGGTCACCTTTCTCGATCCCTCTCCATTTATCTCACTCTGTCTGTCATCCTGTCCTCCTCCCTCCTCTGCTCTTTCTCACACTGTGGTCTCCCACCACAGTCAATCCATATTGAGCTGTACTAATGTGGAGCCCTGGCCCATCCATAAAGTGACTGACAGCTCTGGGTTATTAGACGAGGACCTCCTGCCCCTCTGCCTGGGGCGGAGGCCTCAGACATACTGGATATCTGTCTGTCTGCCTCTGGGTGGAAAATACATGCTTCATTCTTTACAAGCCTGATATGTCACTATGTCAAGTTTCCGAGTTAATTTAGTGAGAACAAATGTTGCTTTGACACTTTCTGCTCTGAGGAGTTCAGTAACTACAGTCCACCTACCACTCATAGGAGTGCTTCATCATATTTGGGAGCAGGGGTTTGCTCGCTGTCCAGTCTTGGATAGAGGCAGAGGTTCATCTCTGTGTGTTCATTGGACAGATATTTAGCATGTTTAGACAGTTAGCATAATGCAGAGCCTTGAGCTTTTTGGGACGGTTAGCCAAACTATGAGGAATGAGTGGTGTCTTAGCAGCTGGATAGCTAGTCTACATTCAGAAATCACCTGCTTGATAAGCTGGAAAGTCTATTTTTGCACAAAGAAGGTGCAACTTTTGCTCTTACTCTCTTACTTTTGCTCTTGAGTAATTAATAACATAATTCATTTCCAATCAGTAAAATGATGTGTACATGATTACTTTCCTGCATAAATTACATACAGTGGTGTAAAAAGAAAATTACTGTATAACCACTACATATACAGAAAGATATGTATCAGCATGGACTCTAGCCCCCCTCTCTATTTAGTAAAATGATTCAGTGCAGCTGCTCCATCAGACAGCCTGCAGAGAGCTAACTTTTCACAAACAGAGTGGAGGAGGAGACGACAGGATGTCTTAAAAGTCAGAGAGGAAAAAAAGAAAAGAAACAACGCTCAGACAGGAGAAACAAGACAAGGGTCTGTTAGTGGTTCATGTGATGAAAAGTTCTGGAACATGAGCCTGTTAGCTATTCCTGACTTTATCCAGAGTTTATAAGCTAGCTCACTTTTCTTTCCATATTAGCTCACATTTCTGAAGAAAATTATGTATTTATTCATTCATTGCTTCCTCTACCAAGTAACTGTTATGTTGTTCTTTTCATTAATATGAGGATGATCGTCGAAAATATCACTAAAGTGCATAGTGCATCTAAAACATGATTAAAAAAAAATCCCTGCTGGCCTCATGGTGGGCTAATGGAGGGAATCAGTAATGTTTATTTTCATGGGGCCCAAAATCCCTGCATACACACACAATTATGAGGGGATCTGATGATCTGCTGATTACATACACATGCACTCTGAAACCATGAATGTGGACAGTATTAAATCCTTTTGAAGGTGAAGGTGAAGTTGATAATGTTCAGTTGCTCGATGATGAGGTAAATGTCCTCCCATGCTTCACTTCACAACAAGTGGTTCCCAGTTTTGTTGCACAACCTACATATTTAGTGGTTTATATACACATTAGCTGCTGATTGAGATGCCTTTGTGCAGTGGTATTTTAAGATTAACGTAATCTATGGTCATTTTTGTGTGGCAGTTTACACCCTCTTCTAAATCCCCTCTGATGTGCATCTTTCTTGTAAATTATTTGAAGGAACTATAACAACAGGAAGGAAACATCACACATGCTAAGTTACCACGGTAAATATTCCTATATTATGCAGCCTGGTGGAGACACCAGTTTCAGCGCACAAATGGACAGAAATCCTGCTTATTTATTTAAAGTTTCTGAGTATAGGCTATTTGACTTTCTTCATATGTTTAGCATTTCAATACAAACAGTATTTATTCAGCACTTAAAGCTAGGCTATAGTCTGTCATGTTAGAGAGTTAGCACGAGAGCTAGCAAGATTTGAAAGTGGCACCTCCTCACAGCCTCCTCTAAGCTCCTCCCACACCTCCAAAGCCACGCCCCCTCAAACTTGAACATCTGACAGTAGGATTCAGCAGGGAGAGGAGAGCCGCTAGGTTCTCACAATCACCACAACTGTAAAACGTCCCGTTCAAAGCCAATTTATCGAATTATCATTTTATCACCTTTATAATGACTTTGGCTGTGCAATATGGCCAAAATGTCATATCCTATAACCTCTTCAATATGACCAGCTTACACCCACAAAGAAGCTGATGTTAGCACTGGGCTAAAGGCCCAAGTGTACGTGGTGGAATGGACACGGAATGCGTGAAGCTCAAATTTTATGACCGCGCGGTCTCCACTCCACATTGTTGCCACACAAAACACTGCTCGGCATCTACTTTTCACATCGACACATCACATCAGTGTGACATGGATCTTCTGATTCACAGAAATTTCACAGGAAACAGCTAGCGGGAGAGCACTCCACTATGGAAACTTTGAGCTGAACGGACATCTAGATTCTTCTTTGTTCACATTTCCTGATAAATAATGTTATGTTGTGAGCCACAGTTAGCATTCCAGTTAATAAAAAGAGGTTTGTTGCCAATCAGGTTAGCTCGCTAGTTGTAGCGTTAGCTGATAACATAATGGTTGCTATGGTAACGTCAAGGGCGTAATATATATCTCTGTCTGTGTCTTCCTTCCTGTCTGTGAAGAAGTGATCCTCCTCAAAGTAGTGTTACTGTACGTTGTGACGTTTGTTCCCATTTACGTTTTCATCATGAGTGTGGAGCTAATGTTACCATCACATTAACACATGCAACACAGCTTAGGAACCTGGTAATTGTCTCAGTACCGTTAGCATAGCAAACACTATGTTATCAGCTAACGCTAGCTCTAGCAAGCTAGCTTGGTGAGAGACAAGCCTTCATAATTCACATGAACAGTGATATTAACTGGAATGTTAATTATGGCTCCCAACATAATGCTACTTACCAGTAAACAGCACCAGTGTCTCCTCAGATGAAGGAAACATGAGCTGAGAGCTCAGACCATCAGCGACAGTGAAGACCTGACAATGACAGTGGAGACCTGTCAATCACACTGTAGCCACGCCCCAAAGCTTTTTGTGTTATTTTCACCATATATTTGACCATAATTCATTAAATCGACACTTTGATGTATTCAAACATTATTTAAACTAACAATTGAGACCAAAAGCTCACATTTATATTGTTTACAGAAGTAATATAGTAGGAGAGAAAATGGTCATTTTCCCATACACTTCAATGCAAACAGACCTAGTTGTTTTTGAAACCACCGGTATTGCCCCCTGCTGGCTGGTGGAGAGAATGCAAGTTTAAGTTACTTCCATATGGGCTTCGTTGAACAAATTCTGGTGTTGCTCAGTGCCTGTAGCTGCCACAGAGGTCTGATTCTTTCCCTTCCTTTTTCTGAACACATAATGTACTGACTGCTCGCAGGATGGAAGGAACCTTTCACCCAATAGAACAAAAATTGTGAACAGAATGACAGACTATAGCTTTAAACCTGCTTTCTAATAAGACATGAAAGTCTCACTTTTTATAATATAAGACCTCTAGTTGTCTGCTTGCCAGCTTTAAATCACAAGACAATCTACCTACATCTTTCTGTTTTTCACTCATTACAGTACGGTAAATGGTTCAGTTCCCAATGTTTTAGGCTGCTTATGGTCTTAAAGGAGAATTATAGCTGAGCATTCAGCACAGCTCTGCAAATAAAGCTGGTTTAAGAGTGTGAGCAGGCAGCTCAGCCCTGTGGGACCACACAGGTGATGAGTGCTGGAAAGAGGATGAGTTGTTTCATGAATGAAAACGTGTTGTTGAGAATGACAAGCCTCCAACGACACACACACACACACGCTTACAGCAATCAATTAAAATTACATGATTTTCTGTGTAATATTTCTGCACTGCGGTGTTAAAGAAATAGTTCAGCGCTGGATTCTCACAGATACAGCTGAAAACATTGACGCACAACATACACAAAGCCTTGAATAAAACGACATGTTTCAAGAGGAACATTGTCGTGATGAGATGTAGGATCCAGGCTGTTTCATCTGTTGACTCATTCATGTGTAATAGAGACTGCCGGCACACCACTGGTCAGACAGCTGTTTGTAACAGATATAGAGATGGAGTCTGTATCAAAGATACCTTTGAGGAATTTTGTGGGAACACTCTCTATTGAACAAGTAGAACACCTCATATGGGACACAGTATGCTGTAAAACCAACAGAAAAGAGGCAACAGAGCAAAGTTTTCTGACATCACAGATAAGTCCCAGTTAATAGGAGTTTTGTGTTTTACTTTATTTTTTCCCTTTTTGGAAAATAATGCCTAAACCACCCCCTTTCCTTTGTGGACATGGCTGTTTTATGCTGCATTCAAGTGATGATTGAAGTGGAAATATCTTTTGCCAGAACATATAGTGAGTCCTTAACCAGCATGAGTATAGTTACTGATTCACAATCAAGGGACAAAATGATTAACTTTTAATTGTTCTCTCTTTGTTTTTTTTAACTTCAAGGTTCATTTATTGTTTTGTATAAATGCAGTTGTAGTCCCTTTAGTCCCTGATCAGACAGAGGGAGGCCCATTGTTCCAAAGAATAAGCAATATAGCAAGAAGAAAATAGGCTGAACGTTTCCATTCTTAATTCTAGTTTGTGACTAGCAAAACACGTCAACAGTTTCACAACGTTTAAGATAATAGCAACGTGAAATATCAAACTGGACCTACAACTTCTACCTCATCCACAGTGCATCGTCTGCGAGAGATGGTAGAACTGAGAGAAACATCCCAGAGCTTTTGTAGCTCATCAAGTCATCAGGCCTTTTTAAATTTGGATTTTTTAGGGTATCTGGTTACAACTTTTTCACTTCCGATACAATACCAATATTGTAACCTCAAGTGTTGGCTGTTACCAATATTGATCTGATACAATGTCAGCACGAATCATATATGCTTTGATTACTCATTTTGTAGTATGGAGTGTTAGAAATAGCTTGATCAATTGATATTACTCAGAGAACAGTAGTCAGCAACAGTAGGTCTGAGAAAAACTGACTCATTTATTATTAACCAATAGCTTACATCAATTTAACCTTAAACATAAGAATATTCTACAGTAGAATAAAACAAATGAGAAATAAATTAGAAGACCCTGAAAAATAATCTCAATAAAAACAAAAACATATATTTTTAAAGTGCAAAATAACCACTAGTTAAATTTAAACATAAGAAAATTATGCTGATGAGGTTGGTTGTATTCAACTAAGGTGACCAGATGTCCCTGATTTCTGGGGACAGTCCCTGTTTTGGATGACCAGTCCCTGGTTAAAGCTGTCCCCAAAAATGTCCCAGATTTCAGTGTTTTATGATTGCGAGAAAAAAATGTTGCGTGTTGACTAGAACAGCAGTTAATACAGTGTCCTGGTAGGAAGCAGGCCTTTATGTACAACAGTAGAGGGTCCCAGATCTATGATAGTATTTCAATTTATCATTATTGTGATATCTGATCTTTTCCAGGCTCAGT
The DNA here is from genome assembly GCA_029721515.1 of Synanceia verrucosa. Lineage (NCBI taxonomy): Eukaryota > Metazoa > Chordata > Actinopteri > Perciformes > Synanceiidae > Synanceia > Synanceia verrucosa. Next base: position 4,527,298 of record CM056557.1, on the reverse strand, counting down.
ACATTTCCCCCATTTCCCTTGCCACATTTCATAACTCGATGCAGACTCACTTTTCCACATATGCAGAAACAGCTTGAGCTTCATACCTGTTGGCCAAAAGTAGAGCACCTCACCTTCCTGAGATCACAACCAAAGGATCTGGCTTCCACTTCTTCTTAACAGCATTAGAGAATCATTGGAAAATATCAGACCAGTAAGATAACTACTCTGTACAGGACCAAAGAGTATGAGCAAGTGTTCCTTCACAAATCCTATGTCTGAAGTTTGGATTTTTTAAAGCACATATTAAGAGAGTGTGTTTCTCAGAGTGCCTTCGATCAATTCTCACAGAATCACCACAGAATAGGTGGCAACTGAAATATTATTTGAGCAAGTAGATTTCAAATTCACTTTCCCAACACGGCAAGTGTTGGAAAACAGTTAATGTCAAGCCCTAACTATTGTCCATGCTCAAAACACTTTGTGTCAGTTTGTTCTTGTGTTGTTCGCAGCAAACCAAGCACTGCAGCATCATCTGCAAACAAAACACCAGCAGCTGTCCCAAGCACTTTTGTTTCATGCTGTTAAACCACAGTAAAAAGCAGCGCTGTACGACATGCATCAAAACAGCTGCACACGTTGTTTAATGTGTACCTGACCACCATACCATGAAAAGTGCCTCTATCTGTTTCCATGGTGTGTCTGCTGTGTGTTGAATGTGACTCATTTACTCATACTCACTGATTACTCATTTAGTACTTGATTTATGGGTGGCGGTAGCTCACTCTGAAGTGACTTGAGTTGGGAACTGGAGGGTCGCTGGTTCAAGTTTAGGTGTAGTTGTAGGTGTAGTTTCCCTCACTGAGAGATCAAAAGAGGAATTCTTCTTCTTCTTAATGAAAAAATATAAAGAGAGTTTCGAAAATAAAGTTTGGCTGTCTTGCTGTGGTGATGCTGCAGTTACCAGGATTTGGCTGTTCAGTCAGTTTCAGATGGCTTTATGTTGCATTTTGTTCTTTGTTATTTTTCCTCTGCACTGGCTCTGGTGTCATTGAAATGAACGTGGGGGCTGTTTTTTGTTTTGCACCATGCTGATGACAGCTGTGGCCGAACGCATTACATTTTAAGAACTGGGATGATAAGGCTTTGTTCATTATAGCAGAAGTCAACTACACACACTGACTAAATGTTAAAGTTGACATTGAATCAGGCAAAAAAAAGAAAATCAGATTTCATGACACATTTGTAGGAGAACTTTGTGTGTGTGTGTGTGTGTGTGTGTGTTTATTCTTGTAGGTTATGCATGTGTGTATTTAGGTTGAACCAACATAATTACAGGATTTACAACATGATGCATGCATGCCTGTGAACTTGCGGATATGTGCATTCATATTTATCCATTTTGATTATATGGTTTGAGAAAAATGTGTGTGTTTGTCTTTGGGTGTGTGTGGGTGTGTGTGTGTGTGTTGGTGTCAGTGACAGATACACACTAAATTAGGCAGACATTGTGAGTCATCATCCTCGCCTAAAATTCTTCTTCTGTGTGTGTGTCTGTTTTAGTATGCAAATGTTCCTTCCATGATGTTTCAGGTTTAGAAAGCGTGTGTGTGTGTGTGTGTGTGTGCGTGTGTGCGTGTGCGTGTGTTTACCTTGTCTCTCTGTGCATGGCTGCCTGCTGTCTGATGTTGTCTCCTTTATTTACTTCCCATCCAGCTTATTTACTAGTCAGTCAGACATCCACCCAGCCCACATTTACACTGACCTAAATAGGCACATCATCTGTGTGTGTGTGTGTGTGTGTGTGTGTTGCAGCTCAGTCTAGTCTATAGCTATCATTATGTAGCAGCCTTCACATTAATGCTTCAGTCTCCCTGTATTCCTCTGATTTGTCAGATAGCACCAGCCTCCATCCAGCTGCACTCTGCTGCCTCCTTTGCACTGCCTTTCCTGTGGCTGCTGTCTGTGACACCAGGGAACACTTCCAAAATCTAAACACAAGGCTTGTCGACTTTGCAGAGAGAGCAGGAACCAATGCTTTTTGTTCATGAGCTACTCATTTTATTGACACTTTTAACACACAGAACCGTCAGCATTGCAGTGCTCAGTTATGGAGATGCAGTAGGGATGGAGAGGTTTGCATATCAGTAGGCTGAAATTGTGTCAGGTCTAGTTGCCTTCTCAGTCTGTTGCTTTTTTGTTCCTTACGTTGGCAGCACTGCTGTGTACAGTGACACGTTGGATATTAAGACCACCACAGAGATTCTGAATCATGGATATTAAAAGTTAGTTTTCAGGTGTGTGCCTGTCTGGATGTCTGGAATATTACCCAAGCAATTAACAGGAGGGTTGGTAGTGCGGTTCAAATATTTGGTTTGGCATTATTTGGTATAGTTGTCATATTACATATTAACAGCAATCAATAAATCAAAAATTCTGGCTGTCACAAGACAGTAATAAACCGTGCTTCCTGTCTGTCTACCTGTCTGACGCGGAGACAGGAGTTAGTGCTGCTAGCTGCTGATATTGGAGCTTCATTATTCAGTTGAGTCAATGTTAAAATGCTAGTTTCCCAGCATTGCCTGCTGACACATGACAAATTAAAAAAAAGGAGAAAAGAAAGGAATAGTTAAAATTGTTGCAGCAGAGGTTGGGAAACATACTCCTTAGTGCTGATGGTATCCCTGAATCACTTTATCTTACATTTCCCACTACAATAATCATTTCTACTGTCACATTTATATGTTTTGATGTTCTAAAACACTTTTTCTCACACTGCCTCTTTCAGAACAGTCTTTAGATTGGCTTGTGAGAAAAATATGATACGTCTTTGTAAAGGTGGCTCTCAAGCTGTGGGTGAAATATCTGAATGACTGGATGAATCATATGATTTATAACCTAGACAGCCCATAATAAAGTGACTGGGTTGTCTTGTTTCATAGTTTGTAGGTTGGTACAGAACTCCACATACCAAAGTGTATGAATGTATTTCATAATATGTCCTCTTAGATGCGTCGGGCATCTGATCAAACAAACCGGATGATGGATGAGAGGAAATGATTTACAAGCATTTCTTAACATTTTCTTCTTCACTGCATGCTCATTTAACCAGCCTTGATTTGTGTGGTTGGAGAACCAGCCAGACTGCATATCTGCTCTGATTCAGTTGTTGATGTGATGGCTGAGGTTACTGAGTTTAAGACGTTATTTTGGCTCAGCCTGTCGGGGCTGCCTGCCTGCTGAGATCCCCTGCTAGCTTGGCTAGGTAGTGTGTGGGCGTGTGTGCGAGCATGTGTGTGTGTGTGTGTGTGTGTGTGTGTGTGTGTATGGGCATTTTTTTGTGTGTTCATTTGCTCAAATGTGTGTTCCGTGTGTGTTGTGCACATGTGTGTGTCTGTACCTTATTGGTGTGTGTGGGAGTGTGAGTGGGCAGAGCGTTAAAGCCGACAGTGAGCAGGCAACCTGAGGACATATTTATGAGGTTTCTCACTGTCGACGCTAACCAGTGAATATTAACCTGATGCTCTCTCAGCACCTCAAGCTGCAAAACACACAGAGCCAACATTTTCAAATTTTCTTTCTCATCTGAGTAACGCACTGATAAGTGTGTGATGGGGAAAGTGCACAGAGAAAATGGGAAGAGGGCTCGGTCAGACTGCACCATTATTGCTGTCAGGTGGTTTCATCATGATAAAGATATCATCCATCTTGTATCTAAATGAGTGTAGAGGCATGTCAGCCTCATTATATATTAGCTGGAGGCTTCATAAAGTGCACAGGGAGGCCATAAACTGAGCAGAACTGTGGGTTTAACTCACCCAGTCAAGGGTGTTCTTACCTGATTACAGCTGATCTACAGTATACTGGAATGATGAGTAAATAAAGACAGGATGGTAAATGACAGATGCATGCTGGTGAGGCAATTTGGGAAAATGGACTGAAATGGACAAAGGGGCTTGGCTTGTGAAATATTTACCTCCATAGGGTTGAAATATTTCTGCTGTCGTGTTCCATAGACCACAAACTGTATATAAGTAGTGGACGTCACTCACTGGTTTGAGAACTGCTGCTTTGAAGCCTTGAGTTTATCATTTCGGCTGCAACCAGGAGAAAACATTCACTCTAAATGGGATCATAATGTACTAAATGAGCATCATGCTGATGTCTATAAATCCACTTTTTAACTTAGCAAACTGCCTAAAAGGTTTTTTTTTTGTCTCTGTTTCCGTCAAAAGACTCAAAGTCTCAGCATGTCTACTGAAGGGAAGAGGGCACTTTTCCTGGTAAACAGTTTTTCTTCACATTCAGCATTTCTCACCATCCTCGAGGGTTCGTTGACATGGAGAGCTGCTGCAGACTGCATTGTTACCAACGAACACATGATGACAGACATACGGTCTACTGGGGAAGGTGGCAGCAGCACTGTCTGCCAGTCTGGATGCACACAGCTCTCTGTGTTAACTCTTTCAGCTCATTACGGCTGCTGCTTATCATGTGACCATGGCAACTACAGACTAACTAACCAAACAAAGTTAAATATACAAGCTCATTTTACTGCTATCTGAGTTGTCTGAATTGTACGTCTTAGAGCAACATCAGCTACAGTTTAATGTTGACCTGCTGATCCTGCAGGCACCATCAGGGGTCTGTTAAGAGGAGGGTGCAAAGATATTAGAAACACTGTCCCTAAACCAACACATTTCCACTGCAGTTGAAGAATTGTCAGGTAAAAATATTTTAAAATCCATTTTTAAATAATAGACCCACACTCTGAAAACAAAAAACACTCTGAAATGTGAAGGGCACTTGGAGAACAAGGCTGTATCCACTCTGTGATTCGGATCTGCTCCAAATCACATCAAAATCTGAATGTTTTTTTCCTTGGCCCATGCTACAACTTTCCACCGGATTTCATGGAAACAAACCAACCAAACCTGACATTATGGACTAGAACCTGTTTTTACCTGCAGTATGTTCTCCTCAAGTTTAAAATGTCTGCTGTACACCATCAGTGATTGAAGACATAAGATACTGTATAACAGTGAAGCACGATGAAAATGATATTCATGGATGATGTCACTGTCATCCATGAATATCATCTTTTGATGACTGAGGCCACACAAGTCAGGCTTTAAAATAAACTCACTTATTCTCTGCATTATAACCACATCAGCCACAATGTTGCCAGTCCAAACTATTTTTTTATTTCAAATGTAAATCATCAGTACCTCTTCCTCTGAATAAATTACAGTATGTTCCACTTGGTGATAAATATCTTTTGTACATTACACATATATCAGTCCCTCCAGGATTTCACTGTGTTTTGTTATGATTGTTGCGATCAAAAATCCTTCATTTTGCTTGATTTTTTTTCTCAATAATTGTGATAAAGTTAATAAGTAATAAGTATATAACATTTCAAATTACAAATTAATACTCTAATGGTGGATTAATCTTATTTTGATCGTTAGTTACAACTGTTAGTTTTTAGTTTCCTTGATTTTTTGAGTTCTACTTCATGACCTGCCAACACGTCTCTGGAAACATATTTCAGGCAATTTGTCCAAGTAGAGTTACTGTCAAATTTGTGCGTTGATTGATAATGTGCGATCTCAGACTCAGACTGATTATGAAACTATAACACAGTGTCACGCTCCATGTCTTCCTCCTCATCTTCCATCTCCTCAGTTTTTTTTTTTTTTTTCAAATAATGAGGGGAAATTGCAGGAATTTTGGATAATTGCAAACCACCTCAAATATTGAGGCAAATAGTTGAATTTCTGATAATTATTCACAATATCGTGATTCCCTGGTGCATCATCCATAATTATTTTATTACGTCGTTAGTTATTTTTACTGCCTGCCTTGCAGTGCTGACATTGCTCAGTTTGCAGTGTGTTTTGGGGCAGTATGTATGTCCAGTAAGCTCACTGGACTGGGCTCACTACGCTCTTTTGCTCATCTAGAACACATCCAGGCGTTTCTCATCCACATGCTATGCAGTGGGAATGCACTGCTTCCAGCATACCGTGCGTGCAGCATGACACATGAAGGTGAGAGTGTTGTGACCTTCTTGTCTTTTGTGTGCTGCTTCACGTGTGGGGGGATTCACATGAAGTGTCCAGTGTGTGCTGGCAGCCCAGCAGCAGGCCCAGAGACAAAGAGCAGGTTAAAACACAGTGCAGCTTTACTGCCATATAGTGTGACTACGTCTCCCAGAGGCATACACAAGTACATTCACATCCTGCCCAGAACGCTCACACACACACACACACACACACACACACACACACACACACACACACACAGCAGTGATGCACTGTCTGGACTGCAGAAAGGAGACACAGCCTGAAGGTCTCTCTCTACCTCTCTCTCTCTTTCTGTCACTGTTTCTCTCTCTCTCTCTCCTTCGCTATGGGTGTCAATTGTGCCAAGTCAGCACAACTCAGACATGCTTAATTATCCCGGTAGAGCCGAGGGGGGAGGGCGGGAGACGAGAGGGGGTTGGGGGGGACAAAATTAGGGAATGGAAAAGGAGACAAGGGGATAGAAAAAGAGGAGAAGAGATGAGAAGACAAGGATAAAGAGGAAGTGAGGAGGGGAGGCAGAAACAGGGCAGGTGTAAGAGGAGAGGAGACAAAAGAAGAGGGGGGTGGAGAGGAAAGGTGGCAGGGAGAGACAGCAGGTTGGAAGGATGCCCCAATCCTTCACAGCTCACAGATGCATCTGCAACACATTTATTACCATAGCGCCCTGCAAAGCTGCTGCTCGCCTCACATCAAGGATGCAGGCTGGAGAGAAAGCAGAGAGCAGACGAAGGCAGACTGATGGAGACCGAGGGGACGACAGTGTAACTGTAAGAGTTATCACAAACACACCATTCACTGAGGAGCGTTCCTTTAATATGCATTTCATTTAAAAAAAAAAACACCTGGATTAAAAGCAGTTGGAGTTGATTGATGCTGGTATTGTGGGTGTCATCATGGTAAAGTGGTCCTGGAGACACCTACTGTAGCAGGAACTAGCACAGATGATGATAATGCTTTATGAGAAGTGAAGGGATCAACAAAATTATCAGTGTGTGTCCTTTTGAGAACTTGTGAAACCATTTTTATATTTCACAGAGTAAGTCAAACCTTTGACCTTCTGCTGGGTACATGTGTGATAATCAGGGAATCACCAACTGCTCTCAGTTTTGTTTCTAGCTGGGACTGGTCATCCAAGACTGTTGTGAGAGAGGAAACGGGGCAGGAGAAATGCATTTTAATGAATGTAATGGAACCATAGCAATGCATTAGACTTTGAAATTGCATAAAATAGAGTCAGTGTTTTATTTGATATAAAGAAAATACCTGTTATAGGCTCTTTTGATAAAAACTAAAATTAAATAATGGATTTATTTTTTAAATCCATGACTTGAATGTCTGATTGGATCCTGTTGGCAGGATGCGGTAGTCTGTTGGGGCTCGGCACCCTCCTAAATAAACTATAGAGTAAACACACTTTAGATATTTCTATCTGAATCAAAGCCGTGCTGCTAGCTAAAATCATTTTAAGATCAAGGTTAAATGACTGTACGATCTCTCACATGATAAAACTGATTGGACATGTCTCAGTGAGAGAAGGATAATGTGAAAATATTCATCTTCAACCCCCTCCTGAAATATCACTTAAGTCTAAGGACCAACATTAATGTCAGCACTTCATTGAAATGATAAAATGACTCAGTGTAATCAGTTTTGTCCACATGGAAAATCAATACTGGCAGTGGTACAGCCGGGCTGCTGTGATGGTGAAATAGACTGAGAATTAACACTTGGCCATAGAGGGGTCTGTGTTTCTTACCTTCAAACAGGGTCTACTGGAGTACCAGTGTGTTTCAGCATGTTGCACATGCTTTTACTGTGTAATAATGAGAATCTTAAACAATTCAAATTTGTCTGCAGTTTCCAATTCATGTCATTTTGTTTCCTTTAAGAACTATAATAGACGGAGTAACCAAACATTTTTGTAACTTTCAAGGACAATTAAAAATCTATTGTATGGACATAATAGAATATTGACTTTTCCTCTAAAAGGTTAGTTAGGAGGAAAAGTCTCATGCATCTACTCATCTATCTTTTAAGCAGTTACGTCTCCAGTCTGATCTCCAGCACACAGTTCAGCACATTTTCTTGTCGGTCTTCGTCTCAATGCAAAGCTCTAGTCTGTCCTCCCCATCCCACTGAACATCTGCAGCAGGCACCTGGACAGGTGACCCTCAAAGAAATTCTCTGTAAGAAGGAGCTGAAAGAATTGAAGTGATTTGTACAGCAGCCACTACTCCCCCTGCCCTAAAGGATGAGGACCCAGGATTCCTTTTCGTCCATCTCACATAACAAATTAATAGTTTAACGATGCTCTTTGTTGGATTATTTGTTTGCTGAATTACAGGAGAAGCTTGGACAGATTCAGAAAAGATGGTTAATCTAATTTTATCATCATGTGTGATCGTTAGTTACGACTGCGTTGTTAGATTCCTTGATTTTTTTTGAATGGAGTTCTGCATCATGGCCTGCTTTAATCTTCTTTTCACTCATTTTAGGCTGTTCGTCCAGTTATACTTACCAGTGCTCATACCATGAATATAATATAATTGAATTTAATAACTAGAAAAGCACTCAAAGAGTGCAGACCTCCACCAAGGCTGCATTCTGAGAGAGCGTAAACTCCTGCAAGCCCACAACGCCTAAGAGTGAATGTGTTGATTTTGACGCACCTTGGAACCCACATTTAACATTGTATTCACATTAATATTTACTGATCTTGACCAAACAGAATCAGTGACTTCTGGATTCCCTTAATAGTTTATATACCAAATTAAGTGATGATTGGCTGAAAATTGTACACCCTGGAGCTTTCGGAAATATGTGAGATATCCCATACATTACTATGTCGTGACCTTTCATTTGACCTTGATGACCTTGAATTGGATCTGATTACCACCAAAAATTAATCAGTTTTAAGTTAGACCACGGGCGGCACGGTGGTATAGTGGTTAGCACAGTCGCCTCACAGAAAAAAGGTACTGGGTTCGATTCCTCTATTTCTGTGTGGAGTTTGCATGTTCTCCCCGTGTCTGTGTGGGTTCTCTCTGGTACTCAGGCTTCTTCCCACCATCCAAAAACATGCATGGGGATTAGGTTAATTGTCTAATTTAAATTGACCGTAGGTGTGAATGTGAGTGTGAGTGGTTGTCTGTCTCTATGTGTGATGAACTGGAGACTTGTCCAGGGTGTACCCTGTCTTTCACCTTAAGACAGCTGGGATAGACTCCAGCCCCCCATCGACCCTATGAGAGGATAAGAGGTAGAAAATGGAAGAAATTAGGTCACTTCTGACCAATCCTGAAAATTTCGTCAAAATCTGTCCATAACTTTTTGAGTTATTTTGCAAACCAACAAATAAACAAACATAACCTCCTTGGCAGAGGAAATCTGGACAAGTTTGGCGGGCCAGAGTTTGTCCATGTCTGATCTACAGCCACCTGAATACTCACAAGCAGGAAATCCAACAGAGATCTGTGATCCAGGATCAGTTTTGGACTCTCTTGGAGTCTCAGTCTTGTCAGAAAAGTGCAGATTTATTAGGTCTCTATAGTTTTATTTAATTAAGTGTGTCATTGTCGGAGTGGAACTCACACTGGTGTCGGTCTGGACTGTCTCAGCTCCTTAAAGTCTTGGTCTTGTCGAGGTCTTGAAACATTCAGGTTTTGGTCTTGACTTTTGATTTGGGTTGTTTTGACTACAATACTGTAAATTTAACATATTGTAACGTATTACACTGAATGTACAGAATGTATGCCCGATCAGCTGACAACTGCCTTCAACCCTTAGCCAATTGATTGGTGCATCTCTAATTATAATGCAGCTGGTCTGAGAGCTGTGACTGCAGCAGACTGTCAGTTACTCACATCCAAGCAGACGCCCAAGGACACTTTGGTAGCCACATACCCAGATACACACACACACACACACACACACACACACACACACACTGCTAAAAACAAGTATCCGGCCCCTAGTCTGTCACTGGCAGGCGACGACTGCAACACTTTGTTATATCACACACACACACACACACACACACACACACTAGTCAAAGCACAATTCACGTCACATACTTTCTGTCTGAGTCTGCATGAGCAGTTTTCTTTCCCGCTGTGGGATTTGGTTTCTCCTTGTTAGAGAACAGTGCAGGAGTTGAAAGTAACAGGAAATAGCAATAACAAAAAAAGCCCTCCCTCCGTCTCTCCGCAATCATTTCTTCGAAAAGAAAGATTCCCTTTGGAGACCTTTGATGTGAAACGTTAGTTCAGCAGAGAATGAGCTGGCTGAAAGTCAATATCACACGTCCTGTAATGCTCCACTGGTGTCATAATAGAGAGGTCAGGCAGTTTGGTTTGAATGCTAGTTTTCCTCGTAATCCTCCTCTTCCTCCTCCTATCTCCTCATGCTTTTCCCTCTCTCACTCCTTATCAGATCCTCATTATCACCTTCATCCTTGGAGCTCTCATCGCCCACAGTCTTATCATCATCATCATCATCATCATCATCACCATCATCACCATCCTCCTCATTACCTCTCTGTCCTCTCCTCCTCCTTGCTGCCACTTCCCTCTCTTCCATCTCTTCCACTTCCTCTCTATTGTTGCTGCTGCCATCTGTCCTTCTTCCTCCTCTTTGTACCTCCTCTCCTTCTCTCCTTCCTGTCTGGTTTCTTCCTGAGAGCAGACTGCTTCCTTGCTCGCCGACAGGTTGACAGACAAACTGACGTCAGAGGAGATGACGGACAGGAAATGAGGGCTTTGATGTTCAGATCAGCTGCATCAGCTGACAGCTTTCATCATTTCACAAACACATTTTGCTCAATATTCCTTTAGAAAGAAGTAGGGCATGCAACTGTCACCTCTGTAGTGTTTTCATTTATTCTGCCTGATTAGGCCTCACCTCAAAGTCAGAGTCATATTCACTCACATTTTTTGTGTTAAATTTTGGGTTCAGTAACCCGTTGATAAGTAACGCTTTACCAGTATTACTGTAAACAACAGGCTACATAAAATGTTTGGAAATCAGAGGTCGATTAAGATTCACTAAGGTCGCTTTCATACTGTCCTCTTTGGTCCGCTTTAAACGGACCAGAGTTCGTTTCCTCAGATAGTCCGCTTTGTTTGGGCAGGTGTGAAAGCTCATACGAACTCCAGTGCACACCAAACAAATGAACTCTAGTCCACTTGAAAACAGGGGTCTCGGTTCTTTTGCAAGTGAACCCTGGTGTGGTTCGTAAGCAGTGTGAAAGCTCACTGGATCAAACACAGGACCAAATGTACGTATGGCATGATATAGTGACACTATACACAGTGTATGTACAACGAGTGACCACCATTAGCAGTTAGCTAGCTTAGCTCGATCGTCTGAACAACATAACCCATAAATTCACAATTTGACGTGTTTGAACAAAATTAATCACAACTACCAACAGTCACAGTCCTTAAACTCTGTGCTGATGTGTTGTCACAAGTTAGAAAATTAACAGCTTCAATCCCTGATGAACTGCGTTAGCACTAGTGACGGTTACGTTCACTGGTATGAAGATAGGCATTGCTAATGTTATAGCATTCCCTCAAATAATGTAACGAAGCACAAAACAAGACTGCCAGTCCACCTGTTTGTAGTCTGTGAGGTTACATACCTGACTGTTGATGCTCAGAAAGTTTGGTGCTGTTCAGGAATTACAGTGTGAAAGCCAAGAGGAGAGTTGTGGGTTCTCCAAGTGAGGACCACTTCCGCATTCAAAAAGCTGCAATTCCCATCCGGCCGCTGGGGGCTGGCTCCGGAAATGAGCAATTCTCCATTGACCGCCATGTTAAAATAGTCGACTTTACAGCTTTAAAAAACATATTTACAGCCTGGTACATTTTAATTTTTTGGTCTCTACCGATAGTTTCCACCTCTGTGAACACTGTGGGGGGGGTGAATTTTTTTTTTTACCACAACCGTTTTTGTGTTATTTTGGCTTAAAATTCTTGCATAAATTAGGGCGTGGTTACATTGAGTGACAGGTTCACAGACAGCTACTGGCAGTTAGCTCTTTGCTAAAGCATCGTCTGAGCTAGGCTAGGCTACACCCAGAGGTCTGTGGTTAACAGGCACTGCGGTGTCTGTGTTTGGTTGCCTATTTTCGTGCAGTTTGTTTCTGGCAATATGGCATGTTGTGTGCGGCACGGTGGTGCAGTGATTAGCACTGTCACCTCATAGCAAGAAGGTACCCGGTTCCCGATTTTTTTTTTACATGTTCTCCTCATGTCTGTGTGGGTTCTCTCTGGTACTCCGGCTTCCTCCCACCATCCAAAAACATGCATGGGGATGAGGTTAATTGGTTAATTTAAATTGACTGTAGGTGTGAATGTGAGTGTGAGTGGTTGTCTGTCTCTATGTGTCCTGTGATGAACTGGAGACTTGTCCAGGGTGTACCCTGTCTTTCACCCTAAGACAGCTGGGATAGGCTCCCCTGCGATCCCACGTTAGGATAAGCGGTAGATAAAGAATGGATGGATGGTGTGTTGTGCTGTTGATTGTACTAATCGACTGTCAAAGGATTCTGTGTTGCATTTTTTTCGGTGTGTAAATATCTAGTACTATTTTACCCATAGACTGTATAAAACAGATTTTACCTGGATGTTGGCACTTATTGGCATGTGTCGGCATATTTTGCCGCTGGCTTATAATGACTTTATTGCCGACTCATGGTCCCTGCTGATACAGACAGATGACCAGAGTATGTTGAGTCTGTTTAGTGTGGGAATACAACCTTATTTTGTATCATTGTTCTGTTTAAAAAGTCAGACGCTGCATGGACAGAGATGCTCCGTCAGAAAGCGGCTGCTGTGCTGGATAACGTTAGTGGATGGAGGCAGTGTTGAAATGCGGTAAATAACATGTTAAATGATCATTTCACAATTAAATAATACAAATGAATTTCCCCCACAACTCCTCCAAACCCTGCAGTTCCACCTAAAACTCTCAATCTGAAAAGGTGATTTTTAAAACACAGCAGCAGCATTATGAGCTGTTTTTGCTGCCGGTAGCTGCTTGTTAGCCTAGCCTAGCTGATTAGCCTTCGGTTAGCTCAATTCGGCGCGGTTAACTAGAGTTCAGTGGGCGGGATTTCGTCCGGCTGGCCCGTAAAGTTTCCGCCTCTCCTCCAAATATGGAAAGCACATGCCCAATAAAATCCAAGATGGCGCAGTTCAAATGCCCATGATAGGAGCACTAAAAGGACTCCCCCAAACCAATGGGTGACGTCACGGGTGCTACGTCCATTCTTTTTACAGTCTATGGTGAAAGCAGAACCAAACCAAATGATATATGCAACAATGTTGCTACTTTCAGCCCCCCAAGTGAACTGAGTCCGCTTGGTTAGGTGTGAAATTGACCCTAGATTGTCAAAGGTCTCACAGGATAAAATAATGAAGGGATGACATGTTGGACAGACCTGAATGTAAACAGTTGACAGAGGCATACATCTGCTCGGTGCTAATTGTAGTTTCTGTTTGTTTACAGCTGCAGAGTAAAATAATATCATGTAGCAGTGGGAGGCTGCTGCACTGGATGCAAGGATTGGTGTTAAATAATTTACAGCCTGCTTCATTGCTTCATGTCTCTGTCTCTGTCCATGCTGCATCATCAGGACTGAGTGGGCGTGTTCAGACCATCACTGGACTGACATCACTTCCTTCTCCCATTAGCTCTTTATTGGTTTGCTTACAGCCCAGTTTCATTGAGACCTTTATCATGATCACAGGAGGCTGTTTTGAGTTGTGTCAGTAGGGAAAGCACAGGTGTTACTGATGCCTCTGGTCTTTGTAGCAGACACAACACTGGGACATGTTTTTTATGCTCCTGGCCCTATTCTTGCTTATTTGGTTTATTAGATTAAACAATTTATTTATTTAATGAAATAAAACATTTTAAAATGTACATATATTTGTAGTTTATTTTTTCATTTAATTCCCTTTGATCGTGACCACATTCTGTAAAGTGCTCTAAAAATATACAAGATGTGACTGTGACTTATTATGAAAACTATAATGAATGAAATCAAAAAAACTAAATCGAAATTGTAGATCTTAAAAGATAACCTCTGTTTTGTCTGAGAGGTTTTATGCTGCCAAGGTTTTGTATTGTCGTAAAGAAATAGTGCCTAACAGCGGTAAATGCATTTCTCTGGTGAATAGCGACATTCCTGTCTGTGAAATATCTTTCTACTGTGACCTCTCATATCATTTTTGTGCTGCATGTACATTTTGAACCTGTTTATTTTTCCCACTGTGTATTGCATCAGTTGCACAAGAATTTCCTTTGGGATAAATAAAGTTTTATCAAGTGAATCATATTTAATACCTGAATTTTTGAGATCTCTACATCACCAGTGTGATTTTTTTTCCACCCGTAAAACCCTGATGTATAAAATCAAGTATGATACTCGCACACACGATAATCCACAAGGGAAGAGTAATTCATGCACCATAGGGCCTCTCTTCACACATCTAAAATGAGTGACCCACCTGCCGTTTCCCAGGGACATTTTTGCCAATTTTGAAAAGGTTAAGGTAAGAAAAACTTTCCATTTATTTCTGAAACTTCAGTACATTTACTGGATTGATACGATGTAAAACTACTTGAAATTCTTTTTATGAAACTCGGAGCCCTTTTCTAAGATACACGGATGGCTTTAATCTGACACGTGAATGTGATGGTTCAACCCTTTGAGATAACTCCCCCCTTAAAATTCTCTGCAAATTGTCCAGTTATTCATTTTGCATGGGTCTAGATTTATGTACGTATCTCTACGTAACCTATTTTACTGTCTTTGTGTTACTGTGACCAGACAGTTGCAGACCAGTTGCGTGTATGTACTTTTTTTTTTTTACATGTACTGTTTGCTGGAGAAAATCAATAAACAGATTGAAAAAACTTCTTTAAATTTTATAGTTTATTTTGTCATAAAACTGTGTTAAAATGTGTGTATCAAAATAGATACAGCTGGTTTATCAGATATTTTTTTTCGGTAAGTCTCTCAATTGTAATTTTTTGGGGCGGCAGTAGCTCAGTCTGTAGTGACTTGGGCTGGGAATCGCAGGGTCGCCAGTTCAAGTCCAGGTCGGACCAAAATGTTGAGAGTGGACTGGTAGCTGGAGAGGTGCCAGTTCCTCCTCCTGGGCACTGCCGAGGTGCCATTGAGCAAGGCACCGAACCCCCAACTGCTCGGGGCGCCTGGATAAGGGGCAGCCCCCTCACTCTGACAACCTCTCCTCTAATGCATGTGCATGTGTTTGTTTCATGACTTGTGTGTGTAATGTGCAACTGAAAAATATATATATACTAACAGAGTGAAAAAATGTAATTTCCCTCATTGAGGGATTAATAAAGGAATTCTTCTTCTTCTTCTTCTTATGGCATTTCATACATTATGCTCTCTATAAAGCAACATTCAATATTTTTATTATTCAAATAAAGTAATAAAGGGTTTCAATAAATTAATTAGGTATATCTAGAGTAGAAATTTAAATATTTATAACCTGTATCATATCATTATATATTCTGCTGTTGTATCATGATAATTTATGACTAGTTTAATGTTGCCAGTAGGTCCCTTGTAAAGAATTGTCATGTAATAATCATTTATTTCCACTAAAACTCCAACAATTCAGGGAAGAAATATACAATAAATTTGTTTTTCTTTTTGGTGTGTATTTTTAGATGGCAGCAAAAGTCTATCTATCCATCTATCTATCCATAAGTTTCCTCTTCCACACTGCTGGCTCCAGTTTGTCATTGTGTGAAATCATAATTGAAGAGGAATAAGATGTATGATGCTTTTGTTCAATATGGCAAAATTGTTCTTGTTTAAAATTACTTCAGGAAGATTTTGAAGTGTCAGAAATATACAGAATATGACATTGTGGTGAAATATGGAAAAATGTTCTTTCCAATGTTTGAAATAAATTAGGAAAACTTTTGAAGGAAACTTAAAGTATAATGGATTAAAAAATCTTTTTTTTAATGTTTTTGTTTGTTTAAAAAAGAAGAAATTGTGAGTAATTAAATTAAAAATTTTTTTTTACTTGTCTGAGGGTCCAACAAACACTCTATGTTCAACAAACTGGAGTTTCCTGGCAATTGTTTGATGGTTCAAGCTTTACAGGGTTTAGAAGTCATATCTTCTTCAGTGGTGTTCTCTTGTTTGCTTCCTGCTCTGATCTTCGTCCTTCACTTTGATCAGATTTTGGCAGAACGTGGAGGAAGCGTTCATCTCCACTCTGTCGGGCATTTTCAAGTCACACTAATTAAGGTGTGTTTGTGATGTAGACACAACGCACATAATTCACTCGGGAAAGAGCAGTTTGCTGTCGCTTCACGTTTGCTGACATTTTAAAGCCTTGCTTCAGATTTTGTGACACCTGAACGGGATTGTTGCTGGAGAGGAAGAAAAGGAAGAGCAGTGGAGGAGAGGATGACTAGGAGATGGGAGACACAAAGTGAGAGGATGGATGGGTGAGAAAAACAAGATGGGGGGATAATTGAGAATGACAGAGCTGGAGAGGAGAAGATAGACAGAGGAGGAGATGAAACTGAGAGAGGAGGCAGAGAGGAGGCGATCACAGTAATAGATGAGATAAAATGAAAGACAGAGAGGAGAGGAGAGGCTGGGCCAGTCACTGAGGCCTCACTAATTGCCACTCACAAGAAGAGGAGAGGACTCGTTCCAAAGAACGGTCATGCTGGTCTCTTCTTTGAATTGGATCTCTGTTCCTGCCTTGTCCCCCCCGCCACCGTCTAGACAAGAGCAGAACAAGCTGTTCTTGTTATATGAGGAAGAGGGGGAAATGTGCGGTGTCATTAGGTCGCTCGCTACCAGCTGAGCAAATGGGAAGGACTCGCTCTAAGAACGCGCCTGCAGGGTGTTTGTAGGTGCGTGAGCAGGTATGATGTTTGTGTGATGCACAAGACCACCACCACCACCTCCCTTATTACTCATAGTTTTTTTTAAAACATTTCCACTTTTCCTATGAAAGATTAGTTTTCTCCCTCTTCCATCAATTACCTCGCCAAGGACAAGGATCCAGAAAAAGATACGATTTTGACCAGAGCAGAGCAGAATCTGAATGACACTCGATAACATAAATGTGAATTCAAGTCACCATAACGACATCAAGTTGCCCACGGCACTCTCGTAAAAGAGATTTTTAATCTCAATGAGTTTTATCCTGGTTAAATAAAGGAAAGAAAGAAAGTAATGATTTTAGTGTGCAGACGGCAGTGCTGATTTGTTGCCATGGTAAAGACATCGTAAAGCCACCCACATATGAAGCAGGACTTCATGTGTGAGACTAAACATGTGAAATGATTCTGTAAAGAGAAATCCTGTGTTATCAGCAGTACTCCATCTCATCCCTGTTCATCATATCATCACATGTTGATGCCAGGAACAGCCTTTTGTACAGCGTCTGCATGCACAGGGCTGCACATGGTCAATGTTGTCAAAAGGTCGCTGTTAACGTCATGTGGCAGTTAACTCTACTTGGTCAAGAGAGAACGGCATGGTTTGGTTTTAAATCAGTAATGTACCATAACCTGTAGACGTAATGTTTTGTGACTCTGTGGCATGGCTTTACATGGTACCTTAATGCTGGTCCCCTGTGTTTGTGTTTAAGTAAGTATTTAAGGTGTTCTCCTTGGTCTTATAAAGTTAGTGAAACTATTTCTCTTCACTGTTATTTGCATCTCAAACGAACCTTTTTGTTTTGGTCTTTCTTGTGTTTTATTCCTGCAGAAGTGTAATCTTTCCCTCTTCTGACCAATTTGGTTTTCTTGTCCTCTTCTTCAGTTTTTTCCAACTATAGTTCAACTTTGTGAGGTGAACAGGTGCCAACAGTCTCCATGGAAACTGTAGGACCGCTGTAAAATCTCTTTCACTGCAGTAAATAGTGAAAAAAAAACTTAAATAAGGAATCATTTAAAGGGATTCTGTGCACTTCAGGTTGTTTTGTGCACCAGCCCTTGGGTTTCCACCAAGCAACCTCAATATGAGCTGTGACACTGGGTCACCAATCACCCAGCATCACATTCAGCTAAAACATAGTTGACATAATGAACAATTAAATGTGGAAACTTTGAAACACCAGTAAGATTGCACCCACAAAAATGTTTTTCCTGCTCTCCCAAATCATTGAGTCCATTATTAAATTACTATACAACATGAAAACATGAAAATATTCAGATGTCATATGTGAATAAAACGTCCTTGCCAACTTTGGTTTCAGTCATGGTCATTCAGCATTATGACGTGTACTCTTGGAGTACTACTGTAGTACTACTCTCAGTCCCTCATAGCAGCTGATACTGTGTTTTATGCTCCCAACAAACTTAATGCAAACGAGTGGACACACTGGGCCATCTGGGATTGGTAGATTGGCACATGGTGTGTCTTTCTGCTCCATGATTTCCTTTGTTATAGGAGGATTTTTTTCTTCTTCTTCTCTCTGCATCATAAATCTGAGAAAATCTATTTTTGTCTTCCCCAAAGGAAAATAAACTACTTAGTCACATCATATCCATGGAGATGACATGCAGCTTTTTCAACAACACTGTTATGAACCTGCCTCCTCCACTCCATTATTATTTTTTAAGTCTGTGTGAGTTTAATTACTGTAATAACTGTGTTGGCAGTGATAAATTAGAGCTCGCTTTGTGACTTTACTCAAAGTAAAGTTGTAGAGAGTGTAGTTAGTGGTGTTTGTTTCTTCGTTGTTGAGGAGGGGATGCAGGACTCCTCGTAAATAGCACACTTAATGTGTTGCTGTTCAGTGTAATTGTCGAATCCACTGAGTTGATTGTGGAACAGTGTTCCACTGTGACTGGTATCCACTGACTGTAAGTGTGGAAACCTGAAATAAACTTCCAGAAACAATGATGTGGTTGCTGTCAGTTATCCACAGACCTGTCGACAGTCCTTATTTAATGGTAAGAAACTGTTGACAGTGCGGTCTGTGGATTACCCTGAGAAACCAGGACATTGTTTGTGGGAAAACACATTCCTGTCAAGGTGTTCATCTGTTGATGCTCGAGGAAACCACACCTGATATTCCTTTTATCGTTATTGTTCGGGATGGGGATAAATACTGGTGCTTCTGTTTTGGTGGACGGCTCCTTTAAGTTCTTGAACAAAGGGTAACAATCAGTGGCTAAAAACTAATTAAATATCTAAATATGTTTGCATAAACACCACTCTTTTATTACTGGCTGAGGGTGACAGTAACAGCCAGTCAACAGACACGAAGCATCAGAAAGGAGCCACATTAGCATTCAAGCTACAGTACAGTTCAAGCACAGTGTCTCTTTTATCACCAGACAAGGACACAGGTCTTTTCCTGCACCTCGTCTTGCTTCCAAAACTACCAAAGCAGCAGAGGAAACTGCTCACCAAGATGTAATTTCTACTGGGGGTGGAAGTCAAGGGGGACATGTCCCCTAACTTTTACGGTTTCAGTTTGATTTACTCACTGAAACAGTTCAGCTGTCATAATGCAGAAAAGAGGAACTTGGAGTTGATAAAATGTAATATGCTCATCTTCAGCTATTGCCTGCAATCACAGCAATAAGCGTAAGGAGGCGCAGACGGCTTCATGGACTTTTTGCCCTGAGTTTAACCTGAGTGGATGACCGGTGGAACTACCTGGAAAAACTATACTGGCTGAAGAAAGCAAAAAAAGGTTAAAACTCTATTTGTATTTGTTGTTAAAGATGCTGGAATTTAATATCAATCAAAGAGTAAACATTAAGGTTCCTCTACTAACGTACAGTAGGAATTAGAGGCGCTGGAGGAGGAAAGACTGGGCTTTAATGGTGGATGGTAGTCAGGTGAGGGTATAAAGCCACGAAAAACGAGAGGGGGGAAACAGCAGCAAAACCAAAAAAAAACCCCACACCTCCAAGTTAAAAATGAGAAAGGTGGAGCTAGAAAGAGATTACCAGGATACTTGAGCAGCTGTGAGGTGCGACAGAACCGTGGCCCAGAGGCATTGTGGGTGACAGCCGGGCGATGAAAACAATATGACTGACCATTTGTTTGGTGTTATTTGTGAGTACTGCATTGGATTACCATGCTAACTCTCAGGAATGTCTGGACAGAATTTGGACTCAAATATGAACTAACAAGAATTTGGTGGTCACAGGTCAAGGTCGTTCACAAAACACGTTAATTATGATAACTTCACACAGCAGTGCGCACAGGGGTGCACTCAAATACAACTTATAAAGGGCCACAAAGATTTGAGTCAAAGGTCCATTTATTGAGGTGATAATACTGTAATATTCAAAAACATGTGTCCTTTTCACTCAAAACAACAACAGAAATACTAACTAAAATAAAAGGCCATTTCTGTTTTGATACAAATGAAATTAAATAGCTGAATAAAACAGAAGTCCTGCCATGAATCCAAATCTAATATATCAGGACAGTTTTCCTTTTAATTATAGACACAAGAACGAAGGAAAAATGTATTTTTGTCCCAGCGTGAATCAAGCTGCTTGATATGACGATTTCACTGCATTTATTCTTGTTGTTCTTACCTCTGAATTTTGAGGAAATGTCTGTTCAAAATTCCTATGCTTGTTCTCACAATGTCATTTCAAACTGGAAATCTCAGCTAGAGACCAGTCATGGTCTTGTGCTGGTTGGAGGGAGAATGAATGCAAATTTTTCGGTCCATTCTTCTTTGAATTGCTGGTTTTCACTATCCACTTTTCTTTTAGCAGCGAAAAAAAAGCTTGGAACAAGCCATTTTTATGCAATTTATCCTCCTTCAGCTGGCAATGTGTCAATATGCCAACGGCTCCAAAAACGAAAGTGAAAGTTAAAATTGCGCTCGCAGCAGTGAACTTTGAGTGATACAGTAACATGCTGTCTGTGTGTCGTTGGCATGGAGACAAGTCCCAGTATACACAGAGTGAAGGAATAACAGTTCAGTTGCTAGGGTGACCAGGTGTCCACTTTATGTGGGACTGCACAGCATTTTCATCACTTTTGATGCGTCCCACAAATTGAGACAATGTCCCACATTTGATTAGCAGCTACAACAGAGTCTGAGAAAGTATTTAGTCATGGACAAAGCCACTGGAAAGAAACTGGAAAACCATTGTTTTTTTGTGTGAGTTTATTAACACTAGAACATACAGGTTATGTTTAGAGAAGAGACAGGAAGAAAAAGTAGCTGTCTTTATTTTAACCTTCCTCTTGTGTTAGCTCTCTGTTACCATCTCTTATGTTAACGGGTCGGTTTTGACCCATGTCTTAAATCAGCTTTAAAATACACTAAAACAATAGCATATCATCCAATTTGTTTCTATTCTCTTGGTTACCTTGTTAGGCTTCCTTATCCACGAAAATGTTGGTTTTAAATTTTTTGGTATGGGCCTCTGGGCCTTTTTTTTAATCAGTATACCTCTTGATTTCAATTAAAAAATGGTAAAATGAACCTCAAGAGAATCATATAAATAAAAGGTTGTTGAGTTACCTGACTGTTACTGAGGGGTATAGAACACATGTCTGAAATAAATTTGCTTTATTTACTTTTTCATTTTGAAATTAATCATCATAGCAACATCCATGGTGATATGGGTCAGTGTCGACCAATATATATTTACTTCAAGAAAAAGACAATAGAACTTTACTAATAAACAAATGGAAAAGCAGGACAGGTCATAGCACAAAATATGGATTTGTAAACAAAAAGAGAAGAAAAGAGTCAACTGGACTTGATTGCGGTTGGCTGAAGACATTTCTCCTCTCATCATCCAAGAGGCTTCTTCAGTTCTAACTGACTGGTAGAGAGTTCAGTACTTCTACTCCTGTAGGACTGCTCCATCTGCGTTTGTTTTGTTTTGGTGCAGGTATACGGGGAAAACCACACAAAATGAGAATCCCTTGAACCTCACATGATTGGGAGAGGAGCTGGCTGTCACTGTGTTGGCTGACAGGGCAATTATGATTTCAATTTTGGCTCTAATTATTGCTTTATAATCTTATTTTTTAAACCGACCCTAACAGTGCAAAGGACATAATTTTAACCAGAGCATTTTCTAATTTAGTGAAACATTTTTTTTGTTTTATTTTGTTGAAATAGAGGTTCCTGACAAAGTCAAAAAGCCTTGATGCAATTTAACAAATTTATGTGATTCTTTTATGTGTTTTAGGTGCGACCCTAACACAAGAGGAAGGTTAAGGATTTACTACAACTGCATATAATAGAAACATAAGAAAATGGCATGCACAATTTCAAACATGGGGTTTCTTTCAGGTTTTTCTTAGTTCTGGGAGAACATCACTTCCCTTCAGTAACTGAGTAGAGAGTTTTGCCTCATTTACAGAACAATGGTGACAGTTGGCTGCCCTTTGGGAGTTGTAGGTGGAAAAGCCAAATGGCTGGGCTGTGGGAGTTCTAGTGTTAATATACAGCAGCTGAACTGATGATCGTTCAGCACACTGTGCAGCGTTCACACTATAACCATATACAATAAGAAATAAACTGCCCCATAAAGAAATGTGACTTTTACTTCCATTGATTAATTAATTCATTGAGTGCCAGACGTTTTTTTAAAAACAAAAGTGCCTTGTGCCAGCGTTTTTGGCCAAAATTCAAAACCCACAGAATATTTTGTACCATGTGTCTGAAAACACAGAATAGCTCAAATGAAAGAAGAGACTCTGTTTCATCAAGAAAAAAAGTTTTTTACCTCGTTCCATCTCCACTTCCTGCTTTGATCTCTGTAGCGTATATACCATCTCTTTGTGCTCTGACTACAAATCCCAGAAGCCCAAAATTACTCATAGGCTGCTGGTGACCACGATCAGCAACCCACTGCCGAAAAACCATGTCGAAATACGTCAGTGGCACTCACAGAGTTAATACAAGTGTTGCTTTTTTAATAGAAGTGTTGGAAAAATCTGTTAGGTCCTTTGTATTCAAAATAAAGGTTCCATTTACAACCTGCACCAGTATTTCATTGTATTGACATTAAAAGTTTATAAGTTAATGTGTTCAATTAAAATGTTTATCTTTCAGGGTTAAATGGACACTGTGTCAAAATCAAAACTATCCCCAGCATCGTGGTCACATGACCCACATTGTCCCACACAAACATGCTCTCTGACCCACATGTACCTTGTTGGCATTTGGTCAACCCAAGGTCAAGGGGGTTACTAATAGGTGGCCAGCAGACCAGATGTGGCCTGGAGGCTGCCTATTGAGGACATATGGTCGAGCAGGATAAAATGATGACATCTTGTCAGGGTTTGAATTATAATCTGATCTTAGCGGAGGTCATAGTTCTTTTGGAAACCATGTTTGTTTTAGTCAGAAAATATATCTGTGATTAAAATAGTGAATGTTGGTCTAGAAACCCGTCCATCTATTTTCTACCGCTTATCCTCTCATAGGGTCGAGGGGGGGCTGGAGCCTATCCCAGCTGTCTTAGGGTGAAAGGCAGGGTACACCCTGGACAAGTCTCCAGTTCATCACAGGACACATAGAGACAGACAACCATTCACACTCACATTCACACCTACGGTCAATTTAAATTAACCAATTAATCTAATCCCTATGCATGTTTTTGGATGGTGGGAGGAAGCCGGAGTACCAGAGAGAACCCACACAGACACAGGGAGAACATGCAAACTCCACACAGAAAGGCGCCGGGAATCGAACCCGGTATCTTCTTGCTGTGAGGCGACAGTGCTAACCACTACACCACGCTGGTCTAGAAACCCCCACAGATGAAGGATTTTACTGCCTTTATGGGAGCTCATACCCATCCTCTCCCACCTGATTCGAACCCTGCATCTTGTACAGATATGGATGTAAACTGTAACTTGGTTAGTTGGTGGAGGCAAACCTTCCCTTGTGGTTGCAGCGCATGGCAGAACATCTCTGGTTTGATTCCATCCTTGGGACATTTGTTGCATCTACATCTCCCTCTCTGTCCGTCATTTCTCTTCTAAAAGAGAAAAAATATAAGACTATATCTCATTTCTAGAGACTCCTCCTGGAGTCGTGGTGGGCTCAGTGGGAGTGGAGCTCAGTGTGGAAACCAAACCACACTCATCAAACTAACACAGCCTTGCTTTCCAGTGCATCAAACACTTTGCTGTTGCTATTTTCACTTATTATGATTAAAGTTCAGCATGATTATTTCTTCCCTCCAGAATATATATTTTTCACTTTCACATTTATAAGTTTGAGGTGCTTTTTTCCCTCCTGCCCAATAGTGCTAATTAGGCATATTAATATTTGGAGGAAAAGGAGCGGTTGGTAATGAGTGTGACTGTGAGCACAGTGTGGTTCGGGGCTGAGGCACATCAAAGGCCCGTTTGAAAAGCTCTTTATTTATTTGTTGTTTTGAACGAGAAACCACTTTTTGTCTGACCTTGTTTCTCTGTGAACTCAACACATTAACTCACATTGACTGTTTGAGCTCACAGGTAAAAAGAGAAATAAATAACATGACATGACGTTGGACATTTTGAGATGTACACAGTGTGGAGAAGGGCAGGTACCAGCCTGCTTCTGGATCATTCTGATGTCTGTGCAGCTCATCAGTGCCATTAGCTCTTACACTGACAGTGTGGGCGTACTTTTTAAACCAGTTTTTTTTTTTGTATGAACGCCTCTTGTAAACATGTATTTTTAGCAAAATCATGATTTGTTTTAAATTTTCATTCTATCCATTATTGGTTGATTGTTTTTTTTAAAGGCTTCATACAAGACTTCAGTTACAGAAAAAGTAGCACATCACTAAATTGTATCCTTATTATGTATTCCTGAAAAGCAATAAAGCTTACAGATCTAGAACAAACAAAACATTAAAATCCCTTTATGTTCTGTATCATATCTTTTATTATACAGTAGGTTTAGATGCTGTATAAGTAATGTGAACACATGGAAACGCTCACTCCACAGAGAAATACTCACAGAGTGTATTCAGAAAGAGAAAGGTTTGCATGAATAAAAATGTGTGCCAACTCGTTGCACTTGCAAAAATGTACTGATTTCCTAACAGTGTGCACTCAGGGTTGTGTCCTTCAAAGGTGCAAAATAGTGCGTTTGCATCCAGTTAGTACATTTGCCGCAATGAATATTCAATATGGGCATTTATACGCAATTTTGAGTGTGCTGGGAGGAGAAAATGTAAATATATTAATTTAGCACACAAATAGAAACTGTATCTATATTTAACATGTTTCAAAGGGAGGTGCAGACAGTTTGCTCACACATGGCTGCAGTTATTGTCTCAAGAAGAGACATCAAAATGATGAAAGAAGATGCAGAGACCGCACTCTGGTCTCCGTGTCTCCAACACATTGCACTACTTGCCTTTTACACACTCACTAGTAGTAGTAAATTACTCTCAAACTCCATACACAAAATCATAGATTGCCCACACAAATTAGTCCATGTTAACTGGATCAGTAGAACCAGAGTGTTTGAAATATGTCAAGGATTTCTGTCAATTTGACACAAATCTTGAAAATCTAAATATGCTCCTGTATTTCTTGTTGTAGTGTAGTGAATGACATCAGCAGAGAGGGAGTAAACATGGACCAAGTGTGTTTCAGACAGAGGGTAAAATCAGGCATATTCAGGTAGACATGATGAGGAAACTTTTCTTAATATTTCAGCATGTTCTCGTAGAAGCTAAAAGTGAGACCTGTAGGATGTACTGTGAAACATGAGGTACATGTACTGCTCAGAAATCTGAACAGTTTCTTCTGTCCCTCCTTGTCCCTACTTCCCTTCCCTGTCTCCACAGAGTGCAAGTTCCACTGCACCAATGGGAATTGTTTGCGTCTGGGCTCGCTGATCTGCAACCAGCTGAATAACTGCGGGGACAACAGCGATGAGGAGAACTGCCCTGTGGTCACCCAGCACCCTCCACCAGGCATCTTCAACTGTGAGTGCTCTCTGCTCCTCCCTCCATCACACAGCAACACAACATGACATGCTCCCGTCTCTGCCTCGTCTGTCCTCTCTGCTGTTTGTGCCAGAAGTCTCTTCATCAGTCCCCAGTGAGCACATGTGATGGGAAAACCATCAGCACCAAACTGCCACCTAACTGACTAAAGAGACTACATAGTGATCAGATATATTGAACAAACAATAACTTTTTAGAAGGAAGGGCTTGATCACAGGAACATCTGAGAAGATCTCAAAGAGCAAGCATAAAGTAATTACACAATAAATTGATAAGGAACATTAAAAAGAAAGCCTGCTGTCCTGCTATGGTGGGTGCAAATAAATAAATAAAATAATGAATAAAAACAGTAACATTTTGTTCTTGTGTACTTCTCATGAAGCCTTCTACTACTACTGTTATTAACTCATTGAGTGTCAGCCTTTTATAAAACAGAAAGTACCTTGTTCCAGCATTTTTGCCATTTTGAGTCATCTTTCATGACCCACAGAATATTTTGTACTATGTCTCTGAAAACACTGAATAGCTCAAATGAAAGAAGAGACTCTCTATTAAAGTTTGTTTTTACCTTGTTCCATTCTTGTTTTATCAGAGGTAGAGTAGAGGACACTTTCATCAAAATCACCACTTTTTGTCCAGATTCTGTTTGTTTTGCTCTCTAATCTCGGTCGTCTCCACTTCCTGCTTTGATCTCTGTGGTGTATATCATCTCTATATGTCCCGACTACAAATCCCAGAAGACCAAAAAATAATCACAGGCTGTGGGAGACCGCGATCTGCGACCTGCTGCCGAAAAAAGGATAGACGTGTATGGATGTGTATGGCACTCAAAGGTCCTATTTTAAAGGACGTAAATATACGTCCTTGGCACTCAAAGAGTTAAACTTGTAATATTACTCAGCTTGGCAGAGATGATTCTGTCTCAACTCCATTCTCACGTCTCAAGTTCCTGTGGACTGTGAGGAAGTGAGAGACTAAAAGGAGACCAGTGGTGTCCTAGACTGTGAGCTTTGCTAGACAGTAACGCTTTAGTGGTGCTTTAGACTGATGACTGATCGTGTGTCATCATGTGTGAGCCCAAATTATACTCTCCACATATGTACTGTCCACAGTGAGGGACTGTCCTCAACCTACCCACACCTGTCTGACAGACATGAACACACCTATGCACCCAGTGCAGAATAAACAGAGATCCTGTAGAAGGAGACATCCTCCACCTTTTTTTCCATTTTGGTGCAGTTTTTGTTTGAATCTCTCTGCTGCTTTCCTAAACCACCCTCCACCCCATCCACCTCCATCTGCCTCCTGTAGAGCAGCACTGTCCAGGGAACAAGATGAGAGCGTTCCCTCAACTTGTCATGATCAATGAAGAGAGAGAGAGAGAAAGAGAGAGAGAGAGGGTGAAGGACACCAATGGCTCTCTGCCAGACCACTTTGATGTGCTGCAGCGTTCTCTTTCAACAACTTTTAGGAGGAGAGGGGAAACTTTTTACAGCAGCACTTTCATCCTTGGCTCAGTGAGTGAGTGTGTGTGTGTGTGTGTGGTTGGTTCCTTACCTTCCCCTCCATCTCTCCTTCCCTCCCCACCTTCATTGTGTTTCAACTCTCCAACCCACCAACCTTGTTGTTTTGTAATTTTTTCTCACTTTTTTCTTCCTGCATGCCCTTCTTTTCCTCCACAAAGCATCAGGAAAACCTCTTTTCTATTATTTTGTGAGGGACAGGTGGATGGATAGCATCCTGAGCCAGGTACTTAAAATATTTAGCTGTCTAGAGCGAATGTTAATGTAAGTGTCTGCAGCCGGTGTTATGAAGAAAGCTGTACAATGATTGTAATTTTCTTGGCCGGTGCACATTTTCTGGTGATGCCTGAGAGACGGAGAGGGATAGAAGAGAGGGATGGAGGAGGGAGAGAAGGAGACAAGAGAAGAGAAAAGAGTGGCAAAGAACTAAGAGGGAGAGGAGAGGAAGCTGGAGATGAGACAGAGATGGACAGAGAGAAAGAGAGGCATGAGGGGAGAGAGAGGGAGGAGAGCTACATAGAAACGTTTCTGTGGTAATGGAGTTTGCCATCATGTTGTAGCCGCTGGCTGTTGCCGTGGCAGTGGCAGACAGATGGATCATGAATACTGTCTAGACACAGTGCACCCCCTCCCCACACACACCTTCTCTCTAGGGCCGTGGAAGTGGTGTCCCTCAATGCAACATAGTCGTTATTAATGTTAATGATTACACCTGTAGATTGGTGACAAAAGCACCATGATGAATCCACAAAATGTCCCAAATATTGTTTGACCATTTATAGCAAGATTATTCAACTGTTTTCAAATTAAAACATGTTTATTCAATATGAAGCACACCTTCACTTAGAGGGTGTTTTCCTGACTGGTACCTTCACTAGCTTGTGATGACTGATGGCAGCAACATTAACGTAAATAATTAACACATATTAGCAGTAAATACACTCACCGGCCATTTTATTAGGTACACCGTGCTAGTAAAAGGTTGAACCCCCTCTTTCCTTCATAACTACTTTAATTCTTGGTGTCAGACTTTCAACAAGGTGTTGGAAACATTCCTTACAGATTTTGCTCAATATTGTCATGATAGCATCACTCAGTTGCTGCAGATTTGTCGGCTGCTCATCTATGATGAGAATCTCCGCTCCTCCACATCCCAAAGGATCTATTGGATTGAGATCTGGTGACTGTGGAGACCATCGGAGTCCAGTGAACTCTTTGTCATGTTCTAGAAACCAGTTTGAGATGATCTGAGCTTTGTGACATGGAGCATTATCCTGCAGGAAGTAGCCATCAGAAGATGGTCCAGTGTGGTCATAAAGGGATGGACATGACACATCAGCAGTTTCTGAAATACTCAGACCAGCCCGTCTGACACCAACAACCATGCCACGTTCCTCCATCCAGCCATTTTCTACCTCTTATCCTCATAGGGTCATGGGTGGCTGGAGTCTATCCCAGTTGTTTTAGGGTGAAAGACAGGGTACACCCTGGACAAGTCTCCAGTTCATCACAGGACACATAGAGACAGACAACCACTCACACTCACATTCACACCTACAGTCAATTTAAATTAACCAATTAACCTAATCCCCATGCATGTTTTTGGATGGTGGGAGGAAGCCAGAGTACCTGAGAGAACCCACACAGACACGGAGAGAACATACAAACTCCACACAGAAAGGCCCCAGGTCTGGGATTCGAACCCGCTACCTTCTTGCTGTGAGGCAACAGTGCTAACCACTACACCACCGTGCCGCCCCATGCCACGTTCAAAATCTCTTAAATCCTCTTTCTTCTTCATTCTGATGCTCAGTTTGAACTTCTGCTACTTGTCTTGACCATGTCTGCATCCTAAATGCATTGAGTTGCAGCCATGTTGTTGGCTGATTAGCTGTTTGTGTTAACAAGCAATTGAACAGATGTACCTAATAAAGTGGCCGGTAAGTGTATATTAGTCTATCTTAAAGGGCACGTCATCAAAAACAAACATTTCTCAGCAATCGATCCAGGTCTACGAGTGTGTAGCTTATGTCAGCTTTTATCAAACTCCACAGAGTAGTGGACATCTCTGTGCTAAATTATGCAGTTGACTACAACTACATCATGAGAAGACCTTGCTCACCTTGTAGCAGCCACAGTGGACATGCTGCAGCTAAGCACAGCCTCTGGAGTCATATTAAATTAAAACTGGATGGTATGTTAAAACTGTGTGCAATATTGTTAAGACACACACTGTAGGCTACATATTGTATTTCCTTATCCGTGTTATCACTGTATTCATATTGCTATAATGTAACTTCAAATCGCATTAGAAATATGCAAATGGACAAATTAAAGGGAAAATCAGTGAAGAGAAAATAGGGTGTTCACAGTGACTGCATCACAACCCAACTGAGCAGCAGAAACTGCTGGAAATGTTAAATCGTTTGTTCGTTCTTTCTTTATTACCCTTCATACAATGTTGTTTCCTCTGACTGGTTAATAGAGAGGTTAGGGTGCCTCAGCACGTTAATATCAACGGGCCAGGGAGTGATAATGCCTTACCTTCCTGTGTTTCCCCTCCAGTGGTGCACTGGAGGGGAAACAGCCTGAGGTTCGGGTCCGGCCAGTGTCTCTTTGCTGCATGCCAACCCTCTCTGTCCTTTTTTAACTGTACTTTCACTCACTTATAAATGCAAAATAGAAAAAAAACATTAACAAACAGTTTAAATATGCCATTCATGTTAAATGGTAAATGGGTAAATTTTGGGGGGCTTTTTGCCTTTACTCGATAGTGACAGTAGTTATTTGGGTCACATTCAAATTAACATTAATCTGCTGGGTGGAAACTTTGGTTTAACTTCGCTAAATTGCTGGTTTCTTTTTAAAAGCAGTTTAATGAGATCCCTCCACCTACAGACTTGCTTCTTTAGCTCTGTACCTGCTGCTGTCTTAAGATATAAGTGATCTTTCAAAGAGCAATGACTGTCTAAAGGACCACTGGACCCATGAACAAACAATAGAGTAAGTAAGTGTGTGTGTGTGTGCTTTCAGAGGGTGCAGCTTACCATTGTAGACTTGTCTTGACTTGGCTTTCTTACCTTGTTAGGCTCTGCTGAAGTGTGAGGAGTGGACAGGGAAGGAGACCAGAGGATGGTTTGAATCGATGTACAACTCTAGCTTAGCCATTGATCCCAGTCCAGTGTGAATGACACTTCAATAGCAGCTAGTGAGCCTTCAGGCCTGCTGATTGATTCTGATTCTTAACTCTGTGAAGGCTTTTTATTGACTTCTTCATTGCAGACTGTCTGAGTGATTTAGACAGCGTTGATGTGTACCACTGATAGCCTCGACATTTTTTATGATGCAATACAAATGCCTTCTCACCACTCCTGAGGAGGAACCTAAGGTCACTGCTGTGTTGCCACTAAAGCATCCAGGAGAGAAGGTTCTCCCTGCTCTCTATCTTGTGATTTTTTTTTTATTTTTTTTTTGTTAATCTGCATATGATTTTCATTTTCAGTGATATAACTATTGAAAAGCGTTTAATTTGAAAACGTGGGAATATGATTGTATACGTATGACAGCAGCTTATGGTTGTTAGTGTTAACACATTGTATACTGTGTCTCTCACTTTAATGACTTATTTTGCTGTAATCTTTTTCTGTAATCAAGATGTATTTAGCATGTGAATAGATGAACATGTGAAAGGTTTACTTGACACACAGGTCATAGTACTTTGTTTCCTTTACTCCTGTGAAGTGTCTTCATTATTACTATGATAATCATCACTCTAAAGCTGCATTAATTGATTTTTCCAAGCCGACAACTGGCACATTATCACTGCATAAAGTTGTTTTGGTGAATGCCCTGACCAAATATGGGTACAAAATGACTGTACAACAACATCCCATTTCACCTGACAACCTTTATTAGCAATGAGAAATGGAAGTGCAGTTTGACTGAATAAAAAAATCAACCTGAAATAAATAAATAAATATTTAAAAATAACTTCAAATTTAAATAAATAAACGAACAAATCTTAAGAACAACTGACCATGCATGTGTGCCTTATACAGTTGCACACATCTGCATTTTCTGAATACAAAGTCATCGATAACGTCATCATATGAAAACTTCTGTGCCATTTTGGAATTGATGCTTTTGATAGCCAAGCAACTTAAATGTTCTTGTGCCACTGATGAGTGGAGTAGTTATGTCTGGATGAGGTTTTGAAAAGCTTCGCTCAGCAGAGTCAACTGTAATAAGGAGAGCAATTTAGAGATATGGATACAGTTCCTGCAAATGTTTTTCATGGAGAAAAGACAACATCTCACGAGCAGCTGTGTGTGGAGGCAGCTCCAAAAGGTTCATGGTCTCCTGAGAAATCTAATCTCTGTGTACATGCCATGTGCCTCACGGTAGCACATGTGCACATCCCTTGCGCATATGTGCAAATACATCCCCTCGCGCAAAATGTGGCCCTCTACACACAGCGCGTAGTCTGTGTTTAGGGAGGGCTGGCCCCGTGTGTTAGGAAATAATTGTCTTTGTTTGCACCAAACGGACTAATCTAAGTCCAGCTAGTGCCGTGTCCGTTCAGAACGAGCATGTTGCTTAGTCCCCGGAAGTGCAGAGTTTTCACGATCTAATCACTCTTTGACTCCAGGGAACCGAAGAAGAGATCAGTTAAGTCACATCATTATATCCAGCATGCAGTGAGCCTGTGAAGGCACGCTGTATACACCAGCCCCTGCTGCTGCACAGATCACTGTGCTTGTTTATTCAAAGTTTATTAATATTAAAAGTGTCACACGTCCAAATCACACCAATACTTGACACTGCATGTACTTGGGTCTCCAGCAATACACCTGCCAAGTGTGAAGAAGTTCAGACAGAAGGTTCTGGAGGTAAGTGAAAGAGTCCAAAAGAGACCAAAACAATGAGCTGCAAGAGTCAAAAATGCCATGGAAAGATGCAGATTCTCTGAGAGGTCTTTCACACTACAAACAGTCTTTTGACTCATTGTTAATACAGAAATGTTAACTGGTGCAGCTTAAAAGCATTGTCAACTAAAATGCCACATTACTGTGTGCTTTAATACAATAATGTATTTTTGAACATCTTTTATTCAAAGCAAAAGGGTCAGTGTGCTGCAGAGAATAAAAGGGATAAAAGCAAACAGATGGACAAGAAAACAGGGAAATAAAATGCTTAGCATATGGCATGTTGTCCCTTCATGCAGCTGAATACTGGAGAGAATTAGAGCCAGTGTTAATAGAGTGGTAGCTTTAGCAGCATTAGCTGTTCACTTCATGGAGCCACAGTGCAGCTACCTGACCAAAGGCCTGCTTATTTTCACCGAGGAGTGATTTCTATTGCTTTAGTCAAGGTTATTGTGGAAAATTAACGAAAACGAATTGAAAATTGAAAAAACATTTTCATTAACTGAAATAAATAAAAAAAACATAATTAAAAGATAAAATAAAAATATTCAAACTACAGATAAAAATCCCTTCAGTTTCGTCTTTGTCAATTTTTATTAGCATTTTAGATTTGTTAGCATTTTTCCGTGAGTTGGCGTCACCGTATGGCACCTCATGGTCCAATGCTTCTCGTTTGGAGTCTGCTTTGTCTATTTTGAGTAGTACCAGTCAGACTCACTCCCTGTATTTAACCTGTATTTCAGTGTTACACTCATTTAGCTTTTCAGGCTGCTCTGCTGTGGACTGTTCTGGTTGTTGATCAGCAGTGACTGAATACATTTTTTAAAATGTTATCTTTTGCTGAGTTTTATTATTTTATTCTTTTTCAGTCCTGCACCTGACAAATAACCAAAAGTATGAAAAAACTAAAACTAAAAAAACTAAACTAAAACTGATCTAAAAACCCACTCTAAAGACTGAATTAGAGAAAAAGATAGTCTAAACAAAATAAAACTGAATTATAATAAACATCCAAAACTGTTAAAGCCCTGGTCAGAGTTGGTCTCTTGGATGATCATCTAATCAGTGTTGTCTAAAGAGTATCTACATTCTGTCCAAATTAAAACTGATCCCAAGTCATGCTTCTTACGCTGTGTGATTCTAGATTAGTGTGTTTAATGTTTTTCAAAAGCCGGTGTGATGTTATCCTCTATGCAGCTGGTGGGTCCAGACAACCTTGAGTGGGTTCAGCCCTGCAGTGCTCATCCTTGGTCCTGTCCCAACGCTCGCTACAAAGATCACACCACCACATGATCATGATTTCTCCTCTTACCCAGCCTTAAAAGCATCAAGAAGCATTCTCCATCCGTCCTCTGTGCTGGTTCCTCACCGGGGCTGTCTCCATTTCCTCCCTGCTCTTTATCACTTAGTCTAATCTCATGGTTGAACAAGCCTCTGGTCAGCTGTCTCCTCTTTTCTCTCCTCATGTATTTCTTATTATCGTATGCAGCCTGCCTTCCTTTCCTCCTGTTCACTCAGTTTTGACCCTAAAGCCCACGTTTGGTGACTTGGTGTGTAATTATGGTGTCAACATGGTGGTGTCTCGCTCTGTGCAGCTGTTGTCATTACCATCACTTGATCTCCA
Organism: Synanceia verrucosa; assembly: GCA_029721515.1. Classification (NCBI taxonomy): domain Eukaryota; kingdom Metazoa; phylum Chordata; class Actinopteri; order Perciformes; family Synanceiidae; genus Synanceia; species Synanceia verrucosa. The sequence goes on along the minus strand of CM056557.1, from coordinate 4,493,178 downwards.
CTGTGACTCAGAGGTCAATTAGGCAGCAAATGAATGTAGCTGCAGGATGCTGCTAATTGAATGGTTGGGTCCAGGCATTGATGGCGGAGGGATGGAGTTGGACAACTGTGACCTCCAGGCCTGGGAAATATGTCTTTGTGAGTATTTGTCTACCTATATGTGTAATTTGTAAAGTAACATTTTCCATTCAATTTAAATAAAGTGTTAGTCTCACAGTAACATCCAGCTCCCCTTGTTATATTTGTTGTTATTAAAAATAAATTTCATCATGGCCGCTCATTCATACTTGGGATACGTCAAAGACAAATGTAATCTGTAACAATATATCTTCCAAATTGAACTGAGAAAGTAATTTAGTTGTATGGAAATGTCATTTTTAGGACACACTGCTGGTCTGTGTATCGTAGAGAGACAGGAAGTTAGGCCCCACTCTGCGCTCAACCTGATTTGGTGTCACGGCTGATGTGATCTCTAGTTATTGTTTATTATAATTTATAATTATGTAGTTTGTATTAACATGCCTTGGCAACATTATGCAGTCATGCCAATAAAGCCACTTAAATTTAAATTGAATTGAGGGAGAGAGAGAGAGAGGGGTGGGAGGAGTTTCCAGCTCATTCACATTCAGATGAAGTTTTGTGCTGCTGCTGTCTGAAGCAGCCTGCTTTCTGTGTGGTTAAAGGCTTTAATCAGAGCAGACACAACATGAGAAACAGGAGGTGAAGCACTGGATAAACACAGGACCTCCTTCTCCCTTTCACTTCCCTCTCTCATCCTCTCTCTCTGCAGAGACTCTTTCAGTCTCTTGCTTTGTCTAACCCTCTCTTCTAAACCCACCAGTAGTCTTTGAAGCCTATTATTAAATGTTTTTTTTCTTATTTCGTCAGTGCTCAGGTCAGAAATGAGTGGTGCTGTAAGTCTGCCAGACCAATTAAAGCTGACAGCAACTGCAGATGCTTAAAACTGCAGCAGCCATCGGCCTCGTCGCTCCGCTGCTTAACAGCAACAACTTGAACTCCCGTCCTTCCATTTGGTCGACTCCAAAGACGAGTCGCCTGTTGAGTTAGAAAGGAGCCATCTGAAGTGATAGTTGAGTACTTTTTGGATATTCATGATATTCTTCTCAATGGATGACCATGTGTCCTCCACATTCAAGGTAAATCACAGCAAACCACAAAGTGTGTTGCATAGAAACAGCATTAAAGGGCCACTCCACTAATTTTACAGAGTTGATTTTTTTGAGTACTGTACAGCCAACGAAAACAGCTACTGTCCTTTGAAGGAGACTTTCTCTTAATAGTTTTAACAAACATTTTGGGACATTGAGTTTAAAAAATGGGAATTTAGAGTCAAGTAAAATATGCTACTATACTGCTTTCAGCAACCTTGTTTCAGCATTAGGACGCTTTCACACTGCCAGCAGTCACAGGGCTGACCTCTGTTTGTGTGAGGTGCTCCCTCTTCTTCTCTGTGGAAGCTGAGCAGCTCGTGGAGCAGCTCTTGATCTTGCCGATCGCCGCCATGATCGATAAAAGAGTTGTGCCAGATCGTTGTACAAGCTGTATATAAACACGGTCGCACAGTTCACATCAGGATTCCCAGATGGGTGGGATTCACCTCTGCCCTTCAGAGATGGGTCTCTGGAGATCAACAGGAAGGCTGATCTTATGGGAGTAGACTAAAACTTTGCTCTGTTTTGAGATCAGAGTGATCAGCTCTGCAGCCCTGGAGCTTCACAATGACAGCCTGACAGGCTGCTCAGAGAATAAAGCAGGATGTCATCAGGTAATTTAGCAGGTCGACTTTCACACTGCAGCCGAGCCGATAAATTCCAGATCGATTGGAGGGTAAATTGACCGGGGTTAAAATGCACACTACACAAAAATCTAGTGTTTTCGTGCAGTATTTTTGTAGCTTGAGCAACTTTAGGGACACAAAATGCTGCTTGCTGATTTTTCTGATTCGCCCAATATAAGGATGCTAATAGTTTTTTCACTGGTTATAAGCCTCATGTGGGTCAGTAGGGGCCAGCTGCACTCTCTAGTGGGTTTTACCATTGATTCATATGGGCAATTATGGAAAGAAGGAAAAACAGAAGATGATGGCGACCTCTAGTGACCATTGTAATTAGGAAAGGAGTAAAAGCAGAAGTCAGGAGAGAGACAGTGTGAAATTCAAAACACAGCACACACTACTATCACCAAGGAGACCAGCATGTAGTGTCTTTGTGATCGGTAGTTGAAGTTTAACTTTCCCTTTAGTTATTATCCTTCATATTACACCTAAAGAATTTCTAGTTTTGTTGCATGTTATCATAACCACTTGTGTCACAGAGCCTTTGTTTCAGTGAGTAATTAAACACAGCAAGCCTAACCTTTCAAGTTTACATCAAAACATTATTTCGCAGCCCCTTTTCATAATTAATGTGTGCGTAATGTATTGTCCTTCATCATGTCATACCGCTTTTGAAGCTCTGAATGCAAACACGAATAATGGCCAGCAAACAATGAAGCCTGCGTGATTCTTCATGTCTTGTCACCCCAGAAGTCTTCAGCAGATTGGAGTCGGTGTTTGAGGAGGTTGTTTTTTTTATGTTTTTTTTTTCCATCCTTACATTGAAAGCATCATGCTGTGTTACCTGCTGATTGGATGACATCTTCTGCAGCTGTAGCCTCACTGGAGCCATGCTTCCTATCTGTTTATTCACATACATTTGCAGCACAGGATTTTATTTCTTTTTTTTTATATATATTTTAATGTGGACGTGTGGGTGTTAGGCAGGTGAAAATGAAAAACATTTGACTCGTAAGTGAAGCTGGAATTGTTACCCAGTGGCACAAATGAAGGATCAAGCCTCTCTTTTAGAGCTCTGCCTCATAACCTCTCAGTCCTCTTTCTACAGTGGCCTCGCTATGCTGCTCATTGTGTTTTTCTGGCTTCCAGGGTTGGGAATTCAAATATTCTTCTCAGTTATTGGAAGAAAGAACAGTCTCCAGCGGCGGCTGCTGCAGCCTGTATCTGGTATGTGGGTCTACTTGAGTGAGAAAACACTCCTCTCCAGTGTTTTCCTTTCAGCATAGTTTACATTCCAGCACAGATGCAGGATGGAGGATTTTGTCTCCAGATACCACTGTAAGAAAACAAAATGTGTTGTGATGTTACTGTCCTGCCGGCCCCTCCTGAGTCGTTAGTATGCATAACAGGCACACTTCGGTGAACGGGTCGAGGTTGGAGGTCAAGGGTGAGTGGAGCTAATGCTTTCATGCTCTTGATTCAGCTCCTCTCGGGTGTAATACCCGCCTGTCAATTTGTTTGAGCTGCGGATTTACATAATGAATTTATATTAGCCAATGTTCTCCACACACTCCCTCCTTCACTCCCCTCTCTCTCTTCAGTTCCTCTCTCTCTCTCTTAGTGTTGCAGTTACTCCCCTTTCTCTCTCTACATTTCCCCTCACTCTCTCTCCCTCTCTCCTCTCCACTCCCTTCATCCTCCTCTCATCAAGTTTACCAAGTGCCCAGAGAGCAGAGTGTTTAAATGCAAACGAGCCTCATTTCCAAACTGACGCCACAGCCCAAGTATGCCTCGCATACAACAGCCCCAGCCCCGCTGAGAGGCTCCGACAAGCGATGGATGGACGGAGATGATGGAGGGAGGGAGAGAGGGAGAGAGAGAGAGAGAGAGATGGAAATGGAGAGGAGTGTGGATTCTTGGAAGGAAAGTGTGAGCATAAAATAGGATGCAGAGCAGCAGGGTGGCCGAGCTCGTAGGTGTTGGGCACCAGTGACATTCCTGCCAGAGAGGGGGGGTGATGAACAAGCCACTGTCTTGTTAGTCATAATATTCCTTCACTGCACATTGATGCATTTTCACTGTATGCATCAGTGCGTAGCCATGCTCACACTGTGTACTATTTCCTGTTTTTAGACTTAGCAATTTCTGTACACAAATAACAGTGTTGAAACCATCACAGAGGAAATTAAAAACTAAATTAATTTTAAAAAAAAATTCTAATAATTGCATCTCATCTCATGTAACTGACTCTTAGCAGATATTAGCAGAGATCAGAGTCACACACATGGAAAACTAAAGACTGGCCACTAATAAAGGATGAGTGAAATTATATTTAAATAGATTTCATGCTAAATACAGCATAACATACATTTCCACAGGATGAATTCCATCAACAGTCTTGTCACAGTCACCAAGTTTTCCTTCTTCTTTTATCATGTCCAATTGCTTCTACGTACTTTGGTACTTTTCAGATTAAAGTGTGGCTATATAACTTTTGACAGACAAAATAGAAATGAAAAGTGAAATCCATTATTCAAAAATGCATCCCTGTTTGCTTCAATAGCTCAGGTGTTGTTACAGTTCTCCCTGATCTGGTATGACTGGTAGCTTATGGTAGCTAATGTTAAAGCACACCTTTCTGATATTTTTCCTGATATTTGACACACATTACGAGCATGCAGAAAATGAAAATATACCACTTTCACACTGAAATTAGTGGATTGATGCAGGATTTTCTAACCTGGATCGACCTGTCTTGGTTTGGCATTAGGGCCATTTTACCCGGGTCAAAATACTGCGACAACCCTCTCACACTCCACGAAAATGCCATGCCAACCCAAGATTTTCATGCTGTCAGTATGTTTACATGCACATCTAAGCCGAGCTGTTGGCAATAACCAGGCTAAGGATTTAATTGGAGTTTCCGAGAAATCCAAATGTATATGCGCGGCAAGACAGTCGCATTATTGAGTGCCTCAGAGACACTAGGTGGCACTACACACCCTTTCGCGTTGGCATTCTTCCCGTTCTTCTGCTACTGTGTTGTTGTTATTCCCGCTTCCATGGTCAGTCAAGAGTCCGGCTAACCGTGGTTTGAATATACATGCTGGAAAAGCTCATCTTAGAACTGTATTATCTGGCACAAATAATCTAATTATTTAAAAACTCCAGTGTGTGTGTGTGTGTGTGTGATTGAATGTTAGTGGAAGGTTAGACTTTGGTTAGGATTAGGATAATGCGGGTCTGGTTATGGTTAGGGTCAAGGGAAGTGTCTAGGAAATAAATGTAAGTCAATGTAAAGTGCCCACAACAAGAGTAATTACTCTGTGCGTGTGTGTGTGTGTGTGTGTGTGCGCACCCCCCCACACACGTTGTGGTCCCAGCACGCTGCCTCCTTATGACCACTCTGCTGGGGAGATGTGTGACCATTCACCTCCTGCCACACACACACACACACACACACACACACCTGACAGGACAGGGCCTTACATCACTGTTCATGACAGAGAGCTGCTGTAAAACTTCCCTGGAGGCCGTCTGCCTGTGTATGTGTGTGCGTGTGTGTGTGTGTGTGTGTGTGTGTGTGTGTGTGCGCATGTGTGTGTGTGTGGTTCGCTAACACGTCTTGTACTGTAGTTAGCTGCTTGTCTCTCCTCTTCCTCCTCCTTTTCCTTTCAGTTCCTTCGTCTCCGGCAGTGTGTGCTAGGTAATGATGAGCGCCCCCTCCTCTCCTCGTACTTAGTTTGATAGACTTCCCTATCCTCCTCCTCCTCCTCCCTCAGTCTATTTGGGCCCAGTGTGTGTGCTAGGTAATGGTGCAGCTGGGCCATTAAAAGCGGGGGGCTATTTGACAGCGCCCCATGCCTTTCATTCCCTCCACCCCATGGCTGAGGAGAGAGAGAGAGATGACGTTAGGTCTCTCTCTCTCTCTGTGTCTCTCTGGTAAACCACCGACTGTCTTTCTCTTCTCTCTCAGCCGCCCTCCCACTCTGTCTTTCGGAGGTTGTGTATGTACGTGTTTGAAGTCTGTCCATTTGTCTTAGGGGGATTGTGCAGGGCTTGTATTGACTATTGAGTGTGTGTGTGTTGGTGTAGAGGGGGAGCTGAAGGTGTTAAAGGCTTGATGTGAATAGCCTTCATCTGTCAGCCATGGAGGTCAGCAGGGCGACACTGAAAGTCCTGGGTGGTCCAGCGTTTTTCATTTAAAACCCCCGCCATTCATACACACATTTGTCTACTGTAAGAGATGGGTGGGTGGTTTGGTGTGTACATACACGCACACACACCTATATCTGTACATGTGTGTCTCAGGTTTAACGCAATATACAAATATACAGGTATTGAGATGCTTTTACCGATCCTGATCCTTTACCTACAAGCTGCAGTTTGACTACATGAAGTGTCGTCTCCACTGAGGATATTGGCTTATTGGAAGACGTGTCAATCATCAGCCACTGAAATTATTTGTAGTGTTATATTAGTGAAGTGCTGCCTGCCACGCTGTCAAGAACAGCTCATTACTAGTTTATTAATATTGTTTATTCACACTGTATTAATGTTGGATACACTTGCTGCACATCCTTTGGTCCTCAGCAATCTGAACAGCTCTTGAGCAATGCAAAGGACACTCATACAGAAAGAGATTTCTTGTGTTGTCGTTAGATATACTCTACACTATGGGACTGAAAGACAGCTAAGTGTATAAGGTTAGTGTTTAGTGATGGCATGAATGCATAGGTTTCATTTCACATCTGAGCAGCACTCACATGCTATAATTCCTCCTCTTCACACCGACTCCTTTGTTTCCTGAATACACTGTAAGAAATGGAGGTCAAAACTCACAGCCCTGTTTTGTGCAAAAAGTTCTCAAGCTTAAGTTTCTAAATAAATATAATCATTCTGCAGTGTGGTAAAATTGAATGTGAGTAAGAAAACTACACTATATTGCCAAAAGTATTCGCTCACCTGCCTTGACTCACATATGAATTTAAGTGACATCCCATTCCTAATCCATAGGGTTCAATATGACGTCGGTCCACCCTTTGCAGCTATAACAGCTTCAACTCTTCTGGGAAGGCTGTCCACAAGGTTTAGGAGTGTGTTTATGGGAATTTTTGACCATTCTTCCAGAAGTGTATTTGTGAGGTCACACACTGATGTTGGACGAGAAGGCCTGGCTCTCAGTCTCTGCTCTAATTCATCCCAAAGGTGTTCTATCAGGTTGAGGTCAGGACTCTGTGCAGGCCAGTCAAGTTCATCCACACCAGACTCTGTCATCCATGTCTTTATGGACCTTGCTTTGTGCACTGGTGCACAGTCATGTTGGAAGAGGAAGGGGCCAGCTCCAAACTGTTCCCACAAAGTTGGGAGCATGGAATTGTCCAAAATGTCTTGGGATGCTGAAGCATTCAGAGTTCCTTTCACTGGAACTAAGGGGCCAAGCCCAGCTCCTGAAAAACAACCCCACACCATAATCCCCCCTCCACCAAACTTTACACTTGGCACAATGCAGTCCAACAAGTATCGTTCTCCTGGCAACCACCAAACCCAGACTCATCCATCAGATTACCAGATGGAGAAGTGTGATTCGTCACTCCAGAGAACGTGTCTCCACTGCTCTAGAGTCCAGTGGTGGTGTGCTTTACACCACTGCATCCGACGCTTTGCATTGCACTTGGTGATGTATGGCTTGGATGCAGCTGCTCGGCCATGGAAACCCATTCCATGAAGCTCTCTGTGCACTGTTCTTGAGCTAATCTGAAGGCCACATGAAGTTTGGAGGTCTGTAGTGATTGACTCTGCAGAAAGTTGGCGACCTCTTCACACTATGCTCCTCAGCATCCACTGACCCCGCTCCATCAGTTTACGTGGTCTACCACTTCATGGCTGAGTTTCTGTCGTTTCCAAACACTTCCACATTCTTATAATACAGCTGACAGTTGACTGTGGAATATTTAGGAGTGAGGAAATTTCACGACTGGATTTGTTGCACAGGTGGCATCCTATCACAGTTCCACGCTGGAATTCACTGAGCTCCTGAGAGCGACCCATTCTTTCACAAATGTTTGTAAAAGCAATCTGCATGCCTAGGTGCTTGATTTTATACACCTGTGGCCATGGAAGTGATTGGAACACCTGATTCTGATTATTTGGATGGGTGAGAGAATACTTTTGGCAATGTAGTGTACCTTACCACCACATTTCTGCACCTGGTCTTCTCAGTGTGATGAACACTCAGGCGTACTTTACACATCTAAACTCACACATTCACACACATGTACTATTTTGTTTCTGTTCCCTGTCCACTCAGCATAATCATCCATAACTTCTTTTTTTCCTCCCTGTGGAGGCCAATCTAGTCATTACACAAACCATTATGTTTAAATGAAGAGTGACTCCTAACAGTGAATTACTCCATCCACCTATTTACACACATTACTGTTAGTTTGTATGGTATGAAGTGTTGCACGCTCACACTGAGGATTTAGCTGAAGACATAAATGTCTCTTTCTCAGTCAGTCTGCTGGTTGCCGTGGTGCTGCTACTTTCACACTAAGATCACACTAAGTTGTACAGGAGCGCTTCAAACATGCCCTTCATCACAACAAGCTGCTACCTTTTAAGTTTAAGAAACCCACAATCTGGACACAGTTTGTCTTCCTTTTTCCGGGGAGTAATTGATGCTCAGGTGCACATTTACCATTTTTCTGAAAATGCTTTCATTCTTAAGGTGACCTAAATGTCTTTATATATGTACTGAGCACTTGAAAACTAATGAGGCTTTCCACTTAGATAATTAACACAGTTTAATAATTCATCACATGAGTGTTCTTGAAAGAATGTCTTTCAAACTGAAAGTATTTAAAATATGAATAAATGTTTTACACTTTCAGTAAATTATGATTCGACTGTCATTCCTTACTACATGATGCCACCGGGGAATAAAAGTCTTCTTTCGATTAATGCGCTAAAATCTTTTCCTGGTTCACTTTTGCAGCTCTCTGTATTTTTTATGGATGGCGTATAAAACTAAAAGCCTCGTACTGGAGCATTACGTATGAATTATTTATAGCTCAAAAATGTGATAGCAGAAAGTTGAAAATTAGGAAAGCTGGAAACAGTAATCCTTTTACACCACTTGTCTTGTTTTTTACTTCAGACTGGTGCACAGGCCTCGGCTCTAACTGGATACCATTCAACACTGTGTGTGTGTGTGTGTGTGTGTGTGTGTGTGTGTGTGTGTGTGTTTGGAAGCAGAGTGATAATTATAACTGTCTGACACCTCTGGGTTCCCAGACTGGGAGGCCTCACAGAACAGCCAGCAGTCAGTCAGTCAACCGTGTGTGTGTGTGTGTGTGTGTGTGGTGGGGGGGGGACGTTTCCATCTGCATCCTCCATTGTCACATTGCCACAGAGAGAGAGAGAGTCCCCACGGACACCACTCAGCCACACAATGTCATCTCTCCTCCTCACCACCTAGGACGGCCCAGCACTTGTGATGCTAAAAATGTGTGCGTGGTATGCAAATCAAACGCTACTTTCGCTGCACCCTGGGGGCTCTGCAATGACTTTGTGTGTGTTTGAGAGAGAGGGAAGACAGGAGACACTGTGTTGCCATGTTTTTGTGTCACATGGTGAACCCCTAGTGTTAGAACTCATTTGTCATACATGCCACAGCCACTTTCTACTCTGCTGTGTGTGTGTGTATGTGTGTGTGTGTGTGTGTGTGTGTGTGTGTGTGTGTGTGTGTGTGTGTTGTGTGTACATCTTTCAGATCAGAAGGTGACGGTGTGTGATATTTAATTGGCTTCTGTGTCAGTGAACTGTCACTTCCATGCAGGAATTCGACCCTCATGTCTCTGCTGACCAACAGTGTTTCAGTCTCAATCGTGCAGGGTTGAGTTCCTCGCTGCAGACAGTCATTTCAGAAGATTGTAAAAACTTTATTGATCTAGGGACGTCGACAGAGCAGCATATCCTGCTTTACATTCCCCTTCTGCTGACTTCAAACAAAAGTCTTCTTCTGTACGCCTCTGAGCAGCTCCATTACAGAGTTGAAAAAGATGGTTCTTCTTTTCAGTTTCAGTTGCTCAGTACAAGGTGAATGGGGAGGAGGGGGTATGATAGCAAAATGACCTGGATACTGATCTGATGACAGCCAGCTGCCCGTAGTGCTGAAGTACACAGATGTGGTGGTGGGCAGGGGATGAATGAAACAAAGAGTCCCCCCAGCTAAAAATGAACAAATCACCTATTGCCAATATGTGCATATCCATAATTGTGAGTTAGATATTAGCCAGATTAGCTTAACATAAAGACTGGAAACGTAGAAACTGTCTTTGTCTAAGGGTAACAAAATCCATCTAGCAAAATCTCTAAAGCCTTCTGAGATTCCAATGCCCCCGGGCCAAGAAATTCATTTTCACAACATTTCATTTTTACTTCAGGTTTTTGTACGGATTAAACCAACGTGTTATTATATAATGTGTCACTTGGTAAATTTTGGAGGTGGCAGATGGATGTTGATGATGGACAGAGCCAGACCATCTTCACCTCTTTCCATCAGTGCGTCCTCCAGATTCAGTGGGGTGGGTGTCCTTCAGACCTCCATCAGCTGGACCCATTATCTCTCTGTGCCAACCAAAATTATGTGACAGCTAGGGATCAGTTGGGTTTTATCTGAGACCGGTTCCTACTTTGTACTTTTTAAATGGTTGCGATGCTTAAACAGTTCTTGAACCAATACTTAAAAAAACGAAACTGCATACACTTTGTCAAAAAACAATACCCTTTTATTTCTAGGGCCAAATTGAACACAATATTAACTTACAGTAAATCTTTAAACAATATAAATACAAGTAACATCCATCCATCCATCACCTACCGCTTATCCTCATAGGGTCGTGGGGGGGCTGGAGTCTATCCCAGCTGTCTTAGGGTGAAAGACAGGGTACACCCTGGACAAGTCTCCAGTTCATCACAGGACACATAGAGACAGACAACCACTCACACTCACATTCACACCTACGGTCAATTTAAATTAACCAATTAACCTAATCCCCATGCATGTTTTTGGATGGTGGGAGGAAGCCGGAGTACCAGAGAGAACCCACACAGACACAGGGAGAACATGTAAACTCCACACAGATACAAGTAACATATGGTAATAATAAACCAATATAAAATGAAATTGACATCATATCAAAAAAACATTAATTGAATTGGAAGTATTACCTCCTTTGCTTGCAGTTATTTTATTACACTTGTTACATGTTGCCAAGTAAACATCCTTGGCCAAACTTTTGATCTATTTTGCCTTCTCGGCATCCTCTCACCACTAGTATCAGATCAACAAGCCTGCTGACTGCAACATTCCGGCCACTCGGGCCACCGTAGGTGAGTGAAGTGAACAACTCAGGCGAGAATGTGTGGGGTTTTACGTGATTCAAGATGGTGGAATAAACAAAGCACACACAAGTCGGTTTACTTATTAAAACTTAGTACACTGAGTAGCCCGTGAGGACCATCACTGATGTTACGCATGTTTACACCAGAACAAGGGGGTGGTAAAAAAAAGGCAGGCACCAAAATGTCCGTTTGTATTCGGCCTGGTTACTACTGGTTACGTCGGAACCGGTACTGAATTGGCACCATGTTTCTGTACCCAACCCTAGTGACAGCAAGTCATTTTTTTCTCAACACCCAAACAATGAATAGACTAAGATGGCGCAGCAGGATGGTGTGTTGGTGCGTCTTGTTTTTTTCTTGTTTTCTGTATAAACTCTGTGTTCTGGTATAGACCAAGGAGCTCTTTCACCAGAGAAGAGCTCTTCATCATCTTTTTTTGGTTCAACTGCCTGTCTGGTTTGCTCAAGTTGTTGACATAATCAATGAACCATAATCAATGTGTTAGGAGAAATACAATGATGATGATGATTAGATGAAGTTGGGAATCATGTGCAACATCTTCCCGCACCAAAGTACAGTTACTTTTAGGCTCTTATTTCACAACCTTGATTTTATTTCCATAAGTGGAAAAAAATACAGATTTCAGTGGCAGATACAGGCATACATTTAATTGTAATATGAAGCTTTAAAAAAGCCATCACCTGCCTCTAAAGTTCCCTTTTAGTAGTAGTTTTGGTCCAGTCTTGGTGGTGTTTGGTTCAGGTGGCAGCTGCTTTCAGTGAATAAGTCCTGATAAAAACACTGTACTGTACCTGCCGAGCACCAGACAGTAGACAGAGAACAACGAGGTGAATATAGCGGAGCATTTAGCAGCTAAAGAGACAGATATTTTCCTCTGAAGTAGGTGGAGACCAAAACAGAGCTAAAAACAGATAATACTGAACAGCCTCCAAATGAAGGCCATTGGTGCTCCATGTCTACTGAAGGTCTAAACATTTTAGTTTGGTAGTGAAGTTGAATTTTAGATAATAAATCATTCAATGTTAATGTCTGAGATGTGCTTGTTTTTCACACCACATGCTGCTGGGTGTCCTGGGTGTGGCTGAGGAGGTTTGTTTCCATGAACAGATGGAGAGAGAACTGAAGAGAGGGGTGTGTGGAGAAAGAAACAGATGAAGAGGCAACACTGAAGTGGATATTGTACTGTAAACTGGTGTGGCTGGGTTCTAATTATAGACCGGTTTAAAGAGCAAGCATGCTATCATCAACTGCTCAAATACACACACACCTATGAAGCACCGACACACATTCACACTCATACAGTAATGCAACACACACGCACACACACACACACACACACACACACACTTCCTGACAAATACCATTCATCATTGTAATTAAAAAGAACAGGATGTCCAAGTAAGAAATGAGACAAACTCTCCTCTAATCTCATTGTGGAGAGAGGAGGGAGTTCCACCAGACAAGCCTATAATACTGTCACCTCCCTTTGTCTCTCTCTCTCTCTCTCTCTCTCTCTCTTCCACTTCCTCTATGAGTTGTTCTTTTTTGGACAGAGTTGCGCTGCCCTTTTCAAAGTTATTTCCAACGCCTCAGGCTCCCATTAGTATTCAGCTTAACACTGGCTCTCTTTGTTTCAAGGAGAAATTGCCAACTCTTATCCTAAATTTTGCAATAAGACACAAGGCAAATGGTACACAGCCCAGACAAAAACAATACGATTCACCTGGGTACCTCTCTCTCTTTTCTCTCCCTCTCTCTCTCGTTCAGCCCCGACCCACCACCCTGCCTCGGTGGGCGTTGTTCTGAATTGGTTTGGTGGAGGTTATTGGCGTCATGAGCTGCTTTTGACATTAGTTTGCTTCTAGAATTGCATTTTGGTCAATGCTTATTTTTCACATGCAGGCCATGCTGCTTCACATCTACCTGCAGTTAGGCTAATCCATGGTAATGGTTAATACGTCTCACACACTCAGAGAGACACATACTATACATCTAGCCAAACCTTGTTCTTGGAGACTGTCTCATCAACCTCTCTTATATCCATCCCTCATAAAATACACACACACACGCAAACACACTTTGATCCACCCATCCATCACACTCGATAAGTCGGTAAACCTGCTGAATTTTTCATGTCCTGATTCCTTCACCTGTTGAGAGCCAACTGTCTGCAGTCAGAAAAATATCCAATGTTTTCTTGGTTTAGTCGTCTGTGTGTGTGTGTGTGTGTGTGTAACCCTCTGCCGACTCTTGCAGACAGTCTACATGAAGTCTTGTGTTCAAAGGCGGCAGGGAGTTCAGCACACACACTCACACTCACACACTCACTCCCACCTGATTTTGAACTTGAGAATCGATGTGAGGGCAGGTCCAGCCTGTGATGCTCTCAGATATTCACTGAGATGTGTGGGTGCCTGAGGTGGTTTCTGTATCTGTAAATGTTTTGATGGATTTGCAGCATCCTTTAACTGCTGCTCCAGTTTTTTAAAGCATGCTTACAGCGCACACAGGCACACAGACGGTTTAGTATTGATGACGCCATGGCTCTATTTGCAGGACGTACTGAGAACCATAAACAGGTTCTCAGTACGATATTCAGAACAAATGTGCAGGCAATAGATATGCTCCAAATTCCCTATTGAGCACCTTTAAAAAAAACACTACTACTGTTATCAGTTTTCAACATATAGAACTCTATTTTCGTAGATGGTGCAGTCAGACGGGGTGCAAATACCGGCCTATCCTAATTTGGCAGTTTGGTAGAGGTGTCTGCACCAAGAGGGGCGTGCCGGCTCAGCAGAGGGAGTGTCAGAGGTGACAGGAAGTCCACCTGCTCTTACGCCTGCTCAGACCACGTCTAACTGCTGGTGCAGGGGAGCGATTCTGGTGGATCTGATCGGGTGTGCAGATGGACAGATGTCTGAATCATTGTAGAAATCAAATCATATAGAAGACATTTAAAAAAATATAATTATCAGCTTTCAATGAAACACGCTGTGACTTGGCACCAGCAGTGGCAGTTGTTCTACAGGGGATGAGACCTCCTTTAGAGCACCCCGTAAAAACAAACTGCGTGCTCGGACCTCCTGGACGAGTAAATCAGTTTCTTCTTGGGAGAAGTTTGCTTGCCTGGTGCACTCCACCATGTTGAGACTGTCAGGACTGGCGTGCCCAGCGCCTTAAAGGGAATGAGAGGCAAGCACATGCATAGAAGGGGTGCTACAGGAGCTCTAGCCCCTGCCCTTTTGCTCTCTGATGCCCAAAGTGCCCTTTTGGCAGCATTGGTTCCACTGCAGAATGAACAGAGTGAGACCTCCTGTCAGTCATAAAGTCTCTTTGTCTCAGTGGGAGGAGGAGGGGCCACTAGCAGACACACAGAGCACCTGTAGCAGGTGAGATGGTGAGGAGTAGAGAGCAATTAAAGTGATGATTTCAAAGCTGAATGTCCCAGCCCCAATTACAATGTCAAATACCAGGGTCCGACTTTAACGGTTGTCCGAAAGCCCGGGTGAAGTGAAAATAACCAGCGGGCTGGCAGACAGTGTGCAAACATGGCCGATCGTGCCAGTCTGTGCCACGAGTCGCAGAGCCCGGTGACACAGAGCCCGGTGACACAGAGACCGGTGCCGTCTGTAATACTTTATTAGTACAATAATTTGATTAGTTTTGAAGTGGCAGTGATTTACAGCTGGTGATGAATAGTTGAGAAGAGGTTCTACTGAGTAACATATAGTGTCTGATTTATTTAAAACAAGTGGCTCATCTGTTCAGACAGGGCATGGAGGCTGTTACTGATCAAATATGGATAAATGCTGCTTTCTTAGAAAAGAAGTGTTATGTATTGTTGTATACAGTCATCAGGAAATGGATTTTAGTAAAATATAACGTATAAGCTAAACTATGCAGCACACAGTGAGAAAAAGAACCTCTTAAGAACCTCAGAATAATGCTGACAATAATATTGTTTATCAGCAACAAGTTGTGGGACAATATTTCGTCCAGCAAAATCTGTTATCGTGACAGGCCTAGTTCTCTGTTTACCTTCATCACGTCATTTCACTCAGTGAGCACACGCACATCATGTGAAACTGCACCAACACCACTTGCTAATGGTGGTAGTTCACTGTGATAAATTTACATTTACATTTAATGAATAACATGTAGCCTATAGGCCTACTGTATAGGTCTGCCCCGATCTAACACTCTTCTTTTTGATGTAGCATAATATCACTAGGATCTCTGTAGACAATAGCTGTCTGTGCCCTAGCTACATGCACTATTGAATTTTCAGAACCAAGCAATAAGAAAAAATGTGTTACAGCTCTGTCTGAACTTTGCACCCATTCTTCTTGATACATCATGAATAAATATGAAAATTCATGACTTTTTTTATCAGTACATATATTAGGCTGTTTTGCAAATTGCAAAATCATACAATAGCCTATCCCATCATCATAATTTAAATAGCATAATGCTACAATTTACAAATTTGAAAAAAAAAAAAACAGCTCAGGTTCTGATGATTAAAACTTTACAGGCTAATGAATGAAAAGCAGTTCCAGTTTACACTGTTAAATTGTGTGTATCTTTTCTAGCTTTTACGTGCATGGTCCTATAAAACATTATATTGAATTCAGTGCAAAAAAAAAAAAAAAGCAGAGGAAGAAGGAGCTGTGGGAGGCAGCAAAAGGCAGTGGATCTCCGACCAGCTGGGACAAAAAGAACACCACAGGTTAGAATAATCTAATATAATTTGTATGTAGCCTATGTATTCTCTATTGGGTTGTAATTAAAATTTAATTTTAAATAAAGTTGACTTGTTGTTTGAAAATTTCGTTCCATATGCCCTTTTTTTTTAATTTGAGCCCCTGCCCCTCCAAAGGGCTCTGCACGGCCCTGATGAGAGAACTGATCTAAACCCTCATCTGGTGCTGCGACACCACACACTGCTGGTCTTGTACCTGGTCTGTCAAAATAGAGCCCACAGTGACTGATTTTAATTAATACCAGGCAGTAGTAACCACTCTTTGAATGCATTTGATGTGTCTCTGGACTCTGTTGTAAAAACTCAACAATCTCACTGATCTTTGTTTTAAGGTTTTAGTATTATCTTACATTTGGAAATGTGAAAGGGACAGTTCACTCTTTCAGATTGTTTATCTAGATTGTTTTGGTGTGTGCTGCAGAGTGTTTACTCTCTCTCCAATATAATAGAATAGTGTTTCTCAAATCGCCTCAAAAAGTACATTTGAAAAGCTTAACAGCGATGTCTCTTTCCAGAAATCCTGACTCAGTTACTCAAGATAATAAACAGACCTTCTTCATCAAGGAACTATCTATTTTCCAGTACTTTTCTTTCTACTGAACTACACCCGGCAACAGTACCTGCACTCTAAAAGAAGCATTAATGTGTAACAGTTATAAACCCAGTTTCCTTTGGATTGTTTGAATGTATTGGTTTTAATCATAACCCACTCTCTATAGGTTCCTATCATGTTTCACTCCAGTCCAGTTCACTGCACAGCAGTATGTCTAGAAGGACTTCCTGCTCTAACAAGGTCAGATTTAAGGTAATGCTGAAGAACTGAAAAATCCAGGTTTGTCTGAAGTCCTGAGTGAAAGCAAGCTAACTTATTTATGTACAGTATGAAGTAAGAAAAGGGCCCTGCTGGACAGTGTCAAGAAAGTGTCATAAACAGATGATGTGATTCAGCAGCAGTCCACTGGTGTCCACAGGATTTTATCATTGCACTTCTAACATACAGAAAGTCACAAATGTCATCTGCAGTAGAAGTTTGTGCCAGTGCGACTGAAAATAACTGAAAATAGCTACAGTACATTAAATATGCACAGCACTCCTCAGGATAGACTTGTTCTTTGTCGGCACAGTTGTACTTTAATGTGTTATTCCCATCACCATAGAGACTGACTGCTGCTAATTGACTGAAAGATACCAAACTCAGCGTTAAGTGATTATTCCTACTCTTTTAATTGCCTTAACAAACATAAACAGTCTGAAAGCAATACTCAAGAAGCAAATGTCTTAATGCAGGAAACTTGTTTGTGTTGGTTGTTTGTTTAGCGGTACGCCGCATCCTCCATCTTCCTGACTGTCACACCTTGGTGACAGCGACGTGGGTGGTGACAGTGTGTGGTTTCCACAGTGACAGACTGATCATTATGGGCTGGCGGATGCTATCATCTCCTCTTTACGGTCCAGATGTTTGTCATAGAAACTGACTGAGATGAGAAGGACATGACGGTGTGCCTGTCTCTGTGGGAATGTCCTCACTTGTTTGACTTTGCATGTTTTTTATGTCCGCACATGTGCTCATGTGTGGACCTTCGTTTTTTAGTGTGTGTATATACCCCTCTTTGTGTGTGTGTGTGTGTGTGTGTGTGTGTGTGTGTGTGTGGCGGCAGCAGCAGCTGCATAGGGGACTCCAAATAGAGTGCTGATGAGCAGGGAAAGAGTTGCTGACTGAGATGCAGAGCTGAGCTTCATGGTTGGAGGACAAAACGCAGTGTGATACAAATGCACACACACAGTTTTTGATGCACACAGGAAAAGACGCTATAGCGACACTACACATATATCATCATCATTATAAGGGACGCTGCAGTCCACAGATACGCACATACAGAGAATATACATTGTACCAAGGATAAGAGCAAATGTTATTTAGGTTGAGCAGCACACTCACTCTGTTTATCTTCTCAGTACAAACATGATCTTTTAATCAGAGGTAAAGGGTTCACCCTCCTCCTGAAGTGTCCCTACAGCTCCAGGCGTGCTGTCCTGCTCTATGCTTGACCCTGACCTTTGACCTTTCCATGTGGAGTTAGAGGCAGGGCAGAGAAATCCCTCCACATTACTGTTTGTGTTTTCCAAAACCACATTTCCCATGAACCTATGGTTTTGTGGGGCAGCAGTCTGTGGGGACTTTAAACAGGTTCATGTGTCTCTGTGTTGAAATGTCGATACAGTATATTATTCAGTCATCATCCTGCATTCACATTTCACAGTATCTAGCCCCCACACTTGTTGTGTTCTGTTGTAAAATGATGGTGCTCACTTGTGACCCAGATGCACTGAAGCCTCTTTGTATGCCCATAATTTAAATTTGATTTACTGCTTTTACTTTTTTGGCAGTTCAGGTTTACAAACCGTAAAAGTGTCATGTGCACATTAACTACACAGTGGATGTCAGGTATGATTTGTTACCATGTCGTGATGTTCCACCCCTGCCAGGCTGTGATTCATTTATTTGAACTTTGACCCCTGCACTGTCTATCTGCCTCTCCCTCTCACCACCTGCCATCCCATTGTGAGGACTGGAACAAGAATGAAAGCTCTGGCTGTGTTTGGTTTCACTCTACCTCCCTGCTCTGTGGCTGTTAGTAACAGCTGCCATGCATCCTGCAGTAAACTAACATCAGGTTGGACCCCTGTAGTTAGATGTCAAACCATTAATCTCCTGATTATTTGTGTGATTATTTGACAGATATTCATAATGGTATGTATGTAAGTTTTGTCTGGCAGTCCAACAGTCCAAGAGCCTTTTAATTAATGATGCTTTACAATAGGTCTCATATCTGAGAAGCTGAACGGACAGATGTTTTTTTAGCGAGCGGCATGGCACCATGAGGTGAGTCGGTCCACCACTTTGACCTATGTTTGCATTAATCATTTTACACCATTGTCAGTCAAAATACTTTTGTGTTATGAGCAATTAACAACATGATTCTCATCAGCGTTAGAGCTAATTAGCACACGTTAGCATGCTAACGTACTAAGCTGAGATGGTGAATATGGTAAACATTGTAGGCCTGTCTGTCAAACAGCAGCAGATGATATTGCTATTGCCACTGTGAGCATGACACAAAAACACAGACCCATTCATATGAATGGAGCCAGCTCGACTCAGCAGGGTTGTAAACCTGTAAACTCATTTTACAGCTCATGAATTATCAACATTTGTTGTTGATTATTTTTCTCTTGACTGACTGATCAATTTATCAACTATTTGAAGCTGCAATGACGTTAAATGCAGAAAAAAAATATGGATTTTGGTAACAGTTCAATCTGTCTTTGTGCCATGAATTATTCCTGCAGATCAGCTGGTCGTAAAGGACTGACGCTGAGTTCTGACACTGGGGACGCACCGTATATCTACTATCTACTATCTATCTGCTAGTGGTGTCAGCTGATGTGCAAAACTGTTCCCATGTAAACAACTGGTGATTGTTTTCATTTAACTGCCTTTGTGTGCAGCACAGGATTGTGGGATACATTACCTTCAGTTTCCAAAACTTGCATGAGTGAGGTAACGTGAGGAGGATGCCATGTTAAATCATTCAACCCCTCCAATTTGATAATTCATCTGAAAAACCACCTATCTAGAAGTTCATGATCAGTTTAAAGAACAAGCTAATGCTAACAAGCATGCTGAAATGAAAACGGCAGCAGTCACAGTTAAGAGCACAACACAGCAGGCACTCTGCAAAATGAAGAAATTTACCAAAGATAGTGCAGAAGCACGTGTAAAGTCAATCACAAACAAGGTAATGGAGATGGTTTCACTTGACAACCAACTATTTTTATAGTGGAGGAGGAAGGATTTAAATAAGAAAACAAACACTGGTACTTCACTAAAAGTTGGAGATGTAGTGAGAGGAGCATAATTAAGGGGAAACAACCATGAGTGTAAACAGGAAATGATAAATGAAATGATAAAGTAATAGAAAGGCTACACAAACGTCTCCCATCTGTACATACCCTGTACATTCTGCTCCAGGTATCAGCCAATCACACAGCCACTCACAGAAACAACATGTCACGGCGGGCTTTAGATTCGGTGGACGTTTATCCCGCATCCACCTGCACCTTGTTTTGTTGTTGTCTTTATTTCATGCTCATTTTTTCAGTTTCTTGTTACACCTGATTGTTTATTTTAGTTTTTAATGTCAAGACACTTAAGTAGTTTCCTGTGAACAAATGAGCATTTTTATCTCCACTCACCAGGCTCCCTTCGTTCTTCTGTGTTTTTCTGTAATGCAAAAGAAAGAGACTCCATATGATACCAAGCTTATTGCAAGATGTGAGCTCCACTTTGATCAGGATAACAACTCACACAGGGAAAATGTCATTTATCAGAGCATGCTTACTGCTGTAATGAGCATAAATGTCACCCTTCGACTCTCAGTCATGTTCCAATTGAGTTATACCACTAACAAATCTGCTGTAATTACAGTACATTGAATTATCAGAGCTGCATCTCTCTCATAGAAGGGAGGTTTGTGCTGTTAGGAAACTAAACATATAATTGTTCATGGGAAACAAGGTTTTAGTCTTTTCTGGTCCACGCCTCAGATTTTTAACCAGTTGATTGTTTGTCCAATCTTGTCTTCCAATCTAAGTGCCTATTATTCAGTCCAACAAATGTATATTAGGAAAATTGCAGCCTGGACATCTGACTGCCTGAAGTGCTGCTGCACAGATCACACTGAGAGCAAAATGAAAGGAAGTGGCCTGTGCTCTTGGTTTGAAATAATCCAGAAAAATAGGGGAGGAAAAGTCTTGCAGTTCCTCTCTCTGAATGCAGTTTTGTGTTATTGTGAATTAAACTGAAGTGGAACACAAGAAGAGGAAGAGTTTGAAATGCAGAGAGCAGAGGAAGGGCAGGGAGAAGGGAGAGATAAGGGTTGAGAGGCTTAGAGACAGGAAGAGAGCAGAAAGAGGAGGAAACATGGAGGCAGAGAAAGTAGTGGGGGGATGCTGAATCAGAGAGGAGAGAGATGCTGCGATAAGTACTGCAGAGAGGAAGTGGGCCTGTCAAGATAAAGACAAACTCAGACGGAGGGAGAAGGAGATTAGAGGCAGGCTCGACATTTCGAGGAACGATGGAGGAGAGAAGAACAAATGGAAAGATGCAGAATAAGCGACGGAAAGAGCGGAAGATGGGCGTAGTGAAAGAGAGAGAGGCCAAGGAAGTGTCTTCAGGGTGCCAGCCAGGAGGAAGTGCCAGTGGCAGTAACCACGGCAGTAGCACTGGTCGCTATGGGAACCAGCAGGGC
This sequence comes from Synanceia verrucosa, assembly GCA_029721515.1. Classification (NCBI taxonomy): domain Eukaryota; kingdom Metazoa; phylum Chordata; class Actinopteri; order Perciformes; family Synanceiidae; genus Synanceia; species Synanceia verrucosa. The sequence goes on along the minus strand of CM056557.1, from coordinate 4,471,878 downwards.
CGATAAAAACTGAGCCCAGTCAACAAGGCCAAACTGACTCTCTTTCCTTTTCTGAGGGAAGGAAACATGAGGAGAAATTATCAGTAGCAACATGTTTGTGACCTTTTGGTATTTTACCCAGAGTAGCATGATTGGTTTTTCCTCTTTGAATCCCACTTATGAGAGAGATGCATTAGTGGTGTTTGAAAAAATAGCATGCAGAACATACAACCTGCAGCACATGTCCACACTTATGGGATGATTGCTGTGACATTTTAAGGACAGATGGCAGAGGCCATGGCTGTAGCTGTAGGTCAGTGACTAGAGAGTTAAAGGGTCAGCTAACTCCAGCACTTACTAAAGCTGCAGCACTTAGGAGGCATTGAGATCAACTGTAAAAATCCTCCTAGCCTGCATTTATCCTGCAGTGCTGCTGCTTGGCTGGCAGTGGAGTGCTGCAGCCCCTTTCACACATGTACAGCAGCCCTGAACTTACGCAAACATTACAGGGATGAGCTGTGTGTCACATTATGAATGCAAATGTCCAAATCATCATTGTTCAGATAATTCACAGCGACATGGACATGTTGGTGACAATGGACATTGGACGTGTTGTGACATTTTTGCAGTGCAACTGGTGCAAAACCAGAAGAAAACAAACAAACAAACATTTGAAGAACAAGAAGGTATATATATATATATATATATATATATATATATATATATATATATATATATATATACACACACACATACATATATACGGTGCAAAATAGTGCAAAAATGCAATATAGTGCAAAACCAACAATCTAAAAAATATAACAGTATACAAAAAAATATACAAAATCTATCAGACAAAGCCGACCTTTGCAAAGGCTCTGCAAACACTGATGAATGTTTGCAGACAGTTTGGGTAATAGTTTCACTGTTCGCCCTCGTTTTCTCTTGCAGATAAGTTTGTCTAAACTGGGATATTGTTTAAAACCTGTCCGATCATTTGCTTGTGTTTCTTGCTGTGATGCAGTTTCATAGATTCAGCATTTAACTTGAATACAGTGTCATTAATAATGATAGGAATGATGGCTGAAGCTATAAAACTAAAAGCAGGCTATTACATGGCAGCAGGTGTCCTACAGTCAGGACACCATCATGAAGCTTCTAATATAATGGTAACTGTTGATGAACCATGTGAACCTAAGTGGCTAGCACTTTACCTGGCATATTGATACGGCAGAGTCTCCATTAATTTATAGTCACTTAGTGACATTAACACAAATCAATAAGTTCAGTCCACTGAATAGAACTGTAAGTACAAGAAGTGATAATAGACTCAGTGATTCAGTAGATCCAGTTAGATAAAGTACATGTGAGGTGTTGTATGTACTTCATCATGTTACATGATGGTGTGTCGCTCATATCGTCCATCTCTGAGGAGTGAGATGAGATGTGTGTGTGTGTGTGTGTGTGTGTGTGTGTGTGTGTGTGTGTGTGTGGGTGAGTGAGGGACAATCCAGACCTGACATTAACATGCATTCTGGTGATTCGATCACAGGTGGCTAGTTTGAATTACTAGTGTTGAGGACACACTGACATCTGATTGCTTAGACCACATTCGGAGGTGGTCACATTCTTTTAGCAGTGTGCATGCAAATTTGTCCTCCACATTAAGGACTGCCTACCAAACTGACGTGTGCATGTGCAGAGGTGTCATGCTGCTCAACCTGATTGACGTCACACCCGCAACTGGATCAGGCTGATCCTCAACACCACAGCAGTCCAAAGCACCAGACTCGGGCTGTGTGGCACCAAGCTTCGGGGTGTCGTGCCCAGCAGGAACCGAGTCCTGAAGCACCTGTCCCGTGGTGCCAGGCCCGGTTGAACGTCTCTTTCTCTTTTCCTTTTCATCCATTTCACTTTACAAATTAATACTTTAATGATGCTCTTTGTTGGATTATTTTTTTGCTGAATTACAGGAGAAGCTTGGACAGATTCAGAAAAGATGGTTAATCTAATTTTATCAGCATGTGTGATCAATAGTTATGATTGTGTTGTTAGTTTCCTTGATTTTTTTTAATGGACTTCTGCTTCATGACCTGCTTTAATCTTCTTTAGTTGTTATGCATTTTTGACAGTTTGTCCAGTTAAACTTACTGTCTAGCATGCCGCCATGGTTTGGCAGCCCTAAATATAATATAAATGAATTTAATAATATAATTGGGACAAGTTCCATGGGTCAGATTAAAAAGCCCAATGGTTCACGAGCTGTAGTTTGCCCATGTCTGATCATATGCAAGTTGAGAGTTAATAAAAACAATCATTACAAGTGTGCTGACTGACACATGATGTCAACTCATGCATTGAGTGACATGCAAGAAAAGATCTATCGGCAACTGTCACTATCCTTTGAGTGGTACCATGAGTGAACTGTTTCTCCTCAGTCTGTCTTAACTGCTTCATTTGCTTGGTACAGTTAAGTGAAATCACTGCAAAACTGGTTAAAAACAACAATACATTCATTGTCTGTGAGGGGGAATTATGTACGCTTTTATCTGCAGCGGAGTCAGATCACAAGTGGACACTTGAGACGCATGTGGAGAAGCTGCATGCTGCGACTTGTCCTGTTCAGATTCAGACAGCAGTCAGGGACTCTGTGGCCTCCCAGCAGTACAGTGTGACACAGCTACTAACGCTGCACACACACACACACACACACACACACACACACACACACACACTTGTCCCCATCCAGCCCAGTGCCATCTAGCCAGAACTAGGGCAGATGAAAGAGAAAAAGAGCAAGTAAGTACAGAGAGGCAAAAACAGGAGATGACAGATGAAAGAATGAAAGAGTGAAGAAAACAAAATGCAGATAAACAGAAAGACACACACACACACACACACACACACACACACGCACTCACGCTCACACTCAAGCCAGATTTGATAAAGGCAGTACATTGCGTGATCTGTTCTCCAGTGTGCTTGTGGTGCCGGTGGAGTTGCCGAATGTTTTTTGGAAACTAGGTCATTGTTCCTCCCACTCAGCCTGTCTGATCCGGCACACAGCCCGGCTTTTTTTTTCTTTTTTTTCTATCAACTAAGCACCTCTCTCGACTCATCTTTTTTCAGGTGTGGGGGGGGGGGGAAGCAGAGAAGTGGGATTGTTAAAAGTCAAGCACTTTTTAAACGTGGCTACACACACACGCAAACATACACACAAAATCACTGAAACAAATGCTGTCACACACTGACTGGAAACGCTCACAGATGGCCAGAACGGCTGACTACACTGGGAGGAGAGACTCCTGAGGTATGTCCAATATGTCCAGCAGTGCTCTCATCTCCTCCTCCTCTGCTAATGGCTCCACACTGACAGATGAGGCTTTTGAATATTCAGCCTCTGCATATTGACCAGGCTCAGATTGAATTAAGAGTCATTTATTCATCACTCATTTCACGCGAGAAGGTGTGACGCTCTGCCCTCAAACCAATCTGTGAGACGTGCATATGCACACACATTACCAGACACACACACACACACACACACACACACACACGCTGCGGGTAGAGCAGACAGGAAGGGCAGCTAGGCTGAGGCTCTGCTATCCAGGATGAGTAATCATTGCTAACTGTGCCAGCAGAGAGGCAGTGCAGTGGGAGAGATGGTTTTGAAAAGGGAGAAATGGAGGGAGTATAAAAGCAGAGACACGAGTCGAACAGGAAGAAGTTGTGTGACTCAGCGCTAGTCACATTACAGAGTCACCGGAGTGACGGGGGTCCAACAGCAGTCTGCGCCCTGCATTAAAAGGTTGAGTCAACTCATGCAGGAGCCGACGACTCACAGAGCTGGGGCCTCATTTATCACTGTGGATACACACTTTTTTTACACGCTTTTTCACTGATTTTGTGCGTACACGCTTTTCTCCACCATATTTGGGATCTATCAAACCAAAGCCTGTCAGGAAAAAGTGTGTATTTTTACGACCAGTTTGACCATGGCGTAGCGTTTACACGGTAATTTACACGCTTTTTGAAGACAGGGGTCACACAGAGACGGAGAATTGTAATCTGCGAAGGAGAGAGAAGGATTGCATACCTAAAACAGCATCGAGTCACCAATCATTTCCTCTAACAGGCCCAAGTGCCAATAATAACAATAATAATAATGCATCATCTGATATTAACAGTAATTAACAGTCCTGGACCACTAACCCTAGTCCTTACCATAACTCTAAAAACTTTGACATTTGTCCAGGACTGTTAAGTACTTGGTGATATCAGATCATCCAATAATAGTACATCTTATTTGTTAAAGGAGTAGTTCAGGATTTTTTGACATGGGGCCTCACTTCCAAGTGAGAATAATTTTACACACAAAACTGACCTTGCATTTTGAAGCAGCGGCGGTGTACTATACTTTCTGGTAGTAGGTTCGACAGGGACGGACTGATATCACCTAACAGCTAGGTTACTGATCTATAATAGTTTGTTTACATGCAGCTGTCATGATATATGACATAGAGTACACAAAGAAGCCTGTTCTGAAGACCAGTTTTAGCCACGTTTGGAGGACTTTCCGATGCCTTTGAAGACGACGATGAGCAATTTTTCTCTAATGACCCGTACCTGGACGAGCCGTAATACGGAGAAGAAGAGCTGAGAGAGATGGATGTTAAAAGGGAAGAATGAGAGAGAGCGTCTGTAGAGACAGTCCCCACTGGAGCTGCAGAAAACCAGGACAGAAGAACCAGAGACTGGTGGTGACAGTGAGGAAAATGTACACAAATGCAGACGAAGGAGGAATGCAAGGTAAACAAACTATTATAGCTCCGATACCCTAGCTGCTAGCTGATATCAGTCCACTGCTGTCAAACTAGCTGCTGCTGCTGAGACATAAATCCTTCAAAATGCAAGGTTGGTTTTATGTCTAAAATTATTCTATCAACACAGACATTTACATCAATATTCTGGTGTTATAACTGATTTGCCTCTGTGCACTGTGGACTGGGTTAGAGTGTTTTTAATGGCAGACTAAACTAGAACCAGTGACTTGTGTTAGCCTAGCACCAGTGAACTCTGCAACTAGAAGGACTGAATGAATTTTTTTTAAAACTGACTCTACATGTCTCCAACACTCCGGCTCACTTGTAAATGAGGCCCTATGTCCAAAATTCTGAACTACCCCTTTAAGGCTTTTAGAGGCGCTGAAAAACACTTCACAATGGTAAAAATTACAAATTGGGGTGTCCCGATGCAACTTTTTCATTTCCAATACAATATTCCGATATTGCAGCCTTGAGTATTGGCCGATACCAATATTGATCCGATACGATATCAGAACTAATGATGCATGCATAGTATGGGATTTTAGAAAAGGCTTGATCAAGTGATATTATACTCAGAGAACAATAGTCAGTAACAGCAGGTCTGAGAAAAACTGACCCATTTATTATTAACCAATGACTTACCTGCCAAAGATGACTTTTTTCTCGCCAACAATCATATTGATCTGTGTGTCCGCTGACGTCACTCCACTGAGCCCAGAGCCACATGGCTACTTTATAGTCACATGCTAATTTGCATTGATCATATATGGTTGTGTTTAGGCGTGTAAAGGTACGGATATGAGGCATGTTCATGTTTGCACTTTTCTCCACTACTTACCAGTGGAAATTGCGCGTACCTACACAGAGTCTGATAGATCTGAAAAGGCCGTATATTTTTAACGTGTACACTCACTTTTGGATTTTCCCTGTCCTTCACATTTACACGCTTTTTGATAAATGAGAATGAGAAGTGTGTTCTGATGCCTCCCAGCAGCTTTGACCCATTTACAAAATGTAATGTCATTCCTACAGTCAAAGACAGTCCAAATTAAATTAATGTATGAATAAACATGATCAATTGTCTCGGCCTGCATCTAAACTCTCTGATAGCATCAGTCCATTCCAGACTCCAGTCCAGCTCTTCTATCCAGCAGCAGAGTCCAGTGATCACAACATCAGCTGTGCTAAGATGCTAACAAAGTAGAAGGAGGAGCAGTGATGTCGACCCTGTGGCAGCATTTTTAGTTAAAGTCTGAAAAAGAACAAAACTGGTCATGAACCAGTTTCCTGTGGTGAAACAGTACCAGGATGTTTAATATGACCAAACTCATCAGCATTTGAAGCAGTATCACAACAATCAGCAGGAGGATTTCTGCAAGACCACAGAGGAAGAGAGAAACAAACCTCTATGACAGATATGATTTGTGCTGATATCGTACTGGATCATCTTTGTCCTCTTTGACTCGATTTTGTTTCCAAACTCACAGACTTAGGATCGTTCCCCCATTTAAACTAATAGGAGAGGAAGTAGTTGCTTTTCATTTCATTTAATGTGCTGCATTTCAACATCCAATACAATGTCAAAATTGGTTTTGTACAACCTTGTTCTGTATAACCTTAAAGGCCACAGAATCAACGCAGGATCTGTCCCATGTCGTTTAGCGTAGAAATAAATTGTTTATTTAAATGTAATAAGTTTTTCATTATGTATTTTCTTTTTTGTCTTTTGACAAAGGAGCACATGGCACATTTGACCCAAAAATCCAAGTTATTTTCACCAATGGCAGAACACAATACATCCACAGGAAAAAAGAAACACGCATGGCATGTCAGAGCCATGACATTACAAACCTTCATTGTAAAGCATTAAATTAAACTATGAAAGCCATCAGAGGACTCTGATTTTAGTAATGGAAGTTGATTTTCAGAAGTTCTTACTTTCATTTTAGCCAGCAACCTCTAATTGAAAATGATCTTGATCAGTTCAGTCACAGTTTTCCAGTTTTTCTTTTTTGGAAATATAATATAGTATTTTGTTCCTTGATTTCTGATTCCATACACAAATGAAAATGTATTGAAGAGTCTAGTTAATTGGGTACTAGTGAGCATGTGTGGAGTTCAGTCTAATATTTATAATAGCTGGCTCTTTGACCCAGCCCCCATCGAGCTGCAGTCTGCTGTGTGCCAGCCCACATTACAGGCTGATGAAGGGCCTGTATGGTGGTCTCTCCATACTAACCTGGACCTGCACCGACCAATCTCCATCCCACTCTGCCCTGCCCCTGCTGAGGCGAGTGATAAAGGAGCTCCTGGGTGGGGGGGTAGATTCATTACCTGACCTGTGCTGCTGACTGGGACGCCATTGACTCTTGACGGCTCTGTAATGCTGCAACACAGAGAAGTAGATAGATGACTGAGTGGAGAAAGGGGGGGACAAGAGATAAAAGAGGTGAAGAAAGGAGTGTAAGAGAGGAACAGAAAAGTGAAGAAAGTTGGGAAATGGGATCAAAAGGGGTGGGGGAGATAGATTAGAGGGGAAAGCGAAAACAGGGGGCACTAATAGAAAGCAAAAGAGTAACCAAAGATATGTTTTCATCCAACTGTCAAGCTAATTTTACGCAAACCTTTGAAATGCCACAAAAAAAGTGAGTTAAGGGCATTTCCATCAGGCAGTCTGACGTGGATCATAGTGGATAGTTAATGTGAGACTTAACACATTCAGTCTTTCAGTGATTGTTTAGTGGACTGTTGGGCAACTTGCCGTTGTTTCGTAGCTTCAGCTAATGCTGGCAATATATCATGCTTTCATGTGAAGATGAAAATAAAGAAATGCACCTGGCACTTTTCTGCTCTACCAAGTAATGCACATAAAACCTCAGCAGGAGCCTCATATAAGGGAGTCAAAAGGGCTTTGACATTTTTGGGAAGATGTGATGGGCACACGTTTCCAGAAATACCTTTAAACTTTTGAACTATTTGTGGCACCAGCAATGCCAAGGTTACATCATTGTTTGTCACACAAATGTGTTTTCATCAATATTTATTACCGAATGTTCTGCTTCAGGGCACTTTTAACAAATGTTACTGCTGTGGTAACCTCATTAAATGGTCCTATTAGTTCTCATCCAGCTAACTTGGTTCTTCAAACTGAATTAGGTCTGAATTGTCTGAATACTGATTCTACGATTTTACTCATGATCAGCCTTCACAAATGGTACATCTGCATCTACACATTGTTATAATTTAATCAAAATACCTTATATTCTGGTTCTATTAGTCTGATAACATGTTATTCTGTCAATAATAAATCATTTATATATGACTTTATGTATAGATTGAACATTTGAGCTGCAATTATTTTCATTTCAGGGGATCTATTAGCAGAAATGGATTATGTATTCACAACTATGTTTTTTGATTCATGTTTAATCACCTGAAAATAACACTGTTGTTTTTTTTGATAGAGTCCACCATGTTTACACTGTAGAGAGAGCCTTTCACATTTTATGGTACCTGAAGGCCACCGTAGTTCACTGACACACAGGTGAAACTGTGCTAAGATGAGCGTCAGAGCGCTAAAATGTGCTACCACCAGCCACTGTTGACTTCCATTGCTCCTAAAGTAGTGGTATTATGGATGAGAACAGCATTACCATGGATTTGCGGCAGCAGTCTTGCAAAAGGAGGTGTGAGTGGAGTGGTACTCAGTTGGTTGCAATCTGCAACCTCACCACTAGATGCCCCCAAGTCCAACACACTGAACCTTTAAAGGCCTTCATAATGATCCAGCTAACTGCGATTAAACCTGCACTTTTTTTTCAACCTCAATCTAATCCTGAAAGTCGTGTCCATCCTGACTATGGGTTGTGCTCACTTTGTATTTCCCCTCTATTGCAAAGAGCCAGGAAATACAGCAACCTAAAAAAAAAATCATAAGTGGGTCAAGCAAGTTGCAAAACAACTTACTTAACAAAAACTATATATTGTTTTGACAGACTTCACATCAAAACAACCAGGTTGAGATAAAAATAGCCTTTACTAGGACTTTTAAGGACTTGACGAAGTTGATAAGCAACAAATAGATAGTTTAACTCACTGAGTGCCAGCCGTTTTATGAAACAGAAAGTGCCTTGTTCCAGCATTTTTACCCATTTTGAGTCATATTTCATGATGCACAGAATATTTTGTACTATGTCTCTGAAAACACTGAATAGCTCAAATGAAAGAAGAGACTCTCTGTTTCATCATGAAAAAAATGTTTGTTTTTACCTTGTTCCATTCTTGTTTTATCAGAGGAAGAGTAGAGGACACTTTCACCAAAATCACCACTTTTGTCCAGATTCTGTTTTGCTCTTTAATCTCAATCGTCTCCACTTCCTGTTTTGATCTCTGTGGTGTATACCGTCTCTTTATGCTCCGACTACAAATCCCAGAAAGCCCAAAATTACTCACAGGCTGTGTGAGAGTGACCTCTTGTACCAGCTGCTGAAAAAACACTTTGACATATTTATATGTCAGTGGCACTCAAAAAGTTAGTGGATAGAAACAGATAGAGACACAGACTTAGTGGATAACTGGAAAAACAAGACAAATGGAGAAAAGCGGTAGTCTGTGGATAACGTGCTCACCTCCACACACACACACACCACGTTTGCTAATCTGTCAAGGCATCAAAGGAAAGTAAGCCAGGGCTGCATTTGCATGACAAACTAGCCCTGCGAGGTTGATTGAAGAGAAAACAATTTTAGGAGACAGACTGACTGTGTGGTATGGTGCCTGCCACCTCTGGGTGGGCCTCAGGACCCACAATCACAGTGTGTGTGTGTGTGTGTGTGTGTGTGTGTGGCTGGTTGATTTGTTTGTGAGACGTGAGGTGGTAGTTAGGGGATATGGGATTTAGTTAGAAGGCAAGAAAACGAATTCATCGGGTTATTGTGTCTTTCTGCAGCTGTGTGTGAAAGAGCATTCATGTGTGTTCCTTCAGAGAGACGAGGGGTTTGAGTGTGCATGTCCATGCACGCATGTAATGTCTGGGTCTGTAGGAGTGTGTTTGTGTGGTTGTGTGTATACATAGTGTGCTGTGCTGTGTGTCTTGTCTGTGTATACTATTGAGTGAAAAAGCAACTGTGTATGTGTGTGAATCTGTTCCACCTTAATCCCCAGATTGCCAGAGCTGAGGGTTCAGATATACGCGGGCCTTGTTGCTACTGTCAGCCTAATCTAATCCTATCATCACTCTAAAACCTTGTCTGGGTGAAAACACACACACACACACACACACTCATTGCCATGCTTCTGCATTCACAGTGCAGTAGGTGGCCATAGACTCACCACAGACTCATCCCCGCTCACACACACACCTCCTCCCTCGCTCAGATGAACGGTCACACAGATGCCTGACGTGGCTCGCAGTAGCGCTCCACACACACAGGGTTTTGGAGTGTGACAGCTGAAGGTTGACTGTGATTTCTCTGACTTGCTGTACAGTTTGTATTGGCTTACAGTATTTGTGTCACACACCATGTGTGTACAGTACAAATTGCAGCTGAGGCTCATTGCAAACCAGAGTGAAGGCATCAAGTGTCACTGTCTCCCATTTGAAGCTCGGAAAACTCTCCCAAACCTGATGTTCGCAAATTGATCCGAAAGGGACCTGAGGTCAGATCATCCTGTTCTGAAAAGACATGAATAGAAATGAAGAGCCTCATAGTGGTGATAGATCTACTCAGGTTATTGGACATACTGATTAGCCCTGCATGAACAAACACTGCCTTCACATTCATTTGAATGAGTCTAGCAGGAATGACAACGCAGAGGGCGCTGACAAAAGTCAGGTCATCTGGTAAGTAGTTGACTTAAATGTAAGCATGTATTCCTGGTCGATTACCAGACTATCTGATAAGCATTGGAACTTAATTTCTTGGATAGTATTTCCTTATCTCATAGGTTATTGGAGGAACGTGCCTCCACTAACATGCTGTTGTTTTAACTCAGGGCTGTTTTCAGTTTGCTAACACACAGACAAATCATTTCACATGTTGGGTCTCAGGTGATGAAAGGAGTAGACCTATGAAGAACTCTACTTTGGAGTGATATAGCTCACCAATAATGACATATCCAAAACAGAACAGTGGAATAATTTTGAAGTGAGTGACCAATAAAGGCTTTGACAGTTTGTATAGCAGGGCTGGGCAAACTTTATGACTCAAAGGCCTCAATGGCTTCTAAAATTTGACTGTGTGTATATATACAGTATATATAAGCTGTTTAAATAATGAAAAATTTTAAAAAAATTAGCTCTAATAAGCTCTGTGTTTATGAAAAGTATGTCTCTTTCGCTTTTCCTTTTCCTCCAAATTGCTCCTTATGAGCAGTTGGTGCCTTGCATGGCAGCCTCTGTCATCAGTGTATGAATGTGTGTGTGGATGGGTGAATGTGGCTTGTATTTGAGCTGTCAGTAGACTGGAAAAGTGCTATAGAAATGCAGGACCATTTACCATTTCACGTTAGCAGTTAATACTTTAACGATGCTCTTTGTTGGATAATTTGCTGAATTACAGGAGAAGCTTGGACAGATTCAGAAAAGATGGTTAATCTAATTTTATCAGCATGTTTCATCTTTAGTTATGCCTGTGTTAGTTTTCTTAATTTTTTTTGAATGGAGTTCTTCATGACCTGCTTGAATCTTCTGTAGTTTTAAGGCATTTCAGGCAATTTGCCCGGTTAGACTTACTGTCGTGCATGCCGCCGTGGAGACTATCAAGACAGCAGAAGAGAGATCAGGTAACCACTGTAATGCAACCAGGACGAGGCTTTGAGAGCAGGCTTTTCACCCTGCTTGTATGTGTGTCCATTCACACCTCTCTTGATCGCAAGAAATTTCATACAAAATATGGATTTCTAAACCTTGTACTTGTCAAGGTTGAAGGATTATGGTTCATTTATTGTCACTGTAAATATGTATTAACGTCAGCACAGGTCATATTTTTAATGTCTGAATCTGACTCAGAGTGTATTAACTGAACCAGAAATAGCCTTGTTTTGCCTTCATGCTTTGTCACAAAGCCCATTAACAAACCACAGCAGCACTCTCCCTGCATCTTTTACGCTATATTGTCACTAAAAAAAGAACTTGAAGCACCATGTCAAGTCGACCGAACCCGACACAAACATCCTGTGTAAATACCCATCCAAACACAGCCCATGGGCTCATGGTGGGTGTCTCACCATGCTTTAGAGCACACAGTTGTACAACAGCATGTGATTGTCATCACTTTATGCCAAAAAAAACGAAGAATACAAAAACAGTAGAGCATTCCTGTAGTATTTTTTTTCATTTTAAGTCTGAAAAGACTTAAACTTCAGTTTGACATTCAGTCTGTTAGGAGGGACTTAAGTTGTCTGACATGGTGGCATCACACCAGCTCCCAGTTCAGCTGAAGTGACAGACCCCTGTGACCTGACTCACATTCTGAATGCGTGTGTGTGTGTGTGTGTGTGTGTGTGTGTGTGTGTGTGTTTGTGTGTGTGTGTTTGTGTCTCATTAGCTCCAGGTTAAGGCAGGGAGTCCTGGTGCTGACAGGTTTATTAAATATCTCAGGGCCCACAGTGGACATGGCAGGGAGGGAAACCCCCACTGCTCATGTAATTAATGTGGCCACTCAGTGCTCATGTTTGGAGTGTGTGTGTGTGTGTGTGTGTTTGTAAGCCTGTATGCTTTTCACTTTACCAGCATGGGTCTATTTATCACTGGGTGTGTGAGGCTTGATGGTTGTTTTCCATGTGTTGTGGAGGGACATGAGCTGCTCTGGGACTGAGGAGAGCTGTCCTGCTGAGACAGAGAAAGAGACACAGAGAGATAAATGAGAGCTGAGGATGATGATGGGGAGAGAGGAGGAGGAGAAGGTGATAAATACAATCCTGTCATGATTGATTACCAAAGTTGTTTTGAGCAAAACCAACTGGTCAACAACTGAGAGAGAAAGACGAATCCTAAGGAAACAGGAACTTCTCCAGGAATCCCACTTTGACTCAAGCAAGCACTGTCAAAATGTAGTTCCTGTGGTTGTAATGGGTAACAACTATTGGGAAGGACTAACACTAAAATCATCAAGATGAAGAATGGCCATTCTTTGTGGCATCTTTTCTTCCACTTTACCATAAAGGTTATTGACATGAAAAACACTAAAATGTGGGATGAAGGAAGAACTCCTGAATGAGAGAGAATGAGACTTAATGTTAATATATGACAGCTTTTAGGTTTATTTCCTGTGCTTTCTTAGTACCAAAACAAAAACGAAGAAAATACTTTGTACTTTGTATGGTAAGGGTTGTATATACATTAGACAGTATTTAGTTTGAAGAGGCATTGTTGCTAGAGAAGAAACATCCCATGGTTGCTAATTATTATTACTAGAAAGGGGAGATATTCTTGGATTGAATTTGGACCTTGTTTTATTAGTTTATTTGCTGCCGTACAGAGCTGACAAGCAGAATGAAAGATGGAGCAGATGATCAAGGTGACATTAGACAGAAATAGTAACATCAGTACATAAAATTTGGCACCTATCACCTGGAGGACACCATCCAGAGTGACAAACTTTGCAGAGGTCTTGCAAATATAAAATGAATGAAGTGCAAATAACTTGATTGATTGACTAGTAATTGGCACCATCAAGAATTAATTTTGATGGTTGATTTAGTTCAGTCAGAGAATGATTGGCATCGGCTCTTTGAAATATGCTTGTCATAACTGTCATATTCATGCAGCAGGTGACATCATTAACCAATGCTGTCATTGTCATGTTAAGGCTGTTTGCAACTTATCATATATATAGGAAGTGGATGTAGTCACCATGACATCACTCACTGGTTTGTGAGCTGCAGTTTTTCAGTGTTAAATTCAACATTTTGGCCATTGCTCTCTTAGTCAGCAGGTAGCCCCGTCCTAAAGCATCCTCTGCATTATAACCTATTTGACTCTAAAAGGAACCAGTAAGCTGTACTGAAGAAGCCTCTTGTTGTTGCTTATTTAAAAGAGGATGTCCACACATCAGATTAAAGGTATAGTTGGTAATCTTGGAGAGCTAATGAAGAGTTAGCAAGATTTGAAAGGGGCACCTCCTCTAAGCTCCTCCTCCTCCCCAGTTGTCTCCACCCCTCAAAGGATGCACCGATGTTCACTCTGGTTTGTCCTCTTAACTTTACCCAGAGTTTTGTCTTTCAGTCTTTTCTGTCTCCCTCTTTCTTCTCTTTGTCTGTTTAGCAGGGTGAGCTGTCAGAAGTAATATTTAATAATTGAAGTGGTATTTTTGGCTGCATTTTCTCTGCTATTGTTCCCTACAGAACAGATTCTCCTGTTAACTCTGTATTTCTGCAGAGGAGTGTTCTGGATATTTACAGAAACAGTGGGGAAGAGGGAGGGACAGAGGGGCACGGTCAGGATGAGACATGAAGGTAGCTGATTGGTTCTTTCCATTAGGACAGAGTGTCAGTTGATTGGTCAGAGTTTTTCCAGTCCTGTAGCTGCCACAGAGGTCCAGACCTGTCAAGTATCCCGTTTTGGCCGGGAAAGTCCCATTTTTTACTCTTCTTTCCCGCCGTCCTCCCGTATTAACATTTTCTCCTAAATCTCCTGTAATTTACTGCCTTATTAAAAAGTAATAATACAGCCCGGGCCCAGGTGGAGTTAAAAAAACATCCCCAATCTGAGCTCTGTCACCAGCCTCGCGATAACTGCCACCCGCACTAGCCTACTACAGGTACTGTACGTGACAGTTATCGAACGGACAAGGAGCAGATGCGCCAAGAGAAACCCATTCATTGTGTATGTGGTCATCTGCGCCGAGGAGAGGGTGGCGTTTGCCCTCTTATGCGCTGCAGGAGAGATGCCAGGAGCTGCAAAGAAGGAAAAGCATGTGTGTGTAAACGATGGAGGAAAGGCTGATTCTTATCGCAATTTGGTGAGCTGTGGGACACGAGACTGTAGCTCCTGGACGAAACCAGCTTTAGAAAGATAGTAGCAGATTTGAACTTCCTGGATCAATACGTCAAATGTTTCTGAACTTTGGTTATAAACTGGTAGGCTCATGAATTAATTTAACACATCGTCAAATGTTTTGAAAATGGCCTGTTGAAAGCAGGAAAACAAAAACAGCAAAAACAAAAAAACACACAAGTGGAACATGAAACATGGAAGTGACAGAGAGGAGAGCTTGATTAGAAAATAGTGAATGGGTGCTGGTGAGAGCAGACAGAAGCTGAAATGATGACGTGGGCAGCTCTCCCACCTGCACAGACAGACTGTCTTGCCAGCAAACCAATCACTGTCTGAGGAAGCAGCCTCTCACTGGGTGTCACTGGGCAGACGACAAGCACACACACATCTGAGAAGTTTGACCAAGTCTGTGCTCGAATCAGTTTCCAGATCTGTGTTACTGACCGCCTGGATTATGTCACTCTTCTTCTTCCTACTCAGAGATCCGATGCATTTCTCATGGGCTCTATCCATGGCAACACGGCTGTCAGACGTGATTCAAGCATATGCCACCAATGGAAACGGAAATTCTCCAGGACCAAAAACTAGAGAAAAAAGACCTCACAGTGTTGACTGAACAATACACTCATTATGATTTTGACTCTAAGTCATATTTTTGGGCAGAAGCAGGCGGTGGAGGAAGCTCTTGATGCAGAAGGTTCACATAATGTAGGTTTTGCTGGGGAACAGCCATGGTTAGGTTTAGCCAAAAAAAACGGTATAACAGGAGTTAAAAAAAAAAAATCAGCGTCAGTAAAAATAACTCAACCTTTGGTTTAGGACACAAACATCCTGTGCATGTTAAAGATAATAGCAGTGTTGTTGTGGCAGTTCATAAAAAAGAACCAGCTCAAAGTTCAGTTCACACATATGACAATGATCTAGTTCAAAAAAAAAAGTTCACAGTCCTAAAAATGAACTAGTCCACGTTCACTTCACACCAGGGTGGTTCCAAGGCTGGTTCGGGGCTAGTGCCTGACTTAGCACCAGTTCTTTGTGTTTAAGCCCCTGGTGCTTAAAACTGGGGCCAGACAAGCACCAAGACTTTGCTGGTCCAGAGCTAAGCACCGATTACGTTAGGGGCTTGGAGCAGGGTTATTGAAACCAGCAAGACCAGAGTAAATGCTGCATTGTTTGATCACAAATGTATTGAAATGACTCCAGGGACACACTGAAGTTTTGGCAGGTGAAAACAAAAATGCAGTGATGTACTGATGTACTTTTGCTGTGACGTAATAACTCTCCTTAACTCTCCTTAACACTCTGACTGGTGTTAAGGAGGAACGCAAGTTGAACCAACTAAGCACCAACACTAGCACCAGCACTGAACTAGCACCAAGCTCCTTTTGTGGACAAAGGGTATATGTTTCTCAACCATTCATCACCAGCTGTAAATCTCTGACTAAACTAATCAAATTATCATACTAATAAAGAATCACAAACGGCACCAGGCTGGCTCCTCCAAGTGCTCTGCAAAACTGGCTTCAGCACTAACCATGCTGGACCATCATAGTTTTTGCCATAAACAGCGCTGTAAAACTGAAAAGCACTTTCTCTTGTGATAGCTTTCAAACAAAACAAACTCCCTTCACCATTCACCAAAAATATGAACGTGTTCAGTGAAAGTCGTTCATTGGATGCGCTGCACTGTATAATAATTTTTTTGTGAATCAGATGTTATGGAGTCTTCAGGTTGTGGCCTGGCACAGCAGCATATGGAGGGTCACATGTTATCCACCGTAAATGAGATACCTCTGCTCACTGGATGTACTGTTAATGTCACTCTAGCCTTGCCTTTGGTTTTAGCACCTCAGCAGTGAATGCTGTAGTTGCAAGCTGTTGTGGGGTGATCTGTTGACTCCCTACAGTCCTGCTTACTACTGCTGTAAACGGGAAGCTGGGGGGCCAAGCTGTGAGCAGGGACGCTCTGGTGCCCTGGTGCAAGCTGTTAGCTCCCTGGTCCAGCTACAGAGCTACATGGCAACAAAACAGACTGTAGGGAACGCTGGCTGGGCTGGTACAAGCTGTTACCAGCCACGCTGTTTATGAGCTTCATGGTGGGGATGAGTCAACCTAGGAGCTGGCAACGCTATGTGGTGGTACAATAACATATCATACAGTATATGTATGTAAATTCCAACCAGTGCAGACAGGGGTCCGGTAGCAGCAGCTGTGTTCGTGTGGGCGGCATTAGCTTGCTGGTCGTGCTAACCTGCGCACCGCTAAGTTCTGCCAGGGTGGTAGCAGGTCTGGGGTGCTGCAACATGTTCCCACTACCATCCATCTGTCAGCCCTTGCTCCGATCACAGCATCTCTCACCTAATGTAATGTTTTCATTATATGCCTCAATATGGGAGCTATAGCATTTTGTGTGGCGTGGCCAGGCAGGCATAGAGGAGGAGTGTTTGGATTGCTGCGAGTTGTTCATATGAGCATCCATCTGTTCCAAACCTGCTGCCCTCACAGTCGGAAGCTTATGTTGTGGCGTTCTTAGATGTATGTAAGAGATGAAATATGAAACTACGTGATCATGCTTCAGCTGAGAATTTGGCTATCATCTCTTTCACCTGACAAAAAGAAAAATCAATCCTAATTGGTCCCCATAATCAAAGTTAAATTATTCTTTGGGAAACATCCAAATAAGTTTGGATCAGGCTGTGTTTCAACAAATCTAATGGCAGAACTAATTAATTTGTTTTGAGGGGTCACTGATTTATCTCCCACAAAGTGATTTTGTTTGAGCAAGAGAAACTGAAAGTAATTCTTTTTAAGGTAGTAAAATAAAAGTAATAGTGAACCTGGACTTCACTGTATTTGAAGGGCAGGGTGACGGGAGGGGTAGAGGTACTGCGGACACTGACTGACACATGTGGACAGACAATATTAATGTGAGGACTGATTGTGTGAAAACAGTTCTACAGTCAGGTGACATGGTTGTTAGGAAACAGTGGACATTTGTGTAGGACTTGGTGGCATCTAGCAGTGAGATCCAGATTACAACTGAAACTTTTTTGTTTTTGTCAGTATACTCATCAAGCAGTAACATTACTAAAAAAAAAAGATGATTACTCAAGTTTTAATTAACCAGTAGTGAACTTATTTGAAAGAGAAAAGTAAGCATCAGTCTATAGGTCATCTACGTGAGGGGTGACATCCATTTCACATTACAAATGAATACTTTAATGATGCTCTTTGGTGGATTATTTGTTTGCTGAATTACAGGAGAAGCTTGGACAGATTCAGAAAAGATGGTTAATCTAATTTTATCAGCATGTTTGATCGTTAGTTATGACTGTGTTGTTAGTTTCCTTGATTTTTTGAATGGAGTTCTGCTTCATGACCTGCTGTAATCTTATTTAGTTGTTTTGCATTTCGGGCAGTTTGTTCATGCCCGTATATGGTCCACGAGCCATAGTTTGCCCATGTCTGATCTACAGGGAAAATGCTTTTGGGCTAAATGGATTTTTTGTTGCAATACTGTCAGTGGCCACTGGAAGAAATCAGATGCAAAGCTTTGCGGTGACACCGTATTCAGGTCTTATTATACATTAAATTTAAGTTTAATTATCATGTTGTGCTTTGAGTTAACATCAGTATGCTAACATGTTTACAGTGGTAATGCTAATATACTGATGTTTCCTAACTTTGATCTTGTCTGCCATCTCAGATGTTAGTGTGTTGTGAGACTGATGGGAGTATTGACAGTGGTGTTTTATAAACTAAAGTGCTGGACAGTCAAAATGAAAGTTTAGACTGAAGAAGTCAGTGGAGTCCTAAAGTTGTTGCAATTCAACCAATGGGGTTAGGTATGTAATCCAAAACCATGAATGGGAGTGGGACTCTTCCTTTGGGGATCATAAATATCTCTTCAAATGTTCATAGCAATTAGGTTAATTGGTTAATTTAAATTGACCGTAGGTGTGAATGTGAGTGTGAGTGGTTGTCTGTCTCTGTGTGTCCTGTGATGAACTGGAGACTTGTCCAGGGTGTACCCTGCCTTTCACCCTAAGACAGCCGGGATAGACTCCAGCCCCCCCATGACCCTATGAGGATAAGCAGTAGAAAATGGATGGATGGATGGATGGATGTTCATAGCAATCCACCTGATAGTTGTTTCAGTCTGGATCAAAGTGGTGGACTGCATTTGTACTGTATTTCTCTGGAACTGTCAAACTACTACTGGAGCATCATTAACAGATTCTATTACTGCTAAAAAGGGTATGCACCGATTTTTCTTATCCTTACTTTGTGTTTTACTTTCATCTAGATGTTGTGTTGTAAGGCCACAGTTTGCACATATGTACAGATGTACAGATGTACTGTCTGAGCAGCAGAGAGCAATACATTATCTGTGAAGCTGTGAAGATTCCTGCAATGAGAATAACCATCACAATGAGTAAAGACAAACATGAGCTGTAATAATAGCAATAATATGTCTGTACATTTTGAAGAGCAAAAGAAAAAGACACACTGTGCTGAATATTTTGAGCAGGTTACCTGTGTGTACATTTACATATACATATAAACATGATGTATGTTAATATCATATTACCATACAGCTGAATACATCTTTTGATTTCATGTTTGAGCAATTTGTGTGTTTCAGAGTGTGTGTGTGTGTGTGTGACTACTCACGACTACTCATATATGGACTCTGTAACCTGCACCATCCACCCTCTGTAATCACTGCTGTTTATGACTGCATAAAACAACACACACACTCACTCACTTGCTCCGCCTCATGTCTTTACTCACTCTTACACACACACACACACACACACATTATCGCTGCGGTGTGTGATTATTGCCGTCTGGTTCGGGGCTCTTATCGCTGTCAGGATGGGAAGTGGCTGACGGACAACACACAGACCTCCCAGACTGTCTCTGTCACTTTTCTGTCTGTCCTCCTCGTCTGTCTTGTCCTCCCTCAGCAGTGCTCTGTCCTTCCTCTGGCGGCGGCGTTAACGGCAGAGCTGCAGCGCTGCACTCGCCCCACCGAGCTGTGTGCCAGTTCAGGAGATTGGCATTAAAGCCAGACATGAGCTCATCGGCCCAGCTGGGCAGACAGCCCATTACAATGCTCAGCAGGGCCCTACCGCAGGGGTGAAAAGAGCTCAATACCTGCTGATTATCTACTCTTTCTCTCTGTCTGCGTCTCTGGCTCCCTCTCTCCCTGACTCACTGGCTTTTACTTTCACTTCCTCTTCTTTTCTTTCCTCTGTCCTTCTTTTGTTCTTTCCTCCTTTCGTCTTCTCTTGTCTGTTTTTCATTTATTCATTCACCTCTAGCTTGGGCTCTGTCTATCTCTTTCTTGATCTGTCTTATTCAATCTCTCTTTCTCTCATTCAATCCCAAACTTGGACACACACACACACACACACACACACACACACACACACTGTCTTTCTGTCGGTTTCTCTTTTTTCTTAGTTTTTTACATGGACAACTTTCCAGCTAGCACTGTGGTGTCATTGCAGTGGTGCCTGCGGCAGTAAGAGAGGTAGGGAGGGGTGTTTTTTGAAATGACAGAGGTGGTGTGTGTGTGTGTGTGTGTGTGTGTGTGTGTGTGTGTGTGTGTGTGTGTGTGTAAAATCAGACAGCTGGTGCACCTGTGCGGACAGGATATGACACGGCTCTGCAGCCAGACAAGGGCAGGAAGCAGCAAAAGTGATGTGGCGTGCCAAACGTTTTTTATTGAACGCAACGCTCTACTCTGCAATCTGACTGTCTGGAGTGGCCTTTCTGTTATTTAGCACTCTGCTGACGACACTGAGCTACAGTCGATGCCTAAGCAAACACACTCGCTCCCTCTTCCTCCCCAGCTTTGTCAGCTGGTGAGATGCATTGCGGTTAATTCATGAACCCCATTCAGCCTTGGTATTAGGGCTGAGTCATATCCATCTTTTGTTCTGGTATTTAGAAAGGCGTTCAGTAATACCGACTCCTCACAGAAGTCACAGGGTGTCTTTCAGGTTATTAGTCTGACTGAAAATGTTATGTCAGAGTCCAAGTGGATCGCCGTCATGTGCAAGAACTTTTATCACAGACATTTCCTGATAGAGACTGCACCTACAGGAGGGTTTTTTTTCTTTATAGAAAGGCAATAGAGAGAGAAGCTGTTTACCTGGAGTTTAAGTGTGTTGTGTAGATTTTAAGTGTTACAGGGTCATTCTTGTTCTTGGTGTTGAAACATTTGGAAATTGAGCTGCAGGGATTCAGATTCAGAAACAAGGGTAGAGCACACTGAGGAGAGGTATAACAATACAAAGACACACTGTATATACACTATGTGAAATATAAGTACTAAAAGGGTGCAAATAGACAGAAATGTCCATTTATTTATCAGGAATTGAGGCTATACTAACTATTAATCAGCAGCACAAGTTCAAACATGAGATAAAGTACAGATGAGGAGTTGAAGACTCGTATGTATGTCCTGTGGGACAAAGGACTTCCTCAGTCTGGAGCAGGATGGAGACAGACAGAGACTCCTCTGTGTGCTGATGGAGTCCCAACCACAGAGCTCCTTTCTTCTCCAGCCTGTCCAGTAGAGTGGCATCTCTCCTTTCTGAAAAATGTTAAAAGAGCCCAGCCTCTTCAGGAAGTAGAGTCTGCTCTGAGCCTTTTGAACAGAATGTCAGTGCTGGATGACCAGTCCAGTCTGTTATCCAGCTGCAGTCCCAGTTATCTGCAGGTTCTGACTACCTCCACATCAGATCCCTTGATGGAGATCTGCTTCAGATGTGGCCTGGACCTCCGTACTTCTACCACCATCTCCTTGGTCTTGGCAGTGTTCAGCAGCAGATGGTTTACTCTGCACCAAACCACGAAGTCCTCCAACAAACTCCTGGGCTCCCCCTCCTGTCCATCCCTGATACACCCCACGATTCAGTCTTCAGAATATTTCCACATGTAGCGTGACTCTGAGTTGAATCTGAAGTCTGATGTGTACACAGTGAACAGGACAGGAGAGAGAACAGTCCCCTGTGGATAGGACTACGTATGGATTTATTTATTGCCGCGGTGATGAAGCACCCAGTCAATGCTGTATGGTGGTTTACCGCAGCACCCCGCGATCACCACCCCACTTCCCGACCGCAACCCCGCTGATCACGACTTGTCCTCTGGCATAAAATGTGCACAAATTGGTGACAGTGTTCAGGTGTGTAACAAGATTTGCAACTATTGTTGAATAAAATCAGGTCAACAGAGCAGCATAAACAATTATGGACAGTACTACATAAGAGGGGTGTGTCTGCTATAAGTACTTACTATTGAAATTGAACACCTGTTTATGCAATCCTTCAGTCTTTTATGCCTGCACATTACATGTCTATATCCATCCATTATCTACCGCTTATCCTCATAGGGTCGTGGGGGGGCTGGAGCCTATCCCAGCTGTCTTAGGGCGGAAGGCAGGGTACACCCTGGACAAGTCGCCACCTCATCGCAGGGCACATAGAGACAGACAACCACTTACACTCACATTCACACCTACGGTCAATTTAAATTAACCAATTAACCTAATCCCCATGCATGTTTTTGGATGGTGGGAGGAAGCCGGAGTACCCGAAGAGAACCCACGCAGACACGGGGAGAACATGCAAACTCCACACAGAAAGGCCCCGGGCCCGGGATTCGAACCCGGTACCTTCTTGTGAGGCGACAGTGCTAACCACTACACCACCGTGCCGCCCTACATGTCTATATATTCAATTTAATCATGAGAAATATCCTACTGAAACCTCGAAATAATTAATAGGCCTAATAATAAAAACACCAATATAATCATATTTCAGTGACCAATCAGGAAGCACCACCTAGTTTTCGTCAAACACATTCACACACATGCACACACTCTGACAAAAGCAATACAATGTGACCAAAGGTGTTTGGGGAGCTGGAAAATTTAACGCTGCATTGCACTTTGTCAGCAACCGAGCACACCTTTAAGTCAGGAAGGTGGAAAGCAAATGATCAAATCCACCTTGGCTTGACGAATAAGCTACAATATCATCTAGATAAACATCTGCGCACAGCTGTGTTCATTAGTTGATGGGAATTTGCTGGTGCATTTCTTAGACCATGGCATTACTATATATTGTAAAAAGCATTAATTTCAGAGGCGCTCTGTGTTAGGGGGACCTACCAATATCCCTGATATATGTCTAGATGGTCTAGACATATTTGGCAGATGGAATTTGATCCTTGGTCACTTTGGATGTGTTTTAGAAGGCCAAATGTGGAGAAATACTTATTTATCAATGACACATGTTTAATGAGCACAATGGAATAAACTCTGGACAGCAGGTACAGTAGCAGCACACATCTCTGACCAATGCAGTCAATGACAGGAACTGGCATTAGGGGAGCAACTGGAATCACCTGATTTGGTTTTCTTGAGACCTGACAGGTACGGCAGAAATGACAGAACTTCACATCACCGGCTGAAAAAAATGATGAAGGATGCAAATATAGGTTTTCCTGATTCCTAAGTGGCTGAACAAGCCGTGGTCCTGTGCTAAACACAGGACCTGGAAACAGATTTGTGTGTAAAACCAAAGAGGCTCATTAGAACACCATCATCATCAAGGCAAGACATAGTCTTTAAACATGTTGGGTTTTTCCCAAGATGACAAAGTTCTGAAGAACTGAAGGAGCCTCTTGGATGATGAGAGGTGAAACATCTTCAACAAACCTCAAGCAAGTCCAGTTGACTCTTTTTTTTTGCTCTTTTTGATTCACCTCCATCTGGATGACTGAGAACCTACACAGACATTCCTCCCTGTGCTTTAACCAGCTGCTCTCTGTCCACTGAAAGCATTAGGGTTTTGTCATTTGACTGAAGCTCAATACAGACAGGCATCTGAGTGCCTCAGATCCAACAAGTCTCTGAATTACGGTACACACTGGGAATAAGTGAGTGAGTTCAGTGCAGCAGGAGCAAGATTGTCAATTGCCTTGGGCGACGGAAAGCGTTTTTGCCAGCTAAATCATTTCCACGGATAAGATCAATCCTGGCAATCTGTAACTGAGGTCTTGCAGCAATTTGGAATTTACCACACAAATCTGGTCGACAACTGAATGAAACGCAAAGGGAGCCGCGCTGCACTCATTTTAACTCCCTATGCCAAAATGTATGTACCACAGCAGCCAGTATCCCTCAGAATGGTGATGGAAATTTCTTTTCCTCCCCCTTGAAACAACCCTGAGAGACAAATGGCCTGAAATGCTCATCAGTATTGTCTTTTCCTGTATCTGCCAAATTCATGATAAGTAGCTGTGTGCTTTGATTTGAATGAGAGCTATGGGTGACGCCACTTTGCCATTTCTGGTTTGCTCTTTTCTTTTAAGAGCTGGACAGCGATGACGTGGCCCTGTTCATGGCAGTAAAAACACTCTCGGGCCTCAGCAGAAGCAGTGGGGACATGGCAGACAGGCTTTGGGGATTTCGTTTTTCTATGAAGTGGAACTGGATCACAGCGAATGGAGAGAAAAAACATTTTTGTGTGTTAGAGCAAACTCATTTGCTAGTACTGCCGCAGCAGCATGGGACATGACTTTCTGTTCGTTTAAGTAAATGACATTTTTTTTTCCAGAGGCCGATTCTCTTCCAATAACATGAGTTATGAGTGAGCGTAGCTCATCCAAAGTTTTAACTTTACTAGCTTGGCACAGAGTCTATTTCTCCCTCATATGTCTGGTTGACAGTTTTTCACACTATCTAATTTTTTGCTGATACCAATTCAGAAGCACGAAGGACAGCGGCTTTTACAATGTCATAATTTAAGCTTTCCTCAGTTGTCAGAAAGGTGCATACTTCTTGAGCTTTTCCCATTAACTTGCACTGCAGTAACAGAGGCCACACAGGCATTGGCTAGTGTAATGTGGCAGCAAAGGGGTGCTCAGAGGCATTAAAGGACGAGTCCACTTCAGATTCTCTAAAAGGTGGAACAAGTGCAATATACTTAATTAACATCAAAGCTGTCTTGAGGGGTTTGGTCAGGTGACTGCTGGGTGGTCGATGGCCTGGCAGCTCCAGCAGCTCCATGCTGTCATTAGCTCCACCTCCTTTATGTGCAGAGTGAAGGTCGGCTCCTCTACATTCATGCCAATTTGGATTGGCAGGTTTTGGAGAACAGTAGAAATACTTGCTGGTCATCTGGCTTAACATCACCTGTGACAGGTTCTCATCAAGGACCCTCTTTTCAGTTTGTTTTGCACCTATTAGTTCCTTTATCTTCTTTTTATTTGCAATTGTAGGCACATGCACAACATAAAACATTGGAATCAAAACTAGATCAGCTTTTTTTTTAAATCTAATTTGTTTTGAGATGGATTAGCAGTGAATACATTCTGCCTGCCCTACAAAAGATAAAAAAATTATAACCAGATAAGCAGAGATCAAAAATCTAAGTTGTTAAAACTTACCCAACACAATGACTAAGGACAAGAGGGAACGAACGAGGCCCCACTTCATGTTTTGTTCCCATTCTACAGCAACCTCGACATAGCATGTAGTCTGACAGCAGCTTGTTGAGTGGTAGAGCTGACAGGAAAGAAAAGGTTGGTGTGTTTTTAAAGGGGTAGTTCAGGATTTTCAACATGGAGTCTCATTTCAAAGTGAGCCTGAGTGTTGCAGATGTGTGGAGACAGTTTTCAACAAATTTCATTCAGTCCTTCTAGTTGCAGAGTTCACTGGTGCTAGGCTAATACAAGTCACTGGTTCTAGTTTAGCCTGCCATTAAAAACACTCTAACCCACTCCACAGTGCACCTGAGGCAAATCAGTTATAACACCAGACTATCAATGTAAATGTCTGTGTTGATAGAATAATTTTACACACAAAACTAACCTTGCATTTTGAAGCAGCAGCGGCGTACTATACATCCTGGTAGTAGGTTCGACAGGGACGGACTGATATCACCTAACAGCTAGGTTACCAGATCTATAATAGTTTGTTTACATGCAGCTGTCATGATATATGACATAGAGTACACAAAGAAGCCTGTTCTGAAGACCAGTTTTAGCCACGTTTGGAGGACTTTCCGATGCCTTTGAAGACGACGATGAGCAATTTTTCTCTAATGACCCGTACCTGGACGAGCCGTAATACACAGAAGAAGAGCTGAGAGAGATGGATGTTAAAAGGGAAGAATGAGAGAGAGCGTCTGTAGAGACAGTCCCCACTGGAGCTGCAGAAAACCAGGACAGAAGAACCAGAGACTGGTGGATATTTCAAGGAGGAATGCAAGGTAAACAAACTATTGTAGCTCTGATAAACTAGCTGCTGAGCCTGTCCCAGCTGTCTTAGGGTGTATTCACACCTGCCTTGTTTAGTTCGATTAAAACAAACTCAAGTTCTTTTCCTCCCCTGGTTCGGACCTTTTTGGCCGGTGTGAATACAATCACTTGAACTCTGGTGCGGACCAAACAAGCGGACCGAGACCCAGATGAGGAGGTGGTCTCGGTGCGGTTCCTGTCAAACCCTGGTACGGTTCGTTTCAGGTGTGAAAGCAGCCTGACCTCAATCCCGACCCAGTTGCAAAAAATCTACCTTTTTGGATTTAATGGGCTCTCGTACTTTCGCGCATTATGGGAAATGTAGAATAGCTCAGTGACACAACACACAGAGAGAGATGAAGGGAACGCTACCTGTTCAGTCTTCGGTACAGTAGACCTGTTGTTACTGTAGCATGTTGGACACATGAGAGCGCTCCTTCTCAGCTGTTTTGCTGCACGTCTTTGTTGCTGCAAAATTATGAGCATGATATTATAAAACTGATCGTGCATCAAACGGTCTTGACACTTGAACATTTCTGCACATGTGTTAATTCTGGTCCTGTTACAGTTAATCACAGCGTGAAAGCAAACTGCACTAAAAAAAAAAATTGGTCCGGACCAAAGCAAGTGAACTAACACTTCCTGGTGTGAATACGCCCTTAGGGTGAAAGGCAGGGTACACTCTGGACTATTCTCTAGTTCATCACAGGACACATAGAGACAGACAACCACTCACACTCACATTCACACCTACGGTCAATTTAAATTAACCAATTAACCTAATCCCCAT
This sequence comes from Synanceia verrucosa, assembly GCA_029721515.1. Taxonomy (NCBI): domain Eukaryota; kingdom Metazoa; phylum Chordata; class Actinopteri; order Perciformes; family Synanceiidae; genus Synanceia; species Synanceia verrucosa. Next base: position 4,444,964 of record CM056557.1, on the reverse strand, counting down.
GCATGTTTTTGGATGGTGGGAGGAAGCTGGAGTACCAGAGAGAACTCCACACAGAGGTGACAGTGCTAACCACTGCACCATTGTGCCACCCTTTTCACCCTGCTAGTTAAATGCTACAGTTTCTAATGTACATTTTGGAAAGCAATCTGACTTTGACTCCTTGTGATGAGAAAACTGAACTAAAAAAAAATCAGTGGAGTTCCCCTTTAAACTTTTATTTTATTAAGAATTCCTGGACTAGATTTAAGGAGTTTACCCACAATTATGAAACAGACCCAGATCAGAAGAACATAAATATAAATGTAAATATTCTTTCCATGCAAGAAGCCTTCACTGAATGATTCACATGGACTGTGTGCTCAGTGTGAAGACTACTCTCCCAGCTGTGCAATCTCTGTGCTAGAACAGAACACATCTATATTAGCTGGAGGATGTGACTCTCATTTTCCCTGAGTCCTCCACCGTGCTCCTTTGTGGTTTCTGATGAAGACGAGTCATAATTGATTCAGAGCTTAAACCTGTGCCCTGGAGACGGCTTTGGTTTCAGAAGTAATAGAGTGGCTGAGAAGAGATGTGAGGAGAACTGAAGCAGACACCAGAGAAGTGGAACACTTTTTCCAGACCATGTTTGGGGATGATGCAAAAAAAAATGGAGCTTGTCAAAGCTGAGCCACAAGATGGCGCTATGGCGTAGCATCTCTGTCAGGAAGTTCAGATGGAGAAGTTGCTCTGTAGATGAGGTTTTTTTTTTTGGGAGGGGGTGGACCTATCTTCCACTGAGGCCTTTACTGTGCTACTTTTTCAATATCAACCCGATCACATCCGTGATGCGTTCATGGCCTCATCTCTAACATCAACTTCCAAGCATCTGTGGCCAATAATAGAATTCTAATATTAAAAAGGATTCTCTTTTATCTTGTCACACATCAATCTACTCCATATGGTGAGAATACAGACAGGAAACCTTTGCTTGAATATGCAATGAATTTAAACACACTTATACAGTACTTCTCATGGAGATGTACTGTATAAGTGATGGACGTGTGTGTGTACAGTATGTGTGTGAGTGTGTGTATATATATATATATATATATATATATATATATATCATGCTTTGATTCATAAAACGGCAGTGACAGTAACACATGGGGAACTCCTGAATGAAGCATGAAATCCATGTGTAAGCAGGAAAAGCCCTGTGCAAAATTCCTAAAAATGTACTCATGCACATGTGCTGAGTGTGATAAACCTATCAACCTAAAGTTAGTATTCCTCAAATACAGGATGAGACAGACATTTCCCAAGAGAGAGACACGGAGAGCCTGTGTGTGTGTGTGTGTGTGTGTGTGTGTGTGTGTGTGTGTGTGTGTGTGTGTGTGTGCGCAGACTGCAGTAGTCTGGGGGGATGGTCGGGGAGCTGGTAGACTAGAGTGCATTTGGTATTCAGCTGTGCCTAGTATTTATCTGTCTGCTGGCTGTCTAGTCTGGTCTGGCCTGTTAGTGGTGTCACCCTGCGTGCTCCCCAGGGGACTAAATTGACGCTCCAGACAGACTGTGTGTGTCTGAGTGTGTCTGAGTGTTGTTTGGTGTTTGTGAGTGGATAGAGGTGGGCTGCAAGAGCGAGAATCGATGTGTGTCTGGGTCTGTATATATGAGAGCCTGTCTAGGGTGTGCGTGCATGTCTGGAGTGTGTCTTAGATGTGTGTGTGTGTGTGTGTGTGTGTGAGAGAGAGAATGACCTCACATCAGGACGAAAAAAACCTATTGCTGCTCTCACAGACGAGACAGCAGTGCCTCAATTTGTTGCTTCAATAAAATTATGACAGCTGCCAGGCTTTTTGTAAATTGCGTCGGGATCACACGTCTGTTTTGTTCTCCCCTTCCGAAAGTATCAGTTCGCTCATGGAGGACTGTGGAAGCTGTCAAGGAAAATATTTTTGCATGATTGGATATAGAACTTGGCCAGTGATGCAGCACTGAATGCCCAACATCTGTTGGAGGTCTTTTGATTTTCCCATTGACTTCCTTCACAGAGGTCCATTTTATCGCCTTTTGTTACTGGTGTTTTCAGAATTCACATGACAACCCCCCCTTGAGTCAAAGTCTCTGTATGACAGATTTTCTCCCTTCTTTTACCTTCATGATTTGCTGCAGAGGTGGACTGCCAGAGAGCAGGTCTCTGATCAGTCAGTCGCCCCTGTACTGTTCTCTCTTTGCACAGAGGAAGCAAAAATCCTGCTGTACCTGCTTTGTTGGAGGGCCACCTGAAAGCTCTTCAGTGACCTTTTAGACCACAGTTTGTGACCCTGCCGGTCAAGAGTTGCATTCAAAGCCTCGTTGTCATTTGAACAGCCTAGTTTATTTATAGACTGCAGACTGGAGGGGGGTGGGGGTGCGGGGGTTGCTCTGTTAGTTAGATTGGAGAGATGTGTTGGTCTGGGGGGGTGGTTGGGGGTGCACATGTGCCCATGAACCACAAGACTGGCGCAGGGGGTCACCTCAAGGTTAGCCCCTTCCAAGAGCCGTCTCCATTGGCTGCTGCCCTCTGTAACAAGGACGTGAAACTTGATCCGTTCTACACACCCTCCCCAAATAACACACCAGACCCACCAGACCCCCCTCCTCTCCTCTGCTGCTCTGCTCTCCCACAGCCATTGTCAACCACGACCCGGTCGTCTGCTGGTTTCTGAGTCAGGTCAGCCAGTGGTGGTGTTGGAGGGGGGGCTTCAACCCACCCATGGGCACCCCCTCCCCTGCTACACAGGCACACACGCGCACACAAACTATAACCCCTGCCCCATCCCTACTCTGCTGCTGCCTTCAAGTCCTCCTGGTAAAACTCTTAATCCTAGTTGTGAATGTGTATGTCATGGTACGTTCAGGGTCATTTGGTGGGAAATGTAACAATCAATTTATTTTTGATAAATTTAAGAAACAAAATACCAGAATGGGCGGCACGGTGGTGTAGTGGTTAGCACTGTCGCCTCACAGCAAGAAGGTACCGGGTTCGAATCCCAGGCCCGGCACCTTTCTGTGTGGAGTTTGCATGTTCTCCCCGTGTCTGCGTGGGTTCTCTCTGGTACTCCGGCTTCCTCCCACCATCCAAAAACATGCATGGGGATTAGGTTAATTGGCTAATTTAAATTGACTGTAGGTGTGAATGTGAGTGTGAATGGTTGTTTGTCTCTATGTGCCCTGCGATGAGGTGGCGACTTGTCCAGGGTAGAAAATGGATGGAAAATACCAGAATTCATTTTGCAGGGCAACAGTAAAAATTATGAATAGAATTACCCCAACCATGTGAATTTTCATTTTATTAGATTTGGGGCTTAAACAGAGACTTCAGACTTGACTATAACAATGGTTGTCTGCTAAACAGGTGCAGCACTCTCATCTGTATAAATTGTAGTATTTATGAATAGTCAGGCAGCACGATATGCAATTAATGCATTCTGTAGCTAATATATGCAAGGACTGTCATGAATATTAACTAGATCCTACTGACACCAGACAGCGCCACAGCCAGCATTACTGAGACAGGGGCCCCTGCATAAACAAACCGGCTTTTACTCATTTAAAGACAGTCACTTGCTGAAACCACTTCAAGCAAGCTGCTTGCAAGCTAGAAAATCAACAAAATATATAAGCAGACTTGGTCTAAATGTTTGGGTCCTATTTCTGTTTTTGGTGTGAACAAAGTAGTGTTTATCAAAACCGTTTTTTGGATATCTAATTTTCATCATACAATCTGTATGTTTCACAGATTGTCAACACAAAATGTGATCGAGTCAGATATTTTGCTACTTAGAGAGGTTAAATATGCCCTGACATGTGTGACAGTAAGTCTAGACTTTCCCACTTTGTATTTTACAGGGAAGTCTGAGATAGCTGTATTTTTTTTAATTTATTGGCACTTTTGACAGAATGTGTCATATTAAATCACGTAGTGCAAAATAAGAACAAACAAAATTGCCAGGGGGACATAACAATAAGGACTAGAAAAAAGAGAAAAAGAAGAAGAGAAGAAAAAAAGAAAGGGAAAAAAAAACACCCAGCAATTTACATGTACAAATTCATACATGCCCTCAAAGTCTTGGCCTCCTTATTTTTGCAGATACTTATTGATTGCAGGTTATAATTTGTCCTTGATAACTCCTGAATTTACATTTACAATTATGAATATAACATTTCGCTAAAAGAATTAAGAGATTTATAACATGGATCTTTTCATTGTTACTACCTATATGTAGTTTTCGCATATTGTCGGCTGAATGAAGTCAGGATCGTGGTATTTCTGTGCTCTCCTGAAGGCAGCACGTCTCTCTTCCTGGTCTGGCCCTCCTCTGCAGCGCTCTGATTGGCTGGAGTGGCAGTCTGTCAGTATGTGGGCGTGGCCACAGCCCGCTGTGTGTGCTCTGCTGTAGTAGAGGAAGGACAGCTGCTCTCAGCGGCGGAGGAAGGAACGGAAAAAAACTATACAATGCGTTAGCCACGGGCAACAGCTCGTCCTCAGATACATTTCAGTTCACTCTCTGAGCCGTTCCGACACAAATATGGCGTGAGGAAAAACCGTGGAGAATAAGTGCGAAAGTGTCGGGAGTTACTTGCGGCGGCGGACTCTGCTGCCGCTGCCTGGAAGTTTTCTGTTGTTTTCCAGTCGTGGGTCCCCGACGGTGGCGGCGGCGGCGGCGGCGGCGGCGGCTCTCTCCCCGGAGCGGTGTCCCGGTCTGTCCAGCCCCATGCAAAACCTAACGGCCCCTGGCGGCCCCGGCAACTCCAATGTCACCTGCTCCTGCAACTGCACCGCTTCCCAGCCACAGGGAATGGAGATATGTGAGTAACATTTGTTGCGTTTCTCCTGACCGTGAAAACCTACCGACAGACTTTAGTGTCTAATCCGTTTTCTGGTCAGTCTCCAGCTCTGCGACAACAAATCAGAATAAGTGTTCATCTAAGACTGTCTGTCTGCCTCTGTAGTGTACTTCTGTTGGGACGGACAGTATGTTCGTTTTCTAATATAAACTTTATACTGACCTCACTGTGCTCACTGCTTTTTTTATAACCTCTGGTCTGCTCTGCATTTGACTGAAAGTTTGCCTGCACCACACAACATGGAGTTTATAGTGCTATTATTAACTTTATGTTATGTTTCAGCTCATATAGCAGCCAGTAACATTACACAGACCTGCTGCAGTTAGCTCACAGTCCATATGTCATATTCATATAGCATTAGCACTGTGCAGTTCAGCTCTTGTAATGTAATTCACATTTACTGTAGTTCCCTCTCAATGAGAACTCTTATATTGTGAGTTTTTCCTTCACTGTATCTTAACTCTTCAGGTTCCCTGCTTTACTTTTCTTGGACATTTTCTCCCATGTGGTTTGGTTTTGTTTGAATACTTGGAAGGATCAGCCTGACGGGCCTGTGCATATGCTGTGAGGGATCACCACAGAGGGTTAAATAGTTTTCCTGTCAGCATAGACAGGAAACGCTGGAATGGTATGTTATGTCTGTCTGCCCTGTGAGCAGCCCAGAGAGAAACTATCATTATCAGCTCTGCCCTCACACTGCTGCCTGCTAGATGCGCTGCAGATGTTCTGCTTTATGATTGAAACACACACACACACACACACATAGACAGACAGGTAGAAATGCAGAGGATAGCCAGACAGTGTGTATGCATTGTCCAGTCTGACAAATCTGCAGACAAATAACCAAGAGACGGGCACATAGCAGACATGCAGATAGGCGGGCAGATGCACAACCAGGCAGCCAGACAAGTACCAACTAGAGACACAAACAGGGAAGCAGACAGACACATGCGAAGCCAGACAGACAGACACACTGACAGACAGACAAGCTACAGACGGACGGACAGAGTTACAGTGATGTGTAATTTCCACCGGGGCCGAGGCCAGGCCTGGGCAAAGTGAGGTGAACGCAGGATATTAGATGTAGATTTGGCAGCAGAGTGTGGCTGCGCTGACGCCACACTGTAACCAAGAAGTGCATGTGTGCTTGTCTGGCACACGAGCCGCTGTTCTACCACTGGTTTTCTGTGGCATCATCGTATCGCAAGCCAGGAAAAACACATAGCCAGGCATGAAGTGGTGCATGCATCCACGTAGGCACACTGATACTGCAGAGAGAGGCTAATTAGAAAATCCAGTCGTAGAAACTGCAGGAGACTTCAGACAAGCAGAGCTGCAAGACAAAAGTCAAATAAATGGTGTTGATTGATAGCCGCAGCCCCTACAAAATAAAGTGCGTAGTGTGTTTTAACATAATGCATGCTGGCTCTGTATTTTCAGTGTATTCCTCATCATCTGAACGTCTCACTAGTTGGAGGGAGCTCAGTTCACAAGTGGTTTGAAATAGCTGTGTGTGTCCTACTGTAGCGTCCGTCTGGTTTCAAAAGAGCTCTTGTTTGTCGGCTGTGTTGTCATGCAGACTCGGTAAGACTGAATAATGTAGCTCATGCTTTGATAATCTCTGTGGCTGAAGAAAAGAGCTACAGTCTGCCTTCTTTTTTTCTCTTAAAGCGGAGCGGGCGGTCTCACTGGTGTGTTTCCTCTTTATTCAAACGAGGAGGGAAATTGAAAGGGACTCCGAACATGGAGGCATCATCACAGTGCAGACAGTGTGTCAGGCCAGGAGGAGAACCTCTGCTTACATGCAGCATCTGAAAGGCAGACACTTTAAAGTGTGTGTCTCTAGCTGTTTGCTGTGCTTGTGTTTGTTGTGTGGTGCAGTTTTATATTACAGGTGTGGTGTAATCCTTCAGCTTCGTAAAGTCTTCCTGTATTAGTGCATGCTCTTAAGCTTAAAGCTACTGTTAGCATTCACAGAAAATCCTTTTTTCTATCGACGATGACACTTTATTACTCATCTGATTGCAAATTAACTTTTCTTGGAAGTTGGACTGAGTGAAAGTATTTTCCCTGCAGGGTGACACCACAGGAAGGTCCTCTGCAAACAGTTCCCTTCATACCACATCATTTATTCTAGTATTATTGACTCTTACTCATTCCTTTCAGTCTTCTGTCTTAAGCAAGTGCCAACAGTGTGAGATGGTTTCACTGGTACCTAATGGAAATTTTCTTTTTTTTCTACTTCTTAATTTTGTTATATATATATATATATATATATATATATATATATATATTTATTTATATTCATTTTTTTGCTTTTTTTATCTTTGGAGATTATAGAGCAAAGTGAAAATCAGGAAAACAAACTTGAAAATCAAGGAGTCTATGATCCAAAACTAGATTAAATTACACAGGAACTTTTTAAGTGTGGGTTAGTAAGTGATATCATTCAGGTGTTACCCACTAGTAATTAAAGAAATTGTTGTGTGACAAGCAGCTTCTTAATTTTTACCTTTTTACCTGGGCATCAAAGCTCATTATATTTTTGTGATGATCAAAATGCCCCTAAAGCACCAAGCATGCAAAAACTGTGCAGAGACCGTAAAATGCTGTTGGCTTTATTGTTCTTTGACAAGATAGTTGCTTTAAATCACACCTTTGCAGTTTTTATGTGTTTGCTTGTGTTTAGACATTTAACATTTGAGAACTGGAAATGGTTCTGTGTCAAATAGACACCAGAAATCAGTTGGCTGTAGTCTCTGTGGTGTGTTCAAGTGCAACTTTTTGGGCGAGACACAGACGATGGAAGGAGACACAGTAGGTTGTCCTCCTCTCTGAGTTACCTGAGGTACTGTGGAAAAACTTTTTTCTAATGTGTCTGTCCCCTCAGAAAGGACTAGAAATGCAGGTATATCTTATCATAATGTTACATCTCATCCTCCTGCTTCTTCTAAAGCACAGGCAGCAGTATAGCTGTATTCAGGCACTCGCCTCCTGGGAAAGGCCCAGGTCCATGTGTCAGAGACTTGAGTGGCTGTCTGCGTCTCTGTGTGCGTAACAGTTAGCCTGCAGCCGGGGCCATGCAGCCAGACGGATGTAAACGGCCTGATCTGTAATCCTGTGTATGAGTGGTGTTAGTGTGTAGGTGGCAGCAGGGTCATCTGTCAACTGCCTCAGGCCAAACAGGCACACCAGCTACTTGTTGACTCTCCTGCAGACACATACAACAAAGATGTACACACACACACACACACACACACACACACACACACACACACACACAGGCTCAGCCAATATTTACCCTGCAGTCTCCCGCCAGACAGCCAATCCAGTCTCTCACTAAGCTCTTTGTTGTTTGTTTGGGGGTTGTGTGTTTTTTTTATGCCTCTCTTTTTTTTGTTATTGGGTTTGTTTGTGGAGGTGTTGTTTGTTTGAAATTAGTTTTTTTTTTATTTAGTTGTATTATTAATGAAGTTCAATAATGAGCCCTGCAATAAAAAGAGACTTCAAACTGAGTTTGAATAGAAAAGCTGAGACCTTGGGGAGGGGGTTGGAAAAGACAGCCAGACAACAGCTTTTTTTTTTCTTTCCTCTCAGACAGATTTATTTTGCGATCACTGCTCCTGTAATTAATTTCACAGGGAATTTCTACACTTGGTTCGTGTCTCTCAGCGCAGCCTTATTTAGTCACCTCTCCTGAGCTGAGGGGCTCAAGCCGTGAACAGAGGTGCCCAACTGGCGGAGGTTAAGAAAGAGCTCCTTGTTTTATGTAATTCAGTCCCCAGAGCCTGTTTTTACACCATGAGGTTGACCTGCAGACGCACTCTGCTGCTCCAGGTAACTGTGGCACACTGCAGAAATATCCATGCTGTAAAGTCATCTGGAGAGAATATTTTCTGTTACGTCAATGTAGCAGACCACTAAAACTCCTGACCAGCCACTGAGTCTGTGTCTTTGGGTGTTTTAACGTCCATCCAATAAGCTGAAATATGTCATAGTTATTGTGTCTGTTTTATTCACATTTAATGTGTATTCCATGTCTGTTTGTTCCAGAAGTCAAGAATGAGAGAAATATGACTGCAAACAATAATTATTTTCATTATAGGTAATAAAATACCAGCAAATAGTGAGCGAGAAACTTTTGTCAATTAATCAAACAATCCTTGCAGCTCCATATAGAAGCCATTCATTATAAGGGTGGGAAAAAGACATATGTCATGATATTTTGTCCTCTGATATAGTATTGATTTGTAATATATATATTTTTTAAAAAAAAGAAAATAAAGTCAGGTTTTGAGCTGTTCAAACACACATATCATATATGTGTGTATATATGTATGTTTTTGCAGTATACACAATGTTTTGCTTGGTTGTCATTCATGTGAACTTGATTGACAGTGTTTTGTAATTCCTGTGAAATGCATTCAGAGCAGTCAATAAATTCTGAATTTCTTCAGTAACACAGATATCGTGATGTATTGTGGATGAAATTTCTTGCAATACATCGTTTGTCGCAGAATCGCTTTATAATACCAAAGTACTGTGATAGTATCATATATTGCGATACCCAGCCCTTAATGCATTATTTAATTTACATTTCACCCAAAGAGCTTCAGTTTCCTGTCACTGACTGATTTTTTTTTTTTTGATTTCTTATATAAAGTGAATGGAAATGTCAGGATAGCTTTTTGCACTATGGAGCGATGCTCTCTGTTTTGTTTTAACGGGGCCGTCATCTAGCAGTGTGTTGATCACATTCATTGTGTTTGTCGGGCTTGTAGGATGCTCTCAGTGTGTTAGGGCTAGTAACACCAAATGTAAACAGAACATTTGTTTGTTGACAAGAAAACACCACAGGACACCTTTTTTCAAAATGAATATTGTTGTGGCCGCGCAGAGCAGCAGTGTGCTTGATGTGTGACTTCCCCTGTTTGTTTGGCCTGAATACATCTTTGTCTCTGTGTGTTGCTGAGCCTCACACTAGTGTCCAGGATGTTTAACCATATATTATGTCATGTTAGCACAGGAGGGACAGCATTTGCCATGGCTTTTTCTTTTTTGTTTCACCTTGAGTCAGCTTGACCACCATTCACTACTATCCTCCTACAACATTACATCAGGCTCATCTTGTGGCCGTGCAGCTCCATGTTTCTGGAATCAAACCTGACATCCTGAGAATGCAGCCTGAAGCAGCTCGGCTCACTATCAGCTGAGCAGGTCAAGTTCAGGCAGCGACTTCCTCTGTCCTAAAGTGCCGAATAGGTCAATCCTAGTGTCCTTCCACTTGTCCTGGTGGCACCTCCAGCACTCAGTGCTCCAGCCTCAGCAGCATTCACAACCTCCACACTGGCTGCTGGGCCTCCTTTGTGTCTAGATTCTGCACCCCCAACCACACACACAAACACACACACCAGACCGCCTCCCCTGGTTCCCAAAATGCCCTTGGGACCAGGGCAGATTTGTAGTCCCAGTGTGTTTGAAGACAGGCCATCCGTCAACTGTGTGTGTGTGTGTGTGTGTGTGTGTGTGTGTGTGTGTGTGTGTGTGTGTGATGGTGGAGGTGTTGGGGGTGGATAGTAGTCTGCTGTCTCGGTCAACATCTATTTACACACAGTTTGACTGTTTTAGATGCTAAAGAGATGCAGTGAATGAATCAGCCCCGCTGTGTGCTGCACGTCTCCTGACTCCAGGTCTGTGGACGTGGACATATTACAGTCAATCGGAGTGCTGCATTCCAGACAGCACGGTGGCAGACAGTACACAAGAACACCGTCTTTTTTTATTTATTTTTTGCCTCACAGCAGATTTGTTTTTTCCCGGCATTGAGACAAATCAAATGGTTGGCATGTTTATTGCCCTTTGTGAGCCCAGTCTCACTGAATGTTTCGTCTCTTTCCTTGAACATGAAACAAAGCAGCGATTATTGCTTTGAAATTACAAATGCTGTTGCGCCTTGTATGAAACAAAACGGGGGGGTGAAGCAGAAATGCTGTGCTGCCCGCTGTTTGTCATATTTTGGGGTAATCCGTTTGTTTATGTGTGCAGGAACACCCAGACAGTGAAATAATGACATGTCTCTTCAAGTGGTTTGCAGGATTTTCTTTGGATTTTGAAGAGGCTTATGTGGTGAAGTTTGCAAAGGGGTGTCAGTGGTGGGGGCGCAGTTTACAACACTGCAAGATCACTTCAGGGGGGAGTTTTGTGCCTAGGTTGTATTTTAAGCCCGTTTACTGCAAAGAAAAGCTCATGTGAACCATTTCCATGACACCATATACAAAGGAGGTTGTTTGCATGACATTCAAATTGTCTCTTGCACAAGTAGAAGATGAGACTGACTGAAGTTGTGAAATCATTATTTAATGTTTCGCCTTTATGTCTAGCAACTCGAGGCTACATTCGCTGCTGCTACTAGCTCAACGCACCCAAATCTGTCATCAAGACTTGCATTGTGGGTAGATTAAGGAGGTAGAATGCGTGGAATGAAGCCTCGTTCATGTCTGGTTCTGCTGCATCATTTTTTTTTAAACTGTTGATTGTGAGTGTGCTGATAATATAAGATTCATCGTTGGTGATCAGACTGCAGGTGGAGATGCACCCAAAAAGTACCAAGTTAATGCAGCTGATTTCCCTTAATACTCTTCTTCTCTTACATTGTTGTTTCAGTTGTTGTTTCCCGCTGCAAAAAGACTGTGATCGAGGTGAATGAGCTCCTCTCGTGATGAGAAGTAGCTCTTGTTGCTGTTTACCTGAATATAATAGCAGTGATTGACAAGTGGTTGCGTGTTGCCTAGCACCACCAAGAAGCCTCTCACTGCAGAAGTAAAATAAAAATACTCATCAGGTTGAGTGGAATGGAGTAGAGGAAAGCATTGTAGTATGTCTCAGGTTATTAATAATCCATCATTGTTTATCTTTGAATATAATGTTTAGGGCAGTTGCTGCAGGGCCGTATGCAACTTTACTGCATTTTTCATGATATGTTTTGACAAAATGGCCCATAACTTTAAATGAGCCTCTTAATCTCCTGTTGTTGTTTTGTAGTACACATTAACATGAGTAGCGTTTGGTTTTACTGCAGACTGCAGAGTGTTTTTGAGACTTTCGAGTCAGCAGTTTTCAAATTTTTTTGATGTAAAGATGACACTAGAAGTAGGAAACACTCCCTCCTGTCCTGTCACTGCAGCACCTCATCACCTCAGCACAACCCAGTCAAACGGGGGTAAATCCACCACTCCAGCCAGCTGAGTCCTAACAAGGCCCTGCTCTGGGTCTGACCTTATCTCAGGAAATTACAAGGATTACACTGGAGGTGGAGACAGAGAGGAGGAGATGGATATTTTAAATTAGAAACAACTGTTGGGTTTTTCTCCAGAGTCACAAAAAAATGCATGTGAATTAAAAGTGTCTCCCCTTCACTACAGACTTGTTGGCAGTGGCAGTATCAGTATGTAAAGAGCAAGTCATGTCTGCAAAGTATTTTATTGTGTTTTTTTTTTTTTTTTTTACA